>JAOUZG010037268.1:431032-491851 GCA_026289955.1 Argiope argentata
ATTCATTGAAAGGTGTGTTTTTTTGTTTTTACTTTATTAATTATAAAAAATTATCTCTTTATATCACAATAAAACACCATTATATATATATTATATATATATATATATTAGGGACCGCAGTAGCCTGGATTAAAGTCACAACTTCTGAACCATGGGATACCATGGAGGTCTTGTGGCAAAATCTGTTTCAAAACTATATTGCTGAAGATTCGAGACATGATTACATCGAAAAACGGTCTTGTAAGTGGGTTTGGTGCACGTTAAATTCGCCGAAGTCAAACTTTGTCCCGATGGTATGGTGCGAAAGTTTGGAGATAGTACGTAAGCTCAAGTGTTGTACCTGACATCTGACCATATTTCAAAATTACGAAACTCATCCTAAAATACCTCTTCTATTTTTAAAAAAAACTTAACGTTAATATAACAAATCTTAACTTTCATTTCTACTTATATATATTTATTTCAAAAAAGTGATAAACAAGTTTTCATTATATATATATGATTATCCATTTATTTCTTTATATATATTATTTTCTTTATTTATAATTATCTTTTTATCTATGATTTCCTTTATATATATGATTTTCTTTATATATATGATTATCTCATACAGCAAAATTGTCAGTAAAGAAATAATTTCTTCCAGATGGTACGCCATAAAAAGGTGATTTCTTCAAGAAATATTTTCCTCGTATTTTTAGTCATTTGGAAGGCAGAATATTTTTTTTCTTCTTGAAATCAAATTCATTGTTATTAATTTTCTAATTTCTCGTGTAACTTGCAATGTTTTTCCTATAATAAATTTAGCCTTCCGACTGTATTTTATCCCCTTTGATAGTTTCCTGTTTCAGAGAAAGAGTCTGGAATGCCCTGCATCTATGCATTCATAAATGAAATTAAAATCTATTAAAATTCAATAAATCCTAGTGTTAACCTTTATTATTCTTCATCGATACAAAATCATTTCCCGCATCTTTTTCGAATTTAATAACAATAGTCACTGACAAATATTGTACTGATTCTATCATATAAGCAGCACTTCAATTGTAATATACAGATGAGCAAGAAAATTTTTATTGCTTAGAGAAAGACTAAAATTTATATTATAATTGTATTTATTATTATTTATTCGTGGTATATATTTGTTACTTTTTTTTTCTTAAATTTTTCAATGACTAAAAAAATGAAAATGGCTCAAAAATTGAGAACAATAAATATTTTCTCTCTTTTCCAAGCAAAACTTATTCAACGAATTTATCTCCTCATTTATGGAATACGCGCTAGTAAGTATATATTTTATATTATTCATTTGTACCTGGTATAAAAACTTATTATTTACTGAAATTTGGATATGAAAAATACTAAATTATATTCCAAAACATAAAATAAGTTTTTCGAATTTAAAATAATATATCAATGAAATCTTTGAAAATATTGAATTTTTAAAGTATTCAAAAATAAATATAAAAGTTTTTACTAAAAGTAATTTCATAAGTTCAGTAAAGTTGCGATATATTTTCGTATATTTCTTACTGTGCATTACTTATCTGAGCAGTTTAATTCATTGCAAAATGTTTCTATTGCTTTTGAAAAACATTATTATCTCTATAAAAACTATTAATAAAAAACTGCTATAATAATTTGTAGAAAATGTGTAAATAAAAATTAAATTCCTTAAGTTAAGTAAAGTCGCGATATATTTTCTCATATTTTTTATTGTGTATTATATGCACATTTAAATCAGTGCGAAAAATTTAAATTTATCATATATGGCTTTTGAAAAATATTATTTTTATGTAAACTATCAATATAAAATTGCAATTATTTAGTACCGAGATATATATTTTCCAAAATTTGTTTCGCAGCATAATTTGTAGAAAATGAGTAAATAAAAATCAACTCAAACGTGAGTAACTCATAAATATAGTTTTTTGACATAAATGGAAAATTTACTGAAATGACAAACATATGCAAATTTAGGAATAAAATAATTACTGACAACATATATGACAAAATTACTGATAAGATAAATCGCAAGACTGTAGAATATGACTGATATAACCACTAAACGCAACCAATACTTGGTTTAAAAAAAGTATTGGTCATTATTCTATTTGGAACGTACAGTGAATTTTCAAATACCAGAATTTCACAGAGTCCTCATAGAGATTTTCGCAAATTGTTCAATTATTTTTTTCTCAAATATGTGTGTAAATTGAGGATCCTTCAATAAAATATTTTCAATTAAATGTGATATTTTAACCCAATCTTTCCTGAATCCAACAAATCACTTAAACTATCCCATAGAATTATTACGATAATGCAATGATATAAAAATCTTGTTTATTGTATTCACTATTCTAGAGCAGGAATTGAGCTCTTGTAAAACTATGCCGTTTAACAATAATGAATTGTTAACAATCCGATTCACTGTTTGCTCCAAAACGTGACTCAAGAAAAATAGCTTCATATAGTTAAATTGAAATATTTTGAATTGCTTAAAGTTCTAAATGATTTATTGTAATACCGATATGAATTTCTATTAAAAGAAAAACGCACAGTGGTATATTTCACTTACTGATTTTGAGACTTAAATATTGTTTTTAAGCATGGCAGTTGATATTCATCTTCCTGCTAGAATTTGTTTAGTATTAGTGAGTTAAAGCATATAAGTGTTGCACAGATAAAGTTTTGGAAGACAGAACAAATCTTAAAATAACTATTTCCATTTAAAAAAAGTAAAAATTGATAAATCTATTTTATTTTAAATTTTAGCAACTTTTTTGCATTTTTTATAAAAAAATATAAAGCAATCAAATACCAATTAATAACGTAATAGATTTCAATTTAAAAGTATGAATTTTAGTTTTTAATTTCCATGTAATACTACATAATACTAAAACAGTCTTCGTGATAGTTCACTATTTAATTGATGATAATCATTATTTAAATTCTTTTAAACCAAATAAAAAAGTAAAATTGAATTACTTGTTTCATATGTTATATCGATATATTTCTTCAAAATATAAAATAAAAAAATAAACTTAATTTCGCAACTAAAGTGATATTTTACACAAATGTATACAGTTTGATAAATAGGAATTATATCGCAAGAACTTTATTCCATGAGATGTATTTTTTTCTCAATAAGATTAGTTGGCAATGTTTTCAAGGGGCACATCATCTAATAATGGAATAGTCTTATAAATCTAGTCTCATGATTCCGCTTTTTTTAAAAAAAATTCTCGTATTTTACGTATTTAGAAAATATTTCAAGCATCAAAAAATTTGAATTCAAATATTTTGTTGAATTTTCATTTTTCGAATCTTTCAGGGTCTTAAATAACAATCTTTTCGTATTATGTTTATCTACCTGTAAACAGAGTAACTAATATTATTTGTGATAGACAGTTAAAATTTAGTATGGAAAAATATTACCAAATTTGTAGATTTATGTTATAATTTTAAACGAACTTCATTCACAGTAAATCTGCCAATTGTTCACTAGCTGATCTGTTGTTTGTAAATGATTTCGATGGCAGCAAAATACAAAGAATTGGATATAGAAAATTTAATGTTCTGGTTCAGTAATTAGTATACTGATGTAGGCGAATGTATATAGATATATGCGAATATATATAGTTATATGACATTAGTGGTCGCCACAGGCATTGTCCTTGATATAATAAGTGCTTTTTGGAATTGTTCACTTGCCAATGCAAAGGCACTGTGAATCCCGTGCTCGTGTAAATGGTCGCAATTTGGAGTATCTATGAAATTACACTTACACATTGGAGTATTGGATTTTACACATTGGAGTATCTATGCGAAATTACACTTTTCCTAGTTGGAATAAAATACACATTCGTTACCAGTTAACTATACTGTGTTCTTGTTGTCATTTCCCTCGTCCAATTTGAAAATGCATATGACGTTTTCTGGCATACTTTTTACGCGAAATCGCTTTTCTATCTTATTCCCTACCTCTAGACGAAATTTTAGTAATAAATTTTGAATCACCCTTCATATTTCATTTCTATCGCTCACAAGCAAACTATTGGTTGCCTTATCTGAAGTCCACTAATTTATTCATATAAAGAGTATACAGTTTTCAAATGAGAGTATGTGAGATGGTTTCGATAAATCCTCCCCCATTGGTTTATTCTTAAAACTGGTAAATTATTAAACATGCATTCTTAAACTCCTAAAACTTTTTTATTAAAATAAAAAATATATATTGTAGTGAAATATATATTTTTTAAAATTACTCACCAGAAATAGTCAAATCAGAAAACAGAATATAACTATAAGAATCATAGACAAACACTCATGACGTAATTAATATATTCCCTTTTTTTCGTGTTTAAATTTCATTAGTCATTACTCTTTTTTTCTATATTATGCATCCCTCTATATTTCTATATGATCTTTTATATTACGCTTCTTATATATGAGTAAATTCATTATACTACTTCTTCATTTCATCTCAAAGAATTAAAAAAAACATTGTTCAAATGGCTGAAATAATAATGAAGCCATTCTTTAAGTGATATTTTCGAAGTTAAATATTTTTTCGGATTATTATTTTACGAATTCACATTTGTTTTTACAATATTCATTTATATGTATTAATTGCAGGTATCATGTGTAAATCCTTTCTCAAAGCTTTGCAGGGAAATGGACGATTTTCTTGTAAGATATAACTTTCATTGCTTTCTCATTAAAAAATATATAATTTTGTATTATTAATAAATAATTATACAAATTATCGCTTTGTATAATTATAACTTAATGTAATTAGGCAATTTTTTAATCATTTTTACCATTGATTAGTTTCAAAATATATATTATTTTTCTTAGTAATTCTTCTAAAAAATTTTTTGACCATCATTCTGTTCCATAAACACAAAATTTATAAAAATCAGCAACTTATAGTCTGAGAATTCTAAAGTATACAAAAAAAATCACTGTTAAATATTGAAACGATTTCCTTAAAATGATTTTATATCTCATTCATTTAATGTAAATATTTAAAAGGAAAAAAATAACCTAATATTTCAAGAAAAAAAATCAAGACACATTATTTCGTCTATCACGAATATTTAATTTCGAAAATAGGAGAATTCGAAATAGGAGAGTCATCACTGATCCTATCGTTATTTCAATCTTTATTTATAAAATGTGTGACTTTTGTAAATGGTTAAGAAATATAATTATTAAAAAAAGTCTTGCGAACTGTTTGAAAACAAAATACTCCAATACATATTTAGCTTCTTTTTGGCTTATTTCTTTAGTTACTTTCTATGGTTTTAGGATCACAATCACAGGAAAACATTATCTATTTAGGTGAAAGAAATTTATAATATTGTGGTGGCTCTATATTATTTTACATGTACATAGATAATCTCTTGGCAAAGATTTGCAAATACCTCTAGCGATTTTTGAATGGATGGATGATCAATATAATAGTATGGCTTTGCCAAAAAACATGACAGAAATTCATCACGTGTGTCCGAATATCGATGAATAGATATTAGAAGTCAAGATAGAGATAATTCTAAAAGCTTCCATACTGTATCACAAAAGATGTATATAATAAATGCAGAGGTAAACACACGAGCAGTTAAATTCCGAACGAAATATTGCTGCCAAAAGAGACCTTCAAACTTTTGAATATTTTTCGTACTTAAGTGAAGTACTGAAGTGAATTAAGTAAGGCTGATAAAGAAGGTAATAACAGTGAAATATTTGAAAATGACTATTTTTAGTTTAAAAGAATCGCAATGTGCAAGCTGAAACTGTTTTTAGGTGACTAAGAACTGCTTAAAAAGGAGTGAAAGAGAAATTATAAGCTTGAAGGTGAAGACAAGTACAAATAAAATAAAAACCTCTTAAGCATCAACTTTAAAAAAAATGCTATGCATAAAACTACTGAATGAAGAAATGTTAATGACTCATCAGCCTTGATTATGAAATTGGTGACCACCCATCGACTGATCTAAAGACTTTGTTGACAATTCCGAAGAGGGAGTTAGTTCCAGGAGCTACTGGAATCTTGGACATATCTCAGAGAGAAGCAAATATAATATATCCTTCTAGAAGCATTTCTATTCTGTCACAGGGACTATAAAATTCCGGACAGACAGAAGAGAAGTTGATCTAATGGAGAGAAGAGATAATTCAGTAATTCACATTTTTAAAGCTCTCATCTCCAACCAATTATCTCTATCTCTTTAATATTATTTCGGCTTGTTTAGTTTAATCGTTCGTCTCTCGTCCGACTCACTGGTGGGGGAGTACTGTTGCGCTGGCCTCTTTCGACTTTTCGACTTTTTCGAAGTCGACTTTTGGTGTAGCAGTCATATTACGAGGCTACCAGCCCTAGCGTCACAGGTTTGTATCACGACCTTCGCATGCGACACAGCTATATCACTGTACAACTTATTGAAACTACAAACTCTTAAGTGACACTCAACCATTCACTAGATTCTAGAGACGCGATATTTCAAAACAAACCTGTATTCATAAACATGACCCTCTGCAGAATCGCTTTGTTTTTCTCCAAGGTTGGCAACCTCACCCCCTTCAGTTTCAAACTGGTTTAAATTGGTTAATGACTTAAAATAATTAAGAAAAAATATCATTAAAAATAATAAGGTTCTCATATTATAACTTGAAGCTTACATTTGAAGATTTCATTCTTTTTTTTTGCACACAACCTCTCACTCGATACTGCATTTCAAAACAAACCCGTATTTGTAAATATGAGTCTCTGCAGAATCGCTACAAGGTGGTCAATATCTAAAAATCCAAAACACCAGCCTTTTGATTTTTCGCAGGTCACTACTTCGCGATAATCTCTTTAGAATTTTCTATTTTCTAACAAATATGAATTCCATAACAAAAGAAAAGCGGACATTTTTTTTTAAATTTAACTAGCCGGTAAGAAAAAGCTGCCAATTTTCAACATTACATTTTTCATCTTTTAATATTTTCTGCCGCCCCCAATATTGCACTTATGATATTATTTCCAATTTTTTGATAATTTCTTCGTTCTGAGACTTTCATACATTCTTTTAATAATATTAAATATTACCACTATTGCTTTATTATTTAATATAAAAATTCCTCCACATACGCATTTATTTCCCCGTAGCCTTCTAAATATTTTCATTTCAGATATACAATCAGAATATGCAGTTTTGCATATGAAATATATTATTTCACTTGAAAAAAGTATAAGAAGGGAAAAAGTGTTTCAAACACAAGGAATTTCAAAAATTACGAAATGGTAAATTTCACCAGGATGAAATTAGAAGAAAACAACCAAACTGCGGCTTCTGCATGAATTTCATGATTCATTATCAATGTACTTCACGAAATTTCACGACGATTACAATTTTAAGAATTCATTGTTAACTTTTATATGTTTCTTTTTAATATGTGGCTAATCATAAACATGCTCATCATTATAAAAAATTTAAAATTTTCTTTTAAACAATTTTTGAAATTCAAAACAGAAGTTCACTTTTCTGTTTTGGTGTGCTGATTTTTTTCTGATTTCAAAATTGCTATATAATATAAAACTTTTAAGAATACAGTACCAAGTTACTGAAACTCAATTATATACATTTTTTATTCATAATTTATTCAAAAATAATCATCAAAATTTCAGAAATTTATAGAAAAGGAATGAATACGAGCAAGCATTTTAAATAAAATTATATCATATATAATTTGAATCTGTTTTTGAAATGTTTTTATTCATAAACTTGTTTTTTGCAATTCTACATCAATTACATATCATTTTCTCAATATATACTTCATTTATTTTTCTATCAATATATTTTAAGATAATTATAATAGATTAATTAATGGATTATATCATGTGAGAACATTGGCTTTGTTGTTCTGGCTAGGAGATTTTGATGTCTCTTAAGTTTGCATGCAAAAATATTTTGCCTGCTTCCAGCGGCATTGCATTATTATTATATATGCTTTTTTTTAAAGCGAATGCGTTTATAGAAAGTTGTATACCAGTATTGCTTTAGTATTTTGTATGTCTTTTTGACTGCAGATGCGTTTTAAAAGGCTGAAAAATAATTATGACATCATAATTATTATTTCATCTTAAAATCCTTCGAGCTTCATAAATTTGTTTGCTAACTATAAAAATTAAAAGTGAAATTTAAAAAATCTATATTATATATGAACAAAACAGAAATAGAAAAATGAAAGTAGAACTATAACCAAACGAGGAATGAACAGAAAGTAAAAAACAATAAGTAAAATAAATCCAGTCTGAGAATTTTCTCCACCATCAGGCAGGGATTCCATAAAAAGGGATTTTTTTTTCTGTAAAAGGTTTTGGCT
This sequence comes from Argiope argentata, assembly GCA_026289955.1. Taxonomy (NCBI): domain Eukaryota; kingdom Metazoa; phylum Arthropoda; class Arachnida; order Araneae; family Araneidae; genus Argiope; species Argiope argentata. Next base: position 439,406 of record JAOUZG010037268.1, read on the forward strand.
ATTGTCTAAAAAAGAATCAACCCGTTCTGACCCGAAAAACTTCCAAACTTAAATTCTAAGAGAGAGGCAATATATTCCGGAATATATAAGCAAATGAAAATTACAGAAAAAACAAATAAAGAGACAGACAATAATAAACTCTAGAAAAAAGAATCAGTTTCACTATGTTTTTAAGATTAGCAGCATACGCGCTGTCTAAAATCATATGCGTATTTTAATATTATATTTGCAGATTCGGTTCATTAATAATTAAAAATTGTAATTCTTAATGTATTTTTTATAATATGGTTTGGACTTATATAAAGAATAAAGGTGGAACTTTATATTATATATATATATATATATATATATATATATATATATATATATATATGAGAGAGAGAGAGAGAGAGAGAGAGAGAAAGAGAAAGGGGACAGTAAAAAAGACTCGTGATTGTTTCAAACTTGTTTAAATTGGTTAATGCCTTAAACTAATTAAGAAAAATATCATTATAAATAATAATATTTTCACATTATAACTTGAAGTTTACAATTAAAGATTTCATTGTCCTTATATTGATTTTTAATTTATTTCACTATTGTATCTAAAATAGATTAATTAAATTACATTGTTATAGATATTTTATATTGTATTGGTATAGATTAATTACTTTTTCCTATTATAATAATCTTTTAAGAATACAATAAATATTTAATTTCATTCAGTAACATAGCCAACCTTTATATCTTATTTCTACGTATCTTAATAAAACAATTAAATCTGGAATAGCTTTAACATGAATAAAAATTGAATTTTCTAGCATAGCAAACGCTGATAATAGAGCATCACGACATTGAGATGTTTTATTCAGAAAATTTCAAGAGCTTATTTTTTTAATATTATTTTATGTATGTATTACCATCGCTTACTAAAATAAATATTTATTAATTCAGAATTGATATTTCAGATGAGGGCATCTGCCTATCTTCAGATAATAACGGAGAGTGAAGAATGTGAAGATAAGAGGGGAGAGACAGTAACAAAACCTCCAAAGTGGAACTTTTTTGGCTGATCAATTTTTCATCCGCCAAAATCAATTAATTTGGAGCTGATTGTATGGATTTCATTCTCAACAAAGAAATAATTTTTGCAAAAGATCATAATGTTTTTTTTTAATTATGTATGTTTTTCATTGTTTTCATCTTTGTCAATCACTGAAACAGAATTAATCAATAGAAAAATCAAATTAATTAAAATAAAGAACTGTTCTCTTAGTTGTCTGAATTCACTCTCATATAGGTAAAATGGCTAATGAAATTTACTGTTATCGCAAAAAATTCAAATAAAACAAATAATATTCAAAATATAATTTGATAAAAATTTAAATCAGACGAAACATTTCTATACACACTTTAAATAAGTGAATACGTTTTTCGAAGGTCTTTAAATAATTTTCCTTTTTGTTTTAATCTTACTGAAGAAGATAACCATCAATCTACCAAACTGAAAGTAAATAAAGTTTACTTAAAAAAAAGTAGTAGGGTAGCCTAATATTCAAACTATCGAATGACGCAGCAAAAAATATACTATTCTAAGACTAAGTAATGCACTATCTTGTATTCGTTAGTGGAGGGTATATGCATAGTGAATAAAACTCTTTTTACTCGTAGAATGCACAATTTAGAAATCACACTTTCTATTTGAATTTCTAAATGATCTTTTATGTAATAAAAAATAAATGATTTTCCTTTCATACGATAAAAATATCAAATAAAAGAAATATGTACAGGTAACAACTGAAATTCAAAAATTAGGAGAAATCACAGTAATGTTAAGATACTAATATCTTAAATTATATCATATAATCACGCCATAGAGATCAATTCTCTCTCTCTCTCAAAGTCATTGGCCGATTCGAATGTGGAAAATGTTTTCATTACGAAGTATTAATGTACGTTTCGTGAGCAGTAAAACTGTGTTCCTGTTTGCAAAAGATAGAAAATTATTCTAAAGAAAAATAATTTAAAAAAAACCATTTTTCTTACCAATTCATTCTTTTACTTCCATTAATTTACTCTTCAGTTTCATACAATATTTTATAAGCTATTCCATATCAAAGTCATAAATCTTTCTTAAAGACAATACAATTATTTTCTTCTTAAACTACTAATTTTACGAGAAACACGCTGGATTCCCACGTGATCGTTTAAATAAATTTGTTCTGCTTTTCATCGTGAGCTACTGATCGCTCACACTCTCATGAACATCTACTTTTCTTGACTGCCTAGCAAACAAGAAATTTTTTAAGCATAACTTTGAAGACTACGGGAATGGGCTGCCATCTAGGATTAAGATAGTGGACTAACCCTGGCAGGCCAAAAGAAATGGAATTTCTCCAGCAACTCAGAAACCAAACTAATCTTAATAGTATGGTGAACAGTTTTTAATATTGTTTCCTCTTTTCTTATTTTTAATTTACAGCTGTAGGCGAGTCAAGTAACAATAACACATCCCGCGCTCAAACTTTGCTGTTATTGACAGCTAACAGTTTGAAAAAAATTTCTATTTGTTTTTTTTAAGAAAATAGACTGAATTTTATAATAATTATTTCTTTAAGCCCATGTCTCATCATGGGTTGCAATGTATTCTCATTTATTTTCTGCTTATTAGCTCTATTCACTATTCTATGGGTATTTTTGCTTCGAACCACATGCCTAAAAACTAAAAATCATTATATTTTCTAATTTTTAATATATATATATATATATATATATATATATATATATATATATATATATTAATTTTTATTGATTTTAAACATACATTTTTATTATAATAATTTATTTTTTTAATGTAACAGTTTAAGTGTTATTTATTGTATTATAATACCTTACAATTATTTTCTGCCTCGGCTACTTTGCCATTGTTATCTTCATTCTTGGAAATATCCGGAAAAACAAACTGAAATTTCGAACCGATTTCTGGGGCATTTTTTTTTAAAGTCATTTTCCCATTATGAAATAGGGATATCAATTTTTCTATGACAGATTAATACAAATTAATACTTTTGCACTCCGACATTTCAATATAAGATATTTTCCAGCAGTTTTAAATCATGGAATGAAAATAGTTTTAATTGGAAAGAGTAAAAGCATATATTTCACTCCATAGATTTTTATAAGAGCATTTTGAAAGAAGAATAAATTTGAAAAAAATATATCGGTGGAAACATTTGTAGCAAAATATTAACTTTTTTGAATTTTTTTAATTGAATTTATTCTCAATGTTTGTAAATCTTTTCTACATGACTAAATTACTTATTCTTTGAAAAAAAATTAAAAAAAAAATGGAATGCCATTTAAAACATAATTTTTTTTAATTCTTAGTTTAAAAAAACAAATTACAATGCTCAATATAAAAGAAAGAAACAAAAGTATAGGATTTTGTTCGATATTTTCTTTTTCAGACATTTAAACTTGGCAATAATAAAAAAAAATTATTCCAGCATGCCTAAAACTTAAAAAAAAACTATGCCATAAAAAATTTAAGAAACACTTCTCATATTAAAAAGATTTTAAAACTTCGGATTTACTGAATTTGTGTAGCAAGCGTGCTATCAATGCATCTATTTTAAACTTCTAAAGCAAAATGTTTATTATTTTTTTTCTTTCGATCTGGGCTTTTTAAATATAATTCATAAACTCATGGAAGTACAGTTTGCTACATTTTAGTAAACCAAAAATAAACAAAACAAAAATAAAAAAAACTTTAGTAAAAAAAATATTATATATAATTTTCTCATTCTGTGGAAAAATCAATAGATGATTTAATATTCATCTTTACATTTGAAATTTCTCGGAAAAGGAGTCCTGATACCAAAGAAAAACGTTTAAAATATTTCCACAACAATAAGAAAAATCAAAATTCGTCATAACAGACAACTGCTTTCGCCTCTCAAGGGACTTACTGAAGACTTTATTTTCTCCAAAATACTGCATTTATTACGTCAATGTTTATTCGAAAGAACGTCCTATTTTGACATTCAAATAAACATGTTCCAACGATTGACAATGAAAGCGTTCCAAAATCTCCTGTTGAGAAAACGTCGTTACAGAACCTTCCTACATTTCCTTAGTAAGCCTTTGCAGTTAATCCGCACAATTACTTCTTTTCTCTAGGTTGAAACGTCAGAGAAATGGAAAATTCCTTTACAAAGGATTTGCTATTTCATTATAAAGCCTTGCAGCAATATATAAATTTTTTTTGACAAAATCTCTTTTGCTAGTTTAGCAAAAAAACTGCATTATCTCACAAAACATATTGAAAATTGGATAAAAAATAACATTGTTGAATTTCTTTTTTTCTTCACCGCTGATCATATCAATATATTCTATTCCAAAGTGTTCGTCAAATTAGTTTTTGAAAACAATTTATAAATTACTTTACTATATATTTAATGGCATTTTTTATTGTTTCCAATAAAATATTTATATTTCCTCCTGAAGTAGGGATATTATGGATTTAGCTTGCATAACAGTAAACTTAAATTTTTCTAAAATTGACACATTACATAAAGGAAGAATTTAGAAAGCAGCTTAAAAAAATACAGTACCACAATTTTTTTCTAAAATACATTTACTTAAAACATAGATAACATTTCTTGACGTAAAATATTAAATGATAAATAAAAACTTGAAAGTAAAACTGAGGAAAGAAATTTCTGTATGAAAATTGGTATTTAAATATTTTTTTTTTCTTTACTGACATGAAAAATATAAAATCCATACATTCGTAACAATTTTGTAGGAAATTCAAATGAATTTTATAATTTTGTAAACTCTTAATATTTGTATTTACTTTTAGAATATTGTTGAAATATCTCAAATAATGTGTTGCCATTGCATAACACAAAATATTGAAAAATATTCTGTGAAATTTTATAATGGTAAATACATTTACAACCGTACATAGAAATTCAAAGCAATTGTCTACATTTTAAAGTGAAAGGGAATGAATGAAATATGTTTAATATTTTTCGAGAATTGTTATTTATAAAAAATTAAGAAATAAATGAAACTTTGCGTTTATATTATAAATTACTAAAATAGTATCTATCCATTTTGTACTTTGCACACCATGCATTTTTTGTCTATATTTATTTTATACCAACTGTTTACCATGAAATCTTAGAGAAAAGGAAAAAAAGTTCAGTAAATGTTTAAAAAATAATACATGCAATGTATTACATATTGACCATAATAATTATATATTAAATAATTCTCAGTTGGAAAATGAGAATGATACTTCATGTAATAAAACGTGAACATAATTAGTAATGATAATTTATGATCATCAATTAATCCATGCATTCCAAAATTAATTAAATTGTGATAATTAAATTTTTTTGTCCTATCAATAATTTAGATAAAAATTTGCATTATGAAATATAAAGTTATGTCTATATTGTCTATTCATATTATATATATATATATATATATATATATATATATATATATACAAATTTGAAGATAATTAATTTAGAAGGGAAGTGAATGATACAACAAATATATCGATATAAACACGTAAATATAGATACATGCAAATAGATATCGATTATATATAGAGATGTATTAATTTTTTTTTGTTATCTAGGAAGCAGCATAGTTAGCAAAAAAAATCAGCAGAAGAGTAAACCTTTGTGAGATCAATTGTCCCTTACTTAGGAAGCATATTTGTCTTTTATTTCCAATTTGAAATATAAAGAAGGTGAAATGAAATGGTTCGATTTTTGGACAATATGAACTCAACAAAAAATTACAAATATAAAATTTGAAATCCCTAAGAACGGAAAATAAAAATTATAGTTCTAAGATGCAAATTATATTAAAAAACAAATATGTAGCATTCTGAAAAGTCATGTCAGTTTTGAAGCAGAATATGTTTATAAAATCGAATTTCTCTAATCTATACAAGCAGAATTTATATCTCTTTTACAGTTTAAATACTATAGATAAATTCTGCAACTAGCTGAAATCGGCACTTGGTTCAAACTGATTTCATTAAAATACAGTAATTTATATTAAATATATAAAGAATTTATTTATTTAAAATAGAGAGTAATATCTGACCGTATAAATAATCCCATTAGTAAATACCAATGACAAATTATGCATAATATGAAGTGATCCATATATTTAACATACCATACTTAAAAAGTTCAACAGCCTATAACAAGGAAATAAAGCAATAGGAGAAATAACCTTTGTATCCAATGTACAAAATTAGTATGAATTGAGCATTTAATAACAAGTAAAAAGAAATTTGATAACCTTAGTTACAAATTTCATAAAACGACTTAAAGTTTGCAGCGTTCTATTATAAGAATAATCATTGGCTGACTCCTTAGAGAATATCGAGAAGTATTTTCACGAAATATCTAAATAAATTTCATTTCTAAAAAAACAAATATTTATTGAAAAAAAAAATGAAACCTTTCCAGTTGAAATTGCTATCTTTCTCCTCGGGAACTCCATCTTTCTCTTTTTCCAGAACAAAAGTATTTTACACAAAAAACCGTTGAAAGCCTATATATTTCAGAAAGATATTTATAAAGATATTTCAAAAGTTGTAAAATAATATGTATTTAATTAGACTTACAGCAAGCCCTTGTACATATTTTTAGATAACGATTTTGACCAGGGCCTGACTAAGGCAGGAGCATATGGTGAAGGTGCCTTGCCTTCGATTTGGGGTTCCCACTTTTATAGGCCCCTAAATTGAATAGAAACTTTATTTAACATTTCCTTCTTTAAAGAATTCCTTCATTACTAAAGTAGTGAGGTAGAGGACGCCCCAAAGAAGTTTTTAAACCAGGCCCCAATAGGCTAAATTGGACCCTGATTTTGATATTTATTTTTAATTCACACCCATAAATAATTTTAATTTCATAAATTTTGAAAAAAAATTGAAGAAACCTCAACCTTTCCAAGAATTGGAATATTGATAAATGTTCATGATTAAAAATCTTTTGAATTTATTCTTTTTAAAGCATTTAAAAAGAAATTATGTGAAAATAAAGGGGAAAAATTACTATAATTAATTAAATATTCGAATGGAAAACTTATTTCTTTTAAGTTTTTTGATAATATAATTTCCTTTGAAGTGACATCTGAATAACTGCATAAATTCAATTCATTTCTAATTAAATGAAAACCTAATTTATTTTCTCTTTAAAAAATTAACAATAATCTTTCTCTGATCTTGCGTAAAAAAGGATAAAAAAACTTTAAGGAATTCTGTTGATTCTGGTTGAACTGTTACTCCAGTAGCGCTTTCTCTTGCAATGTAGACAGAACGAACAGAAAAGAAACTATTGATCGTCTTCTTTTTATCCAAAGAAAAATGCTAATAGATTTGAGCAGTGGTCCAAATTATTTTTCAGATTTTTAATACATGTAAAAAAATGACACCTGTATTACAATGCCTTCTAATGGTAAATTTTTGCAATACATTCTTTGATTAATAACTGTAAAGTAAATTATCTCAACAATCAGTAGTTCAAAATTTATCTTATTTGGACGAATCAAATGTATTTTAGAGCCATCTGAGATGAGCAGCTTATTTCTTCCTAAACCTATCTTTTCACTTAAACCGTTAGATATTACTTACATTTTTCTTTCATCAATATTTTTATTTTACATTCGACTTTAAAAATGGAAACATTAATTCCGAAAATCTGTTTTTGGAATCAAATTTTATTATTCTTGATTCTAAGTAAAATTTTATGCACTTATTCTTAAATACATACGATATCTCAAGCACCCTTTTATAATTTTATTCATTTTCATATATATTTAGTCATACCTATTTTACATCAGACATAAAGATCAATATGTCCGTTTGTTTTAATAGAACACATTGTTAAAGGAAGTCGTAGATACTCCCAGCAATTCCTTTTATTAGAATTGAATCAAGGGGATTCCCTTTGCATTTGTAGTTTTATTTCGTTTCATTCGTTGTCATAAAATGTAGCGTGATTGTATTTTTAATAGGCAGAATGTTTTCCTCCTTCTTCTATTAAATTTACAAGTATTCAACCTTTACCGATTTAGAATTAAATATTGTTTTATGTTTCATCCCGTTTATTTTACGCTAAATTGCGTGCACTTAGAGGCCGAATGTATAGAATATTTTTCAAAATGTTTCTGTGAAACTTCCTTGTTTATGTGCTCTGGAAAATCCCTTTAAATGTTTTTGATGATCATCATAATGCGCAAAGTAAACACCACCACTCATATCATGTGACATTTTTCTTTTTTGTATATAAACAGTCTACCAATTGAACTAAATTAACCCCAAGAGTTTGATAACAAATAACGTGCCCATCAATTGACTTCATATTACAGGCTTCTCCGCTGTTATAGTTAGAAATTAAATAAGATAATATGTTGTACATTCAATTTCATGGCGATTTTTAATAATTCAAATTTAACTCATGCAGTTCCCAATATGCTTCATTGATAACTGTACGAATTTTAAAAAAACCGCAGCATTATTTTTTACGAAAATAAATGTTGTACGAAAAAAGCTAAATATAAAAAAACATCTCTTTTTTTATTATTTACACCCCCTCTTTTATTCATTAAAAGTTCAACTCGTAATTGAGAATGAGACGCTTCTGTTTTGGTGGTTGAATTTTTTCACCCTTGGTGGGTGTTGGACTCAACCCTTTTGATGCTGGGACGTACTTCCAACGGGGCAGGTTGTACCGGGGCCGGTAATGGCCATTAGGGCTCAACCACAGCTCGCGCTAGTGTAGCTGTGGCGGTGATCGGGTCATTCAGTTTTATGGTTAATCCACATGCCTTCGTGGTGGGAAGGACAGACAGTATGTCTATGAATTTATGCCTCCATAACATAAATTGAGTTCATTCACGGCATCTCTGAACTATTTCATTGCATCAACTCGGTATTATTTTAATAAATAATAAACGATCTCATAAAAATGCCACATTTAAGAATTTATTATGAAATATTGACAGCTAAGAATTCATTAAGAACGCATTAGAAATATGTTAATATTTATCAAGATTTTAATAAACGGAATTTAAATACATAAAAGTCAAAATTATATATTTAACACATTAATGAGCATACATTATGAATATTAATGAACGTTAACCGACACATCAATGAAATAAAATCAAGGCTACGAATTTATGATTTAATCAAAGCCAATCTCCAAGAAAATTAGAGTTCTCAAATATATATAAAATACGGTAATTTTTTTAAAATTATGCTGGTCTGCTTTCTTCATTCATGCGTTTAAATTTAATACAAATCAGGAAATTTGTGCCAATTCTGCGTTATAAGAAAGCATAAATGAATATGGTTCTTTGCATAGAAATATACAAGGAACTCTTTAATTTTGTAATTTAAAAAAATATTTATATTTTTTTATAATCTCTTATATGGAATAGGCAGAAAATATTTTCATCGCATATATAGAATAAGCAAAATCATGGTATGGTATGGTGGTGGGATATGAAATCAAAATGATTGTGTGACTGATAGACCAATGGACGCTTTACTGATGAATTTTTAATGGGAGCCAGATCAATCGAAATGGAATATCTGATTTTCCTCTCAAAATAAAACTTTTTCTTTTAGTGAGTGGCAATATCGGAATTCAATTGTGTTGGATAAACTATGGAAGTTATCCAGTAAATTAAGATATATTATCGATGAATATTTATTTATTACTTTGCGACTTCTGCTATGAAGAGAATCATTATTCCATTTGTGTTGTTTGCATTTTCTTATAAGGTTTTGCACTGCTTTAGATAGCTACTGAATATTATAATTAGACAAAACACGCAGGCTTCGATGCTATAGATTTTAGAGCCACGCTCTAGTTTCAAATAAGCCAAGATCGTGGTCGATATGATGAGTCAAAAACGCTTTGTTTATATCATATCGTTCTTTCTTAGCAATTTAAAGTTCCTCGGAGAGTAGTATAGTTATACTTACGTGAGCTTTACATTTATTCCAATACATTAATTTTACATTCATTCCAACGTTTCCACGATGGAAAAAATGTTTTTGCACTGTATCAAGTTGTCTTAGTGTCAAATCTTTGGATTCAAACAAGATGCTGATATTAAGAGTGACATTAATTGCCTTAGTTTCGAAGTGGACATCCGGTTGGAAATATTAGGGTCTTTCGTATACTTCTATGGATATATGATATCGGATACAACTCTTTGCGTAGTGCATTTTTATTCTATTATTGGGTTTGCGATTAAAATGGTACAACCTTCATTTAACTCATAAAGAGCTCTAACACTGAAATGTTGGTGATAATTATTCTTCTGCTTTTAGTTTCGTCTTTCTTTTCTGGATTCCAGACATTTCGAGACTGTTAATGAATCATTGAAAAAATAAACATTTCATTATCCTTTTACCTATTAGCAATTCTGAAGGACTTAAGGATAATAAATAGTTCCAAAATCATAATTTTTAATAAAAATGGAAAGTCTCCATTAAAGCTAAAGTTTTGCAATATATATATATAAAACTAATGATCATATTAAAAACTAAATCGTATTAAAATTGAATTTTATGTTTACTTTTTTGATAATCTACTTCAGCCGATCACTTTGAAGAATTCAATCATTTGAGTCAATCAATCAATCAATCTACAGCGAAATATACACTCACTTCCAAAAGTTAAACACGAAGATGTAAAATGCAAAAAAATCAACAAATACTGCTTTGATTGACACAGAATTAGGCAGGAAAGGGGTATATATATTTATGCATAAAACAAAATAAATAATAATATAAAGAAATTAAAACAATATTAATTTTTATAAGTTATCAGATAATGTTATAATGGATACTTAAGCAAAATTATGTACAAAGTGAAAATAAACAGCATAAAATGAAAAATAGAACATTAATAGGGTATGTGATCCCCTCTAATCTGTACACACAATTTACACTTCGTGACCATGCTTTCAATTAGGTGGTCAACCACCACAGAATTAAGCAATCGCCATTCTTCTTGTAGAGAAGTTTTTAGCTCTATAAGAGTGGCTGAAGGTGGGAAACGTGAAGCTACAGCACGGCTGAGAGCATCTCCAAGATTTTCAGTGGGATTAAGGTCGAGCGAATATGCTGGCCACTGCATACGCGCAATCCCTTCACTCTCCAGGTAGTCATCGACGATGTGAGCTCTATGGAGACGTGCGTTATCGTCCATTAAAATAAAAGTAAGTCCAACTGTTTGCGCGTACAAATCTCACAGTGGTTTCTAGGATTTCATCTCGATACCGGGCAGCCGCCACAGAAACCCGTTTAAAGATGTGCAAGTATGTGCAGTATCCTAAAGAAATCCCTGCCCACACCATAATGCTTCCGCCTCCGAATGTGTGATGTTCGGTGATGTTTCGAGCTGATTGCGTGTTCTTTGTTCACGCCATATCTTTATACGTTTGCCATCTGGCTTCAGAACAAATCTTGACTCATCGGTAAACATAACATTACCCCCAGTCAGACACAGCCCGATTGACATGTTCTCAACACCATTTTAAACGTGCCCCTCTTGATTGGACGGATAGAGGAACACAAACTTGAGGTACTCGGGCGTACAGTCCACTCATATGTAATCTTCGGCGTACAGTAGCTGCAGATATCGCCTTACCAATGGACGCTGTAACCACAGATGCCACATGTGTGGAGGTCACTTTGCGATTCCGCTTGGCTATAATAGCAATATATCGATCTTCCGCGGAGGTTGTAACTCTTGGGCGACTGGTTATGGGCCTTCGGACTGTTTGGTTTGAAATTGTGGCCATAAAAGTAAAATTACAGTATAATGAACGCCGAAAAAAAGAGCAACATCTGTAATCGACTAACCGGCTTCAATGCACCCCAAAGAACGTCAGCGTTCAGAATCTTCCATTCGTCTTCTGGAAGTCATAGAAACACGTATGTCTTGAAAACACTTTGTACGAAAGTTTTAAACCCTTCTATCAGCATTTATAATCAATTTTTGTAACCCTTCATAAAGCTGTCTTCTTATATGTCTGCAGCGAATTGCATCTTCTTCAATTTTGATTGGCTTCCGGAAAGAAGCATTATCCTCTCCCCACGCTTAGCTTTTGGAAGTGAGTGTATGACATAAATCTTTCTTCATCACTTATAAGACGCATTTGCTGGCTTATTTTTTCTCTCTTTTGAATTGATTTACTTTTTCATTCTTTCTTTAGCTATTATTTCTTTCTGCTTACAGTTCTGGTAATATTGTATAAAAATCAGTTTATCTACTTTCTTTGAACCCCAACCAAGAATGGTAGCTTATCTATTAAAGACGTTTGTTCATTTTGTTAAAATATATTAGATTTAACTTGTAATCTCAAATTAATTATTTCCTTTGTTCAACATTACTCATTTCTGTACTAATTGGCCCCGTTACATACCATTGAAAATATAACTACCGATATATATTATAGTTATATTTTATTAAGACAGAGAATGTAAACCATACGTTTTTTCAAGCAAAATTCTCTAAATCATCAACCATTTTTAACTTTACACATGTCCTAAGGATTTCCATCAGAGCTTTGATGTATATCTATATTATATAACATTTTTCAACTTTATAATCACCATTTACGAAAACTTTCATATAAAGAAAAATTGTATACAATGAAATAAGACAATTTAGAACGAATGCAAAATAATACAAATTAGTGCCACATATGGTTTTTCTGTATAAAAAATGTATTGTTTTGAAAATAATACACAATGAAACTACATTTTTAGACAATGCTTTATTAGCAAAGTTACTGAAACACGCAATTCCTTTATAGCACACAAAGAAACTAATGTTAAAATAACAATGATAAAGGAAACGACTTTTGTTCGAAATTTAATATATAGTCCACAGAGCAATCAAGGATGCGTTCGGAAAGAAAAAAAACTGAAAAATGAGGAAAACATTATGCATTGCATCGTTTTTACTTTTTATGTGTCTACATAGACCTGGCTTACCTTTCCAAGATTTCAACAATCTAGAATGGATGCCTTGCTATTTTCATTACCTTTGCGAATTAAGTAAGATTTATTAAGTTAAACCTATTTATACTATTTAATATCTGATTTAAGAATCTTGAAATTTTATCCAGGCGAATGCATCTGATTCCATGCGGTGCGCTAAGGGTTTCATATGTTATATACATATTTCTTTAGTTTTAGCGACTGCCAGTACATCGTAACTAGAAGCATTATTTTAAAAAAATAACCCATTGCGCTATCTCTGTGTTTTCGCTTTCTGTTTTATTTTTATTTTTAAAAAGTATCTACGATCTGAAAATTATATAAGTTTTAGTTTTCCATTTTCATATTTTTGATATGGCATGCTTACAATGTTTTAAGGAATGAAGAAAATCATGTATATTATTTTAGTGAATATTTACTTAGCCATCTTTATTAAAACATTAAACTTTAGTGGAAAAAATTAGAAAAAAAAAGTATTTTAAAAATATTTTTCACTCTTTCAAATTTCAAACACTTAATTACCTGGTAAGAAATTTTAGTTTACCGGGCAGCCTTTTTTAATTTAAAAAAAGAATAAAGAATATTTCTTATATAAATTATATTTATAGTTTTACAACTTTCTGGAAAAACTAATTTATAACTGTATTTTAATGGGGTCTTATTTAAAAGAATTTCTGTAGTAATTAGTGAAGACACGCATTTAGACAATTGACATATAAATTAAGGATTTAAAGACAGAAAAAAATAAAACATAGGGCAAAAATAGTCTCTATAAAAATTAATGAAAAAATTCATAATATCCTTGAAAAATATATAATCAATGCCAAAAAGTATTCCAAAATAAAGAAAAATATTTTGAAAAATATTAATATTTAATAAATATAAATATCAATTTTAACATTATTAATTTTAAATAAAATATTAATAATTTGAATAAGTTTATTTTAAGACATTTAAGTACATGTATTTTATCATTAAATACTAATAAATACAACAAGAGAATAAAAGGAAGTGTAAAATAAATTAAAATCTAAGAAAACAATTTTAAAAAGATTGAGTGGATTTTAAAAGATGCAACTAAAAGGAATAATACATTTGACCTAATAAACGGAATAATACCTAATAAATGGAAAAATTCATTGAATGGGAAAAGAAAAAAATAGTAATTGAATTAAAAAAAGAATTGAAAACAAAAACAATAAAATTAATGAAATAATAAAGACAAAAATCAGTGAAAAAAATAATTAAAACTAAAAAAAAAAGGAATTTAAAAGTTAAAATTGTACTAAAAGGATCGCATCTTTTAGACATTTATTTAAAAAGTTACCAAATTATTACAATTTGTACTGACCGGAATAAAATTTCTTTTCAATTTATATGTATTTGATCAAAAGTGACATTAAAGAAGACACGATTCTTAATATTCTTTTGCTTTAAACATTGAAATTAAAAAAATAGGAAATGATAAATAATAATAAAAACTATCAACTACAATTGAGTTTAAAGTATATCTCAGATTATATAGAGCAAATCTTGCAGTAGGTGATGATTCTGAAATGTCGTTTCTGACAAATGTTGGAAAAAACAAATTCCATTAATCATGTGCCAAACAATAAAAAAAAGACTTTTTTTGGCCTCGATAACTCTACTAGCCTTGAAACTTAAAATTCTCCCCAAGATTACATTAAACAACATAGGGTTGAAAAATCATCCGCTAGATAATGAGTCACTATTTAAACTGTAATGAATTTTTTTCTCAACAATTAATTAGAAAAGTCGGAAGATTTTAGTGTTAGGAAATAAGAAAAACACTATTCCATTTATGCAATTCTATTTTAACGTTTTCGTTTGCAGCAATTTAAAGTTAATTTAACTTCTTTTAGTGCCATCTGAGTTAAGCGTTACAGATGACGATAAAGTTCAAAAATATTGCTGTTTATAAAAGTAAAGAGTAATTCTGCATAGAGTACAAAAATATCAATAAATAAAACATAAATATAATTACATCAAACAGCCCGTTTTATTTTCAAATTATATCAAAAAAATTTCAATAAACAAACTGAATTTTTCTTCACTTCTTAAACTTTTTTACTAGAAATAAAATATTGTTGCTCATAAACTTGAAAAACTTTCTTCCTTAATGTCAATAAAAGTGCGAAAGTTGTGGATGGATTCCAGTTGAGTTCGACAAATAAATACATTCTTGTGTGGGAAGATTCTATGTTCGTGGGTTCAAGATATTTTTTTAAAAAAAAATTTTTCTTCCTGTGATTATCGTATTCGCAGATTTAGCTTTAGTATTAAGACTAATTTTTGTCTTTGAAAATATTGTTCACAGAGAGTTATTTTAACACTTTCAAATTTAAAATCTAAAAATTATAGATATGTCAAACTTTTTTTATAGATTTATTGTTGCTCATTAGAATGAACGAGAAATTCATACTACTATGATATTTGGATGGATGGATGATGTTAGTCAATCACTTCTAACAGTTGAATGAAATTGGATGAAATTTAGCACAGAGAAAGATTATAGTATTGCATAGGACCTAGACTTTTATTTATTCCGAAAAATAGAGTGCTTAGTTTATTACTAATTAAAAACTTTTCTTCCAAAATTTTTCATTTACCCACCGCCAAATTAGTGCGATATCGTTTGTTTATTCCAAGTTAATAAGGTAAAGCTTAACATGTTTTCTACCATTTATTTCAAACGATTCTGTTTATTTTCCTAGTGGTTGAAGCATTTTAATTTAAACATTGTAAATTAATTAATATTTTGGATTCCTTCAGAATTACTTTTGAATTAAAATAAAACATAATTGTTTTAGATTAGTTGTGTAGGCTAAGCTATTGATCCTTTGCAAAATTGGCAATATTTTGGTAGGGCTTTATTTAAATTTACATTTCCATTTTTTTTACGTTACTTAAATTCAATATTTCCTCTTCATTTTTCTTGCTTTTTCTCCTCTGTGCGTATTCATTTTGCGTACTTTCATTTTTTTTCGATTAATTTTTATTTTTTGGGCGCATTCTTTTTTTAATTTATTATTTTTTCTTCTATTTTTTTCCGTTAATTTGCTGCAGCGTTCGTCGAAACCTTACAAATGGAAACGCTATCGCTATTGTTCGCGCCACATTTGATCATTCCGCTAAAGTTTGGTGAGAAATTATTATTATTGTGTTTTTGGTGAAAAATATTTTCAGTAGCATTATAATGGCTCGGCTTGATAACGTTTTACGTTGAGATCAGACAATCAATTCTCATGCATACTCACCAAAATTTCCAAGTTTAGCATATCGGGGGTAAAAGCTAGTACTATCATAAAATCAAAGGAATTTCTATTAACACGAATTAATCTTAGAAGAATTTGTTATTTTTAATGTCACTAGTGAGCAATGCTTTTGATTACATCTTATTAAATATTACATATATATTATATCTCATTGAATATTACATTTTTATGACATCTCTTTACAGATGATACTAAGAACATGTTCCAAATTATTGAAGACAGTGGAGATAAGGTAACGCTTCCAAAATTTCAAATGAAGTTCCAAATGTAAATTAAATATAAATTTATATGCGTTTCCATATATATATATATATATATATATATATATATATATATATATATATATATATATATATATATTTCCAGTTTTATCATTAATGTTAATATATGTGTGTTTCTGAATTCATCATTAATATTAGTATAAGTTTTTTTCCAAATTTCGATTATCATTACTTAAAGAACTATGTAGTATGACTTATCTAATTTTGAAAATTTATTGACAATTTGTAAAGCATCTATTTCTATTTTATACTATGGGAAAGTAATATTAACTCCTATTAGGAAAAAATCCATTTATTACGGAGACGAAAATGAATGGCGTTAATCATATTTATTTTTTTTAAGTAATTTGGGGACCCCGGAATTGGTTTTAAAGAGATAGATGTTGCATATTTAGTTCAGTGACAAAAAGCTGTGGGAGAAATTTTGTAGAATTTTTTCTTTTTTTATAAGTTCTCGTCTTGTCGTACCCCATTCAGCTTTTTCTTAACTTATATTTATTTTGTCAAATCCAAATATGTCACCAGAAATTATCAGGCAAAAAGAAAATAATAATTAATTCATAAAAACTAATTTGAAGAATAAATATGTATTTTTTGACATAAAACTTTTTTTTCTATGGGAATTTTATCACTTTTAGGAAGGGATTCTAATCAGCTATTTTAGTTATGTTCGTAAGTTATTACATTATGCAAAAATTTCAGCAATTCATAATTGTCCTTTACATATTTAATTTGTATATGATAATGTCTATCCCCATACACAAACAAATCATAAAACAATTTTTCGTACTGAAATATAATTTAAAACGAAACTTTGAAAGAATCCCTTGACACAAAATTTGAACATGTTTTGCCTATTAAAAGTTTTTGTTGATCGCTAACCAATGATAACTTTCAAATGTTATTGTGCAAGTATAATTGCTAACAACTGTTTCTCCGATTATGATAAGATGAATTCATCAGTGATAGTAGATAAGGTAAAATCAGCACTATTAATATAAGGAGCAAATAGCTAGTATCAGATAGAGAATTGTATTATTGCATTACTGAAATATGTTAATTTCAAGAAAAAATATAAAAATTTAGATTTAACAAATCGGCAATCATGTGAGCAATTCAGGTTGGTAATTCCACGAAATCCCTACCATTTTATTGTTACTGAAAATTATTATCGTCTCTAAAATTGTTGTTGTTACTAATGGTACTTGCCATGGACAAGCACTCTGACATCCGTGACGTATTTCAAGCCGAAATAAGCGTCTCTTGATTTTGAAGCAGTGCCAACTAGGACCAAGAGTACGAAGAAGCTATGCACTCATCCCATTTTTTTGCATAGCCCTTTTTCACATGGGGCCCATTCACACACCTCACACATAGTACACAGAAGAGCAACCATACCTTAACTGAGACACGAACTCGGGATCTCTACACTATAATGACTTGATACTGGTCGATAAAATAAAGATGTAGCGTTTAAACACAAATGTTTTATTTGCAGCTTATAAACAATAAAAAAACTCGTTCTCATCTAGGTTAATATGCTGTCAAAACTTCGGTCAAACTCCGCCTCTTTTTTTCGCATTGGTGCGCTGGAGATGCCGATCATTCAATAATTCTTCAGAAATACTCCCAGTGGTCAATAGGTGACAGTGGGAATATTTGTTAATCGTCCACCCTCTTAGCATATTCTCCACAACAGAGAAATTATCCCATCTGAGAGGTTTCAGCACTTCTTTCTTCAGAGGGCCATTAACGCATGTGTGGTCCATTATCTAAACTCTATTCAAATCTAGAGGGTGACATCAAAGGGGGAGAACACAGATGTGCAAGAAAGGAAAGAATCGTCTCACCGCTGCCCAGATCTAATAATGTTCAAACATGTGTCTCTGAGAAAGGAAGAGATGTTTTTACTACTTTTTTACACCATTATGGTGGCTTCTTAGGTAGTTAAATGGTTGGATAAAAATTGTGATAAAAATAAATGATTGTGAATCGGGGGAGCAAGATTCTTTCGATGCTATTTTCTGCTTTTCAAATGCTGAAACTGTGTTGGGGGTGATTAGAGTTGGGGGTGTTGAACTGTGTTGAGATATATTTATAAAATGGTATAAAAATCTCTAATACTCGTTAAATAGTCATCGAGTTTAAGTGGTTCATATATGAAGGCGCTTTCAAGAGAATTCATTTTATATATGATCACCATTATGTATCGATTACCGTTTTTTGCATCGGATGCAATGAATTTGAACACTGATTAATATTTTTTAATAATTATATTTTGATATTTAAACCAATTTTGATTATTGGCCTTATATAATCTAATTTCGGTACATTAAGATTTTTTCTTCCCTATTCAAACTATCAATGTCACTAACTATAAATAAGCATTTAAAGAGACTATCAAATTAGACAATAGGATTCTGCTTCTTTAATTGTATCAAAAATAAGATTTTTAGTTGAGAAGGATTTTGCGCTTAATAACCGATACTGCTTAACTTAACTGACTAACTTACTCCGCAACTAATTGCTTTACTTAATTAGGGATACTGCTATTCAGTTTTGAATATAATTTCAAAGGTAAGGTACATTTTATATTTGTATTTTATTGAATGAACAGATTTATAAATATTATAATGGCTATTAATTCATCAATTTTAAAGTAATTATTAAAGACAGATAAATCAATTATTGCTTTAAATATTTTTTATTAATTTTTAAACAATATAAATTTGTTAACATTATAATGCTGCTATATTTACTTTTATAAATGGCATCAAGGTTAAACAGAAGTTTGGAGATGGCATGCTTGAAGTTTTTGATCTTGAAGGTCCCGCCTCTCTCGGGCAGTTCGTAAAGTACAAAACATTCATATGTAGCAAGGAAGAAGATCAAAGAGTAAGACATATTATCTTTCATTTTATAAATAATCTTACATCAAGGCAAAAATTTTTTATGTAACTCTAAGTAATGGGACATTCATGAAAAATAATAGCAAATATTGTTTATGTTTGTTCCTTTCTTATTCGACAAATAATGTTATCAACCGATACCCCCACAAATTATTCTACTCTTTCAAAAATAAAGGAAAATTCATTAAAAGGTGTTTTTTTGTTTTTACTTTATTAATTATAAAAAATTATCATTTTAATATATATATATAAACTTTTATATAATTTTAATTATATATATATATATATATATATATATATATTGGGTCCACAGTAGCCTGGACGTAAAGTCTCGACTTTGGAACCATTGGATGCCATCTTTATATGATTATCTCCTACTGCAAAAAAGTCTGTAAAGAAATTATTTCTTCTAGATGGGATACTATATATCCTAAAATGTGAATTCTTCAAGCAATCTTTCCCTTCTATTTTTAGTCATTTAGAAGCCAGAATTTTTTTGTTCTTGTATTCAAATTCTTTCAGTTATTAATTTCTTCGTTTCTCGTGTATCTTTCATTTTTTTCGGTAGTAAATCTAGATTTCCTGATTTATTTTATCATCTCTGATTTTTCCTGTTTCAGAGAAAGAGTAAAGAATGCCCAGAATCGCTGTATTCATAACTGAAATTAATAACGATTAAAAAGCAATGTATTTACGTACTATACCGTATAATTTTATCGCCAAATTTGAAGTCATCACCAGTGAGTAGCTAAAACGCCAATTATGGCAATCCTTACAATAGTGTAATCCGTTGATCTTTATAGTGAATTTTAAATCCGTCGGAAAAAAGTTCCTAAACCGTTGACGATTGTTGGCGAAGACCGTACAACGCGTAAGTTCCAAAAGCAATTCATCTTACTGTTATCATTTCTTAATCTTCATCGAGACAAGACCATTTCCCGCATCTTTTTCGAATTTAATAACAATAGGCACTTATAAATACCGTACTGTTTATATCATATAAGAACCACTTCAGTTATATTCTACAGCAAGGTATGAACATTTTTATTGCTTAGAGAAAGATTAAAATCAATCTTATAATTGTATTTAAAATTATTTATTCTTGGTATATATTTGTTATTTGTTTTCTAAATTTTTCACTGACTTACACAATTCAAAAATACATTAATTAAGAATAACAAATGTTTTCTTTTCCCTTCAAGAAAATATTATTCAACAAATTTTGCTCAACAGCAATGGATTACGGTCTGGTAAGTATATATATTTTTAAGTATTATTCATTAGTACTTATTATTTACTGAAATATGGATAAGAAAAATATTAATTATATTCCAATACAAAAAATAAGTTATTCAAAATCAAAATAATAATTCAAAGAAATCTTAGAAAATATTGAATTTTTGAAGTATTCAAGAATAAAAAAAGTTTTTGCTAAGAGCAATTTCGTAAGTTAAGTAAATTTACAACATATTTTCACATTTTTTTTACTGTGCATTACTTATATTGTACATTAACTTATATTTATATTATATGGATTTTGAAAATTAGTATTATTTCTGGGAAAACTATTAATATAAAACTGCAATTATTTAGTATCAAGATAAATTTTCAAAATTTCTTTCGCTGCATAATTTGTAGAAAACGAGTAAATAAAAATCAACTCAAACTTTGGAAACTCTAATATTTTTTTTTACATCTGATTTAATAATTTACTAATTAGATAGATCACAAGTCTGTAGAATATGATTGATATAGTCACTTAAAGCAACCAATACTTTGATAAAAAAAGTAATGGTCATTATTCTATTTGGAACGCACAGAGAATTTTCAAATATCAGAATTTCACAGAGCCTTCACAGAGAGTTTCGTAAATTGTTCAAATATTTTTCTGTCAAATATGTGTGTAAATTGAGAATTCTGATAAAAAATACTTTCAATTGAAAGTAATATTTTAACCCAATCATTTTTGAATCCATCAAATCACTTAAAATATCCCAAAGAATTATTACGATGATACAATGATGCAAAAATCTTGTTTATTGTTTTCCCTATTCTAGAGCAGGTTTTGAGCTCTTGTAAAACTATGCCGTTTAACAATAATGAATTGCTAACTATGTCTAACAATCTGATTCAATGTTTGCTCCAAAACATGACTTGAGAAAAATAGCTTCATATAGTTAAACTGAAATATCTTGAATTTCTTAAAGTAGTAAATGATTTATTGTAATATCGATATGAATTTATATTAAAAGAAAAATACACAGTGGGATATTGCACTTACTGGTTTTGAACCTCAAATATTCTTTCTAAACATGGCATTTGATATTCAATTTCCTGCTAGAATTTGTTTAGTGTAATGAGTTAAGGCAATATAAATTTAATTTTGCAATTGAAGTGACATTTTAAACAATTTATACATTTTGCATTTGTATGAATAATTGGTATTTAAAGTTTTGCACAATTCAAGTTTTGGGAAGATAGAACAAACCTCACAAGAACAGTTTTCAATAAAAAAATGAAAAAAAATGTATATACAATTTTTTAAACAAATTAGCATTCTTTTTTTTTTTTTGCATTTTATATAAACAACAAAACAATTATACTCGAGGTGAGAGCATAACTAATTTCAATTTAAAGATGCAAATATTGGTTTATAATTTCCTTGAAAAAGTGATTAATTCTAAAACATTCTTCGTGACAGCTCACTTTTTAATTCGTGATAATCATATTATATATATATATATATATATATATATATATATATATATAGGGTATTAATTATTATTTTTTGAAAGTGGATAGCAGAGTCGTGGCCGAAAAATGGCAAAAGACAGGTTGAATTTTTACGTTCATTTCATTTCAATACTGGAAGCAGCCCATTTTGTGCAAGCAAAAGCGACGAACACAACGCAGAGCAACAAAAAACGGAACGACGAAAAGCTAAGTGTAAAAAAGGGGTGGTAAATCATTATCCCTGTCCTTAAATACCAATATTTTGATAGAGAATATATTTTTTCACAGTGCTTATACAATCAGATTTCGATGGGAATTTCCAAAAACACGCCTAACAGGCTAGGGAAACAGAGGGATATTTTTAAAGGAATGTGCTTGGGTGGATAATTTTCATCCTTCATACCGAGGGTGAGAAATAGACGGCATTTGGCTGATTCAGCAATTTTACAATGTTTCTGTTGAAATTATTAACTAGAACAAGTGGAATGTATCAGGAAAAAGAGAATATTTCAGAATGATGCTATTATGGGGTAAATTAAGATAGTGCTTTGAAAATTAATTAGGATTACAATTAAAAGTTTAAAATACACACACACGCGCGCGCGCGCTCATTACATAATACTTTCTTTCCCTTATGAAAACCTATTCTGAAAACTTATATTTAAAATATGTTTATTTACACCAGAAATTCTCTTTTATTCCTGTTAAAATTTCTGTAGTCAATGATTCCCTCTATATTTCAACATTATCCTTAACATCGTGCTCCTAATATCTGAGTGCATTCATTATCCTATCACTTCATTTCATTCGAAAGAATTAAAAAAAATTCAAATGGCTGAAACAATAATGAAGCCATTCTTTAAGTGATATTTTCGAATTTGAAGATTATTTTTAAGGATTATTATTTCACGGATTCACACTTGTTTTTACTATATTGATTTATAATTGTTTATTTCAGAATCTGTGTGTAAATCCTATTTCAAAAGATTGCAAGGAAGTAGATGATGCACTTGTAAGATATTATCTTCATTGTCTTCTAAAAAATTGCAATTTCTTTTTGTATTATTATATTAATATTATATTTTGCATTATAACTTAATGCAATTTGGCAATTTATCATTTTTTAATATTGTTTAGTTCCAAAATATAAATGATTTTTCAAATTAATTCCTTTAATTTTTTTGACAATTATCCTTTCCCATAAACATAAAATTTATAGAAATCAGCAACTTATTATATTCGAAGCATTCTAAAGTATATAAAAAAAGCAATGTCATATATTGAAATGAAAGAAAAGAGATATTCCTTAAATTATTTTATAGCTCATTACATCAAATTAAATATTTTTAATGAAAAAAACGATCTAATATTTCAAGAAAAAAAATCGACACATTATTTCGTCTACCACAAATATTTAATTTCGATAATACGAGAATTCGAAATAGGAGAGTCATCGCTGATCCTATCGTTATTTCAATCTTCATTTATAACATGAGCGACTTTTGTAGGGGGTTAAGATATATATTTATTTAAATAAGCTATGCTAATTGTTTGAAAACAAAATACTCCAAGACATATTTCGCTTCTTTTTTGGCTTATTTATTTAGTTACTTTCTAGGGTTTTAGGATCACAATCACAGGTAAATATTATCCACTTAGGTGAAAGAAATTTATGATATTGCTGTGGTTCTGTAATATTTTATATGTACACAGATAATCTCATAGCAAAGATTTGCAAATACTTCTATAAATTTTTGAATGGATGGATGATCAATAAATAGTATGGCTTTGGCGACAAATATAACAACAGTTTATCAAAAGTGCTCGGATATCGGTGAATAGATATTAGAAGTCAATATAGAGATAATTCTAAAAGATTCAACGTTGTGTCACAAAAGATGTACATTATAAATGCGGAAGTACACACACAAGAAGTTAAGTTCAGAACAAAATATCGCTGCCAAAAGAGATTTTTAAACTTTTGAATATTTTTTGGAATCACATGAGCAATTAGTGAAGTGAATTATAGAATTTAAGTAAGGCTGATAAAGAATGAAATAACAATGAACGATTTGAAATAGGTTATTTCAATTTAAAATAATCTTAATATGCTAGCTGAAATTGTTTTTAGATGACTAAGAACTGCTTAAAAAGGAGTGAAAAAGAAATGATAAGCTCCAAGGTAACGATTAAAATTAAATAAAATAAAAGCTGTTCGCCTATCAACTTTACGAAAATATACTATACCCCTAATAGCACACAAATATCGTACAATATTGATAAATATTCTCAGTATTGTTAAATAATGTGGAATGTTGTTTAATATTATGATATTGCACAATATTGTACAATATTATTCTACAAGAGGTGCTACCTGAGCATAAAACTACTGAATGAAGAAATGTTTATGACTTACCAGCCTTGATGATGAAAATGGTAACCACCCAACGACTAATCTAAAAACTTTGATAACAATTCCGAAGTTCCAGAAGCTATTGGAATCTTGAACATATCTCAGTGAGAAGCAAATATAGCATATCCTTCTAGAAGCATCTGTATCCTGTCACGAGGATTATAAAATTCTGTACGAACAGAAGTGCAGTTGATCTAAATGAGAGAAGAAGTAATTCAGTAATTATTTTTTAATGCACTTTTCTTTAGACATTTCTTTCTGTATGTATAATATCGATTTACGGCTAATTTGTTGTTGCTTTATAAAGGTTGTGTACGTGTTTGCTATTATATAAGTTTGTAGCACAAGCCATAATTGCATTTCAAATATATTTTCTTTCTTTTATAACCCAAGAACCCAAACACCACTGAAAGAAGCAGTATCAGCAAGATATTTTGCGGCTGACGGCTATGCTTATCACTATCCAGCTATATTACTATACTACTTTTTGAAATTACATACTCTTAAGTGACACGTAACCATTCACTCGATTCTAAAGACGCGGCATTTCAAAAACAAATCCGCATTCATAACCATGACCCTCTACCGAATCGCTTTGTTTTTCCTCGGGGTTTGCAACCACTTTTCAAACTGGTTTAAGTTGGTTAATGACTTAAATAAATTAAGAAAAAAATCATTAAAAATAATAATGTTCTAACTTTATAACTTGAAGTTTATATTCGAAGATTTCATTCTCTTTTTAGAGATTTTTATTACTTTTAATATTGTATATAGAATAGATTAATTAAATTGCATTGCTATAGATATTTTATATTGTAATGGTACAAATTAATTACTTTTTCCTATTATAATAAGCTTTTAAGAATACAATAAATATTTAATTTGATTCAGTAGCATAGCCAACCTTTCTATCTTATTTCTACATATCTTAATAAAAAAAAGTAAATATGGAATACCTTTAACATGAATAAAAATTGCGTTTTTCTAGCATATTAAACGCTGATAATATAACATTACGGCACTGCGATGTTTTATTCAGGAAATTTCAAGAACTTATTTTTTAAATATTATTTTATGTATGTATTACCATAGCTAACTAAAATAAATATTTATTAATTCAGAATTGATATTTTAGATGAGGACATCTAACTATCTTAAAAAAATAATGGAGAGTGAAGAATGTGAAGATAAGAGGGGAGAGACAGTGACAAAACCTCCGAAGCGGAACTTTTTTGGCTGATCAATTTCTCATCAGCCAAAATCAATTGATTTTGAGCATATTGTATGGATTTCAGTTTCAACAAAGAAATAAATTTTGCAAAAGAACATTATTATTATTTTTTAATTATGGTTTTTTTATTCATTGTTTTACTATTTGTCAATCATTGAAACAGAATTAATAAACAGAAAAAACAAATTAATTAAAATAAAGAACTGGTCACTCAGTTTGCAAGAATTAACTCACATATAGGGAAAATGGTTAGGAAAATCGACTGATATAACAAAAAATTCAAATAAAACAAATAATATTCAAAATATATTTTGATAAAAAATGAAGACGAAACATTTTAATACAGTCTTTAAATAAGTGAATACGTTCTTCGGAGGCCTTTAAATAATTGGGCATTTTGTTTTAATCTTCCTGAAGAAGAAAACCATCAATCTACCTAACTGAAAGTAAACAAAATTGAATTTAAAGAAAAGTAGTAGGGTACCCTAATATTCAAACTCTCCCAAAGTCTCAGCAAAAAAAATACAATTCTAAAACTACTAAATCTTGTATTCGTCAGTTGAAGGTTATCTTTTCTGTCATAAAAAATAAAATATTTTCCTTTTACACGATAAAAAAAAAATATCAAATAAAAGAAAGATGAAGTCAAGAAGGTAACAACTGAATTCCATATGTATACGAGAGATCATATTTATATAACACTCTAACCATCTTTAGTACTTCTTCGTGGCAAATAATGGCTATATTTAATTACCGAACTCATGCACACATTGATATTTATTCTTCCTTCAATAAATAATGAGTCTTAAATTTTGTTAGATAATCATGTCATAGTGCTTATATATCAAAATCTCAGACCATTTTGAATATGAAGGGCGTTTCCCTGACAAAGTATTACTGTATTGTCTGAAAGCATTTTCCCTGTGTTCCTGTTTGCAAAAAAATAGAAGATTCTACTGAAGAAAAATCAAAAAACAGGTTTATTTGCAAGAAATTCCTTTTTTTACATCGATTCTCTAATTTTTTTAATAGAATTTCCAATAAGCGATTCTATATCAAAGTTATAAATATTTCTTAAAGACAATAAAAATTATTTTCTTCATAAACTACTAATTTTACGAGAAACTTGCTGGATTTCCCCATGATCGTTTAAGTTAACTTGTTATTGATCGCTCATACTCCCGTGAACATCTACTTTTCTTGATTGTTAAGCAAACAAGAAATCTTTTCTACACAAGTTTGAATACAGGATAGTGCTGCCACCTGGGGTTTGAATTAGAAACTCACCCTGACAGACCGAAACAAATGGAATTTCTTCTACACCTCAGAAATCAGACTTCTCTTAAAAGTACAGTAAACAGTTTTTATTATTATTCCCTCTTTTATTATTTTTAATTTGCTGCTGTGGGAGAATCAAATAGCAATAATAAATTCCGTACTCAAATTTTGATTTTATTGACAGAAAAGGTTTTATTTATAATTTTTTTTATATATCTATTTTTAGTAATTAGAAAATTTCGTAATAATCATTTCTTAAAGCCTGTGTCTCATCAAAGATTACAATGTATATTTCCATTTATTTTCTACTTATTATCCCTATTCACAATTGTATAGGTAGTTCTGCCTCGAACCACATGGCTAAAAACTAAAGATCGTTACAATTTTTTTCATTTGAAAATATAAATATTGATTTTATAATTTATTTATTTATGCTAAATAAATATTTTTATTATTATAAATTAACTTTTTCACTGAACAGTTTACATATTATTTATTGTATTAGAATACTTTACAATTAGTTTCTGGATCAGCTAATTTTCCATTGTTACCTGCTTTCTTCGAAATACTAGGAAAAACAAACTGAAATTTCAAAGCGATTTCTAGGGCATTCTTTTAAAGTCATTTTCCTATTATGAAATAGGGATATCGGGTTTTCTCAGACAGATTAATTAAAATTAATAATTTTGCACTCCCACATTTCAATCTGAGACATTTCCCTGAAGTTTTAAATCATGGAAAGAAAATAGTTTTATTCGGAAACAGTAAAAGCAAATGTTTCAATCCATAGATTTTTATATGAGCATTTTGAAAGAATAAAAAATTCGAAAGAAAATATTTTTGAACTCAAATAATAGGCTGTCGGTGGTAACATTTGAAGCAAAATATTTATTTTAAAGAATTTTTTAATGGAATCAATTATCAATGTGGGTAAATATTTTCTACATGACCTAACTACTTATACTTTGAAAAACTTGATAAAAAATGAAATACCATTTAATATACAAGCTTTTAATCCTTAGATTTAAAAAAATACAAGTAACAACACTCACTAAAAAGAAAAATATATATATGATGTTTATTTGATATATTTTTTTCAGGCGTTTGAACTTCGAAACAATAAAAACATTTATTCCTCAATATATTCCTGCATAAATTAATTCAAAAATAAAATATACAAAAAAACTTTAAGAAACACTTCTCATATTAAAAATAAAAAATTTAACTTCGGATATATAGAATTTGTGTTGCAAACGTACAATCAATGAATCTGTTTTCAATTTCTAAAGCAGCATGTTTATTATTTTCATCTTTCGATCTATGATTTTTAAATATAATTTATAAACTCATGGAAGTACAGTTTGCTACATTTTAGTAAACAAAAATAAATAAGCAATAATTTAGTAATAATAATCACAAGCATCCGCTCATAAGCATATTTTTTTATATCTATCTATCTCTCTATATATTTTTCTCATTCTGTGGACAAATCAATAGATAATTTATTATTCATCTTTACATTTGAAATTTCTCGGAAAAGGAATCCTGATACCAAAGAAAAACATTTAAAATATTTCCACAACAATAACAAAAAATCAAAATTCGTTATAACAGACAACTGCTTTCGCATCTCATGGGATTTATTGAAGACTTCATTTTCTCTAAAATACTGCATTTAGTACGTCAATGTTTGTTCGAAAGAACGTCCTATTTTGACATTCAAATAAACATGTTCCAACAATTGGCAATGAAAGCATTCCAAAATCTCCTGTTGAGAGTATGTCGTTACAGAACCTTCCTACATTTCCTTAGTAAGCCTTTGCAGTTAATCCGGAAAATAACTTCTTTTATCTAGGTAGAAACGTCAGAGAAAAGGAAAATTCCTTTACAAAGAATTTGCTATTTTATAAAGCCTTGCGGCAATATATAATTTTTTTTGACCAAAACTCTTTTTCTAGTTTAGCAAAAAAGCTGCATTATCTCAGAATGCATATTGAAAATTGGATAAAAATTGGCATTATTGAATTTCTTTTTTTCTTCACCGCTGATCATATCAATACATTCTGTTCCAAAGTGTTCGTAAAAATAGTTTTTGAAAACAATTTATAAATTACGTTGCTATATATTTAATGGCATTTGTTTGTTTCAAATAAAATATTTATATTTCATCCTGAAGTGGGGATTTTATGGATTTATCTTGCATAACAGTAAACAATTTTTTTCTAAAATTGACGCATTACATAAAGGAAGAATTTACAAATATAGCGTAACAATTTTATTCTAAAATACATTTACTTAAAACATGGATATCATTATTTGACGTTAAAGATTACATGAAAAATAAGAATGTACAAGTGAAACTGAGGAAAGAAATTTCTGTAAGAAAATTGGTATTTCAATTTTTTTTCTTTATTTGCATGCAGAATATAAAATATATTCATACAAATATATTCATACATTCGTACCAATTTTGCAGGAAATTCAAATGAAGTTTATACTTTTGCAAACTGTTAATATTTGCATTTGCTTTTAGAATATTGTTGAAATCTCAAAACATATTCTGAACAAACACACATTGAAGAACATCAAATAATGTGTTGCCATTGCAAAACACAAAATATTGAAAAATATTCTATGTAATTTTGTAATGGTAAATACATTTACAACCGTACATAGAAATTCAAAGCAAATATCATCATTTTACAGTGAAAGGGAATGAATAAAATAAGTTTAATACTTTTCGAGAATTTTTCTTTACAAAAAGGGAGAATTGAATGACATGATGTGCTTATACTATAAATGAGTGAAATAGTATATATCCTTATTACACTATGCACATCAAGCATTTTTTGTCTATATTTATTTTATACCAACGATTTACCGTGAAATCATTAGAGGAATGGAAAAAAATGCATAAATGTTTAAAAATTACACATTCAATGTATTGTTTGCATATGTTTCCAGAATAACCATATACTAAAAAAATCTCAGTTGGAAAATGAGAATGATGCGCTTTGTAATAAATAATATAATTATTAATGATTCATATAATTATTAATGATAATTTATCATCATCAATTAATCTACGAATTTAAAAATTAATTTAATTGTGATAGTTCAATTTTTGTCCTATCCGTAATTTTAGGTAAGAACTTGCATTATGAAATATAAAGTTATGTCAATATTTTCTATTCATATTTATATAACAGTCAAATTTAGAATATAAGTAATTTAGGAGTGGAAGATAGAGCAAATGTATAGATATAGAAAGATAGATAAATATAAGTAGACATATATAGATACATGTAAATAGATAAGTCGATAGACATCGATTACAGTTATAGATGTATTGAAATTTTTTAGCAGCAAAGTTTGCAAAAAAAAAAAAATCGGCAACAGAAAGGTCATATGAGGGATGAATTCTCTCTTACTTAGGAAGCATATTTTTTTTCTTCTTTTCAATTTGAAATAGAAAGAAGGTGAAATGAAACAGATCGATTTTTGAACAATTTGAATTCAACAAAGAATTAGGCATATCAAATCTCTAAGTAAGAAATTAGAAATTACGGTTCTGAAATCCAAATTATATAAAAAAACAAATACGCAGCATTCTGAAAAGTCATGTGAGTTTTCAAGCCGAATATGTTTATAAAATATACTTTCCACTATCTGTACAGGCATAAATTCTATTTATTTTACAGTTAAGATATTATAAATAAATTCTGCAAATAGTTGCATTGTGCAGTTAGTTCAAACTGTATTCATTATAATACAATATTTTATATTAAATATATAAAGAATTTATTTATTCAAAATAGAGGGCAATATCTGACCGTATAAATAATCCCATTAGTAACTACCAATGGCAATTATGTATTATTATTATTATTTAAATTAATACATATATGAACATACAGCACATCAAAGGTTCAAGAGCTTATAACAAGGAAATAATGCAAAAGACGAAATAATCTAGAAACTTATTGCCATTTGAGCTCTTAATAAAAATTTTAAAAAATCTGGAAGTCCCATTTTCGAACTTCAAAAAACTATTTAAAGTTTCTATTGTTATACTATCAGAACAATCATAGCCTAACACATTAGACCAAAATGAGGAGTATTTTTAAGAAAATATGTAAATGCTTATTATTTCTAGAATAAATTAATATTTTTCGGAAAAGAATGAAACCTCGCCAGTTGAAGCGGTTTTCCCTTTTCTTCCTAAACGCCTTCCTTCTCTTTCCCCAGAACAAAAGTATTTTCCCCCAAAACAATTGAAAGCATTTATGTCTCACAATTATATTTTCAAAAATATTTTAAAATTTCAAAAATAAGGCATATTTAATTAAACTTATACTTAAAGGCCTTTTACATATTTTAATGACGATTTTGATACTATTTGAGATTTTTTTGAACGTTTTGAATTTTATCGAATGTTTCATGTGATACTCTGTATGACAGTAGAATACTAATGCTAGTAAAGACAATATTTTATTCATCGCCGATATTATCTATCTAGCTAAACTTTTATCTAGAAATAATTATTTTACTAACCAAATTTTATTTCCCTACCTTGTTAGCATAATGCATTGTACGATGTATTCAGGATATTGTTTGATATTTTGAATATCATACTTTTCTGAATATTATGAAGATATCTTTATAATAATGTCTGGAGCTTTGTACTTGTAGGATATGAAGAATCGGATTATGATATGGCGCACATTCTATGAAGCATTGCAACTAAGTTAATTATTTTTTAATAAGACAATATTTCTTAAACCTTATAAGATAGTATTTTATTAAGGTATTAGATAAGCTTAACGCAGGATCTAGGTTTCCACTAAAGTAATAATTTAACGAAAAGAAGTACTGCAGCCAGCATAGAATACCATATATCATGCGTTGTGTTCTGTTGTGACTAATAGCACTTACCTTGGACAAGTCCCCGCTGATACGATCAGCATATGATTAGAGGCCTAAGAAATGCGTGTCTTTGTTTTAAAAGTAGCGTCATCTAGAGCCAAGAGTACGACTTAGCTACTCACACGTCACAACCCTTTTCAAGGGGCTAACTTTATTCATGAAAATTCATTCATTCATCTCAGATCGTAATTTAGACCTGGAAGAGAGTTAGATCACCTCTGACCCAGTACTCCCAGTGATATTACTCTCGATATGGATGACTTTGCGACCACGAATAGATTTAACGAGCCCCATTCGCCACTCACTCGGGGAATCTTTTGGCCAGTGAGATTCGGGTCATTAACCTAAGGAGTACGAGTCCAAAGTTCTGCCAACCAGGCCATCCCGGTTCACCATTTATCACAGTTCTAGTAACAGTTTTCGAAATTGTAGAAGCAGTAAAGTATAACTTCATAATGTATTCTCATCATTGTTTTATTTTTGGCAATATGACTAAATTTCTTTGCGTACTCATAAATCAGATAATTTAAACAAAAAAAAAATGCAATGAAACTAAAGTAAAAGACAAATAAGCAAGCGGCAACAATTAAAATTATACAAAAAAAATCAAATATCAAATCAGTAAAGGAAATGTGGCATTAATTTTTTTTCTTAGCTTTAATAACCTTTAAAGCGAGGGAAGACAGAGCCACATCTGAAATCAGACAAAATCTTATTCACAAAAATTCCATTTTGGTTTCTTTCCCAAATTTGACGAATTTCAAATTTTCTTTGGGCGATTTTTGTCACGGATATATTACTTTTCAGTTTATGTCTTCTAATATAAAATTCAGCAATTTCCCTTACTTTTAAAAGTTCAATAATTTACTGATAAATATTTCACAGAATATACTGCTGTTTATCTGAAATTTAGAATGATTACGAAATTAATGTCACGTATTCAGTTCATAACGAGTAAAAAATACAAAGTACGATTAATTAAAATACATGTATACGTTTCTTTTCTAGGTTGTAAGTTATTTAAATAAAAGTGATTTTATTTCTTCTTTCATAACTTATATATTGATTCAAGGCATATTTAGAAAATTGTTTCATGTAGAATTTTACAAGTAATCATAAATTTTAAAAATTGATTACATAATTATATATATTATATTGAGATAAATAATTAATGTTTTTATACTATCACAAAAATTTACCTGAAACTTTAGACTGCGTTTTAATAAAGGATAAACATTTTCAGCTTTTTTTATGATTTCAACATTAGTCAAATTCAATCAATTGATTGCCTTAATTTAAATTTTGGAAAAATTTTCCACTATCTTAAATACTGTAAAATTGGAATTTAAGAATTCAGTAGTTTTTCTTTCTATGCATGTCTATTTGTAAATTTTTGATCTTTATTTAGTAAATTTAATAGTGATTAATTTCATATTAGCATATATTTTAATTATCTTTAATAAGTCTATTAAATAGTGAAGTATTCCAAATCTAGCTTAAAAGCTGCCAAACATTGATAAGAATATAGTGTTTTAAATAAAGATTCAGTTTAATAGAATTTAATATATACCATCCTCTATTTGAAAATTATTAGCACTTTTTGGAATTTGAATAACAAATTATAAAATGTTGATTGGTGGTTTAGAAAAATAATTAAGCTTGTCTCTGGATAATAGAATTCTTAATTTTAAAAATGAGTAAAGCCATTTCCTGTGACTATCTGCTTTAAAACGATTACAAAATTCATTTTTCTTATCCTTGAATGTCTGAATAATTTTAATTTTACAAACAGTTTGATCCCTTGAAAGTAAAATTCAATTTCAAATTTTTTTATTAAAAATTACATAAAAAAACTTAATGTTTAATTAAATGTATTTTTGGGGCATTATTTATATTTGGACAACCATTAAACATTTTTCTTTCAAACAATACTTTTTAAAATAAATTTTTATCACATATTTTGAAATTCAGTTCATAAAAGTACGTTCTAGAAGAAATGTCAAACATTTCTTGAAACTAATTTTTTTTAAAAAATACATTAATTTCAAAATTGAAAAATTCATCATAATCGATTATATAGATAGTCTTTATAATGAACTATAATAAATGCAGTAAATATAATATATACAAAAAGGCTGAATATCTTCTCATGTGCTTAATAGCATATTTTACAAAAAAAAAAAAGGATGCAATGCCAAAATTGTTTGAAACGAATATATTATATTAAAAATTCATTACAAAAAAAGCTATTTTCTAATAGATAATCTATAATTGGTAAGAATATTTTAAGTTAAACATTCCTTTATTATGAATTAATCATTTCAAGAGGATCATATCGTGTACTTTTTATAAATAAATTGTTGAAACATAGGGAATGAAGTATTAAGTTATCCCATGATTTATCATTAATTCCCTTCAATAATACTAAGTCACACAAAAAATAATTTACGTTCGCTCAAAAGTAATTATAATTATTGCTTAAATTCTGAAAAATTAATTTTAATTTCCATTACTGTTCTGATATGTTTTGGAAAAGTTTTCTCAAGTTTTTGTTTCAGTCCCAATAATACTATTTCAAATTGCTCAGTATAAAAGGAAATGCAAGCATTTTTTAAAAAATTATTTTCTGAAAATATGAAATGCGTGAATTTTGACAGGGAAATCCTAAAGTTTTATTATTTTATAAATCATGTAATTCAGTTTATAAAATTTCTAGATATAATTCATAAACTTTCAAGTCTAGAATCGATATCCTCCCCTCTGACGCCTCCGATTAGCTGTAAAATTACTTGTATTTGACAAACAAAAAAAAACGTTTTTCAAACATATTTATTAAAGAAAAGTAGTAAAAAGGGTTTCATTATCAATTCAAAACTTCTAAATAATATTTTTAAGAATATTATCTTTTATTTAGAGCATAACTATTGCATTTCAAATAATAAAGTAGTTATCTATGTTCAAGTTTTTCGAACATTAAATATCCTTTATCATCAAATAAGCAGTAAAACAATTTTTTGCGAAAGTGTGTTATGAATAAAATATTTTCGACATTTTTTTAATAAATGTCCCCAATTCATTTAAAATACTGACTGAATGGAGTAAAAATATATAGTAAAAATAAAAGAACTGATATAAATATATGTACTATTTATGTTTTAGTACATTTTGACAATATTTTTACCTTTAAAGGAACAAAAGAAATGCCATTTGCTCCTCTTCAATAATCCGCTATAGTAAAGTAGAAATACGGCTCGAAATCAGAAAGAAAAACCCCGGATAAGAAACAACGTAAAGAAAATCAGTCAGGCAAAAGCAGAAACACTCCAGAGACTTTTTCTCTAAGACCCTAGAAAAAAAAAGAAAAAAAAGCGAAAAGAAAATTATCACACAGTGCCCAGGTTTGAAACGGAGTTGGGATGTAACTGATTCGGTGATACATGGGATTCATTGCCCACAAGGTTAGATGTTAATGGAAAGGAGGTTGAAACCTTATTAAAAAGTTCCAATTGCTTCTAACGGATTTCTTTCGTAGCTTTATTTCTTAGTTAGATTAAACACATGATTTGAGATCATACGAGATGGATTGTCTAGTTTTCTTAGTTTCATAATTTTAATGGACACGGCACGGAAATTTAGATTTTCCATTGTAATTTCCTAAGCCGACGCAATCAGATTTATGCTTTTGCTTGGATTTAAAATATGTTATGTTTTTGTTTTATGTCAAGCCCTTTGTGGTTTTTTTCTTGGTATCAATAGTTGAAGTACCATTTCTACAGGACTGTATTAACTGTATAGTTCTACAGGAACACAACGGTCTAGGGACCTCGCTGCTGCCTAATGAACATTAGTTTCAAGGAAGACAGTTGCCAAGAGGCCTGGTGATAGAGGGTCGTATGCCAGGAAACCCTTCATTTCCATCCCACAAAAGCGAGCGTGTGCAATGGTGCAGACAGCAACAACACTAGACTCGGCTCCAACGGACTATTATTCTCTTCACAGATGTAGCCAGATTCAGTCTACAACCTGATTCTCGGCAAACATTCATATAGAAGGAGCCTGGGACCCGATACCATCCCAGTAACATCATGGAAAGGGGGCATAATACTGATGGTTTGGGTATGGATCATGCAAGATACCCACACACCACTTCATGTGTTTCACTATGGTTCCGTGAATGCCCAGAGGTACAGGAAGGAGATTAAACAACCCTATGTGTGTCTTTCCAGGGCTGCTGTTGACCCTGAATTCGTTTTTTATGGATGAAAATGTTTTACGACACACGGCTGTCCTGGTTGAGGAGTATGTGGAAAGTGAAGATAATCATCCAAATGATTGGCCAAAAATCTCTTGACCTTAATTCCATTGAACTTGCTGGGGCTGCTCTTGGAAGGGCAATTGCGATGCACCAACTCCCATCCAGAACCATTACGGAGCTTAAAACTGCTCTGGTTGAAGAGTGAGAGGGTCTTCCACAAGCACTCTTTAACTCCTTTATTAACAGTATGCATACTCGTTGTGCATGCTGTTTGTGTGTCAGAGGTGACCACACGCCATATTAAAGGCAACCACATTCCATACAAGCATCACTTTCGTTTCCGTCTTCCCTCATGAAGTTTAGTCCACATTGGACTGTTGGCAATAACTCTTGTCAATTAATGGAACATTAATTTTCGTTGCACACACGTCATTGTCATACTATACGTTAAATCTATACCAAATTTCACCTATTTTTATCCAGTATTTCTCAGGATATTTGGGAAAATGTCTTCCATCTCTTAATTTTGTACACCAGTGTACATAAACAATTTAGAAAAAATATTCTCTTTTATTATTCATTTCATAATGATACTAGAGAAAGTTCTTTAGAGTATCTAGAATATCTAATTACCCTATATTTGTATGACAGTAACAGGAGACAAAAAGAAATTCGAAAAATTACTTAAGGCTAATTAATATGAGATGCATAATTTATAATACGTTGAAGAAGGCCTTGATTATAACAATATCGTTTTTTCTAGGTCTTATAGTCCTTGTGTTATTCAGAAATGCGTCAGAAGGCATTTCTTTATTTTTAATTGATTATATAAAGAAGAAAGAGCAAAAACATCTCGCCTATCATCTTTCAAAATAAGCACCTTTCGCATAGACAGGAGAGAAATTTGTGTTGAAGTAATCTTACATAAACGACGTTTCAATTTGAGGCCGTATATAGCCATTACCTGTTTTGTTTTGAAGAATATTTTTTTAGGTAATGTGATACAGTAATAACATAAATCACAAATTAACACATGTAAACTATTGATAAGCATACATATAGATAATTATGTTTATGGGTATGTAATAAAATATTTGTATTTTATGCAAATCTGATTAATAAAATTTCAGAATAAGCGCCATTTTTTTCTGCATTTATAATGCCTAAAGTAAATAAATAAATTATAAAATTTTAAGATTTAATAAATCAATTAGATATCAACATTGTGATCCTTGTTTCCAGAATTCTCCACTTCAGACTTGTTGAAATTATTTTCATTTTTCCTTAAAATATCACAAATGTCTCCAAACCTTAAAATCTTATACCTCGGTAACGGGAAGACATACACAAACAATCCGTATTTCTCACAATGCTCCTTCGATTTTTACTTATGTAAAGTTATTAAATTAACCTATACATACAAATACCAATGAATAAAACATGTAATAAACATCTGACTAAATTTGAAAAGAATGCTAAATCTTCTTAAAAAAGAATATCATATTTTCAAAAATTTCCACTTTTAAATCACACTGAATGGAGAAAATATTCAAGAAACCGAATTAATTGCCATTTATAAGTCTTTTTCAGAATTCTAAAATAATTTTGGATTTTCCACATACTGAATATGGTTCAGTTTCAATGTTTTATAAAGAAGTGACAAAGTCAAAACATAATAGATAACCCATCCAAATTCAAAGACTTTTGTGTAAATTTCGCACAGTGAAACCCATTGAAAGTATTGAATTATTTGTAAAATTCAAACATACATTTCGACTGTCAACCGTTTAATTATTTCTAAGAAGAAAAATGCAAGATATTTTGAAGAGATTAAACAGAAATATCGTTCTCTTACTCTGAAATAAATTATATATAGCACATAAAATACAGTTTTCTTTAACTAACGGATGCATTACTATCTTTATTTTCTTTCATAACTATTCAAACTAATTCCCACAACCTGTGTAACCAAGCAAGTTAAGCCGTCAAATATACCAGTTAAATCAAACAGAGAAAAATGTCAAGAGCGTGAGTGAAATTCTAATCTTCAATTGCTCAGCAATTTACCAATATTAAAAAGACAGATGTAATTTATGTTGGTATTGCACCTACACTACTTGTAGAGAAAGTATTAATTATCTACTTGAGATAGCAATTTGTTGTAGAAATAATCACATAAGAAATTTTACTATTTATGAGCATGAATAATTTAATTATTCAATAACTGAAGCGATAAAGGGAAATTATATATCTTTCAGCAGGAATCAAGCAACGAATTAATTATCTCACCGCATTTTTTT
Organism: Argiope argentata; assembly: GCA_026289955.1. Taxonomy (NCBI): domain Eukaryota; kingdom Metazoa; phylum Arthropoda; class Arachnida; order Araneae; family Araneidae; genus Argiope; species Argiope argentata. The sequence continues at coordinate 478,070 of JAOUZG010037268.1, forward strand.
TTCTCTTTAGGTTTCATAATCTTTTAAATAAAATAATAGATAGAGCCGTTCTCATAAATAATGGCGATTTGAAAGTGTTTGAACATTCTAATCTTTCACCAAAGAAATAAAAAATATACAGATACGTGTTACGAATTTTTAAAAGCAATGAAGCAAGAATATCGAGGATAACGTCACTTAGTGCTCTCCAAACATTTTGCATAATTCGAAAAGAATGTATCAAAAGAGGTTCTTCTGCAACCCTTCACATAGGTATGCATATCGGTCCATTTTAGTTTAGGGAGATAATGTCCCTCTTTTTTCTCATTTTGTATTGTCGCTTTTAGCAAATGTAGAGAAAGAAATGTTGCAGTTCGTTTGAAAGGAACGCGATGTGCTTCAGAAAATGAAGAGAAATTACTATTCAGATCTCGTATATTTGTCTTTGTAGGGTAGGATGGAGTGTTTAATGTTGTATTTTACAAAAAAAAGACATTGGAAGAGGGGGTAGTAGAGGAAGTGTCTCTATAAACAACCTACGTATGCATTCCTGTTGCACTCAATATATTATACTATTTTTACAGAAAAAAAGTATTTTAGGGAAATTACAAAAGTTTGATATATTTGCATTTGATTGCTTAAAAAATATTTTATTGAGATTTTTTTTACTTAAAATATATCTAAGTCATTTTTATTGACGTCATTGACGACGTTTCATTTCAACGTCATTTACTTAGATTATATATCAACGTCATCATATGTCATTTTTTTCATTAATTATTCATTAAAATTTCTAAATGTTGCTCCAGTTGATACCAGATTGTATTTTGACTAAAGATTTTAGACAAAAAATAACTTCAATATCTTAAATTCAGGAACAGATAGTGAACTTTTGACTTCAGTCATACAATCATGCAATTACATCAAGTTGTCTTTATTAGTATTATTCTGAATTAGTTTTTTAGTTCGTGAAAGCAATGAAACTCGTTCAGTTACAATTAAATATTTTTTATTACACAGCCTTTGAATGTTTATGCTTCACTATAAATTTAATACATACAAAATATTTAAATTGCATAAATTAAGAGTATAAAAGCTATTAAAGGTTTATTTAATTGTTATATGAATTTTTTGTAAGTAATATAATTATACTACATATTCTGAAAACGTTTGAAAATAAATTTAAAAGCTAAAATTTTAGAAGCCAGGAATTTAAAAGGTATATTCAACTCTTAAAACATTTGAGCTGTTTTTTCTTATAATATAATTGATTTGAAACCTTAAACTAAACGATAAATAAGAGAAGAAGTCGAAAGATGTATAATTGGTGTGAAACAATACTCATTTTCCGGAAAAAATTAACATGCATTTTATTTTCAGAGAAGTGTGGTAACGCTGACGGCCGTTGGCGATTTTAAGCCGAATTAGCGTCTCTTGTTAATGAAGTAACTCCAACTAGGACCAAGAGTACAACTTAGCTGCACACTTATCACATTCGCTTAAACAACCCCTTTTTACAGGGGGGGGGGGCACATGAATACACCTCAAAGATAGTACAAAGAAAAACAATCATGCCCTGTCCGGGACTCGAACCCGATAAGCCCATATCAAAAGGAAGACACGCTACCTCTGTGTCAGGATGCCTGCATAATATTATCTATAAGTACATATTGAAAACCACTGTTTTCAAATTTTAATTATTAATTGTACTAATTACAATATTTATCTGATTATTGAAACTATTATTTAAAAAAATCTGTTTTAAGAATAAAAATAAGCTGCTAGTTAAATTATCCGATATTCTTTTCTGAAGCACACACATACCTATAAGTAATACAGTTCGTGAAAAATAATTATATGAGTTTATACAACTTACATATTATTTAGAAAATGTACGCTTCTCTACGTAACTTATGAGAAGGGACATTTGATTTAGCTCATTTGCTCTAGACATCATTCAAGTTTTTTTCTTCTTCTTTTATGATTATGTATTATTCAAGGTTTTTAGCTAAATTTTATTACTTGTGCGAAAAAAAACAATATTGCTAGTGATTACAAAGATAATTCCAATTTTCATGCTGTATAAAAAATTCTGATTATATAGACAACAAACAATTCTGATTATATACAAATCTCACAACCAATTGGGGTTTTTTGCGAATTAATGACGATTTAATGTATTAATTAATTCATATTTATAATTTTCAATATATAGATTATTTCAATAGAAACATTTTTAAAATGTCAGAACATGACTTATTTTGGGAATGAGGTTATTGACTTCCACAAAAATAGGTAGGCGAAAATTAAATTTAATTATCTGCAGGAGCATGTCAAAAATCAGCTTTTAATAACACGTTGCCATTGCATTTACAAAAGGTCTGATTTAAAAAAATCAAGTTAATTACTACAGCAAATGAAACCTAAAAAAATGTAATTTTCAGTAAATGATTTTATGAAATAAATGAAATAGGAAATGTGATATTTTTTTAACAATAAATGCGAGACAATTTTTTTTATAATCGTTTGCAATACTAAAGCGACTAATTCAATGAAACAATTAAAATGAATAAAAATATAATTTAACTTTCAGGAGCACGTGGTGCTTGGCCGTTAAAACGTTAAAATAATTAATGTTCTGACATGATACATTAAAATATGCATAGGAAATTTTACTTTAATCTTTTTATTAAAATACTTATCGAATATATTAAATCTCCTATTTTTATCAGTGTGTAATTTTCCAAAAAAATTCTCTCTCTCTCTCTCATGCGCGTGCGTGCATGTGTGTGTGTAAAATAAAATATGGGCAATCGGGTGAAAAAACATGTTATGTTTGACATACATTTTTTTAACATTGTTCATTTTTACTCTTATTGGTGTTTATATTAACACATGTATTTTAATCAGTTTTAAAAGGAAACTGTTTTGGGACTTAATATCGGGACACACATGCAGTTATTTCCTGAGTAATTTATGCCCGTCCATCAAATGATCAATACAGAGAATCCCAGCCTTCTCGCTTATTGACATAGATCCATTATTGCATTCTGATGTTTAATGCTTCTGCTAAACTATTTCAATTAAGTACTAGCAGGAATTTCAATTTCTGATTCTCATGCTTTAAAATAAGCGTCCTGTAACCAGAACTATGCGGTACCTCTGAACCGAGAACTTAATATAATCACCATTGATTAGGTGCTCATTTCCCAAGTGCTAATTGTAATCATACATCAAACTAATTTACATATTCTCTGGTAATTTCCAGAGAATTTTAAAATCGAACCAAAGTCATTCTAAAAATTAGAGACGCTCTAAAAATAGATATGTTCATAACAGAGCAATTAGGGTAGACACTGTCTCCAGTATTTTATCAGTAATGGGAATGGTAGAAACTGATTAAAATCAGCTCATGAAAATTGCATTTGTTCCCCTTCCAGCCAGTTGAATGAGATTTCCATTTACAGGTTAATCGAATCAAAATTAGTGCCTCATTCTTTTAACTAAAACTGATTTTAGAGAGTTCCCGAGTTAATATTGAAACAATTTGTCCTCAGATTAAACCTTTTCTGTAAATTATATTTAAATTAAGCTAAGTGATAGAGAATGAAATGAAGAGGTAACGATTTAAGAGATGGTCCCGTGAATGAATAATTTAAGTTTAAAATCCCTTTTACTGTAATAAATCAAAAGAATTGATTAAAAGTAGTTCAAATAAGTCCAAGTCAACGATTCGGCTTAATAAATTTGTTTTTTAAGCAATAAAATTTTCTTTTAAAAATATTTTTCCACATAAAAAATTGCTTAATTTTATTTAAAATTCTTCATTCCAAGTTTAAGAGGGTTGAATTAGTGATTTAGTTTTCACTCGTTGTTTAATTCATGAAATCTGAAATTTTGAATGCTTCTATATCGTTCGTAAGAATATAATATTTTAAGGTTTACAGGCTTTAATTATGTATTAATTTATTAATTTACTTCGAACCTTGAATGTAAATAAGCAAGAGTTAAAAATATTTTTAATTTTATTATAAATGAGATAAAAATTCGTGAAATAATTTAAATAATAACGAGGATTTATTAAAATATTTTTTCAGACGAATTCTTTAATTAACATAATAAAAATTCAAAAAAAAAATGAATATTAACAGTATGGCCAAAACTAACTTTGGCAGGTCATATCTCTAAAATAAGTTAAGTTCATTTAATTAATCATAACTGCTAAGTCTTTTATAAAAGGAATAAAATTTTAATTGGCATATAAAATCTCTATCAGCGTTTCTCCCCTTTAAAAAAGGAAAGTATTTAAAAACATCTAAGAGTATTTTAATTATATATTTTTGAATACTTTATCGAATTAACAATTCTTTATGCAACTTCCCAATTACTAATTCAATTCTTTTAAACTAATCTCCATGTCATTTATCGTCTTTAAGAGATTTATTCATATTCCATATTCAGATATGTATCCTGTCATATGCAAATTTATTGCTAATAAAGGAATAATAGAATTAATTCTATTGGCAGACTGTCGAATTTAACAGTACATGCGACCTTTCGATTTATAAAAAAAACTAAGACAACGAAATGAAATTTAAATTTGCATAATAATATGCCCTAAAATATTAAAAGAAAAAAGTTAAAATTATGAATATAATTTTTAGTTAAAACTATATGACTAACAAAGAAGAATTAACTACATGTTAAATTCGATTGCTATATTCACAGTTGTCACCATGGTAACATGCTTTTGAATATTTTTTTTACCGTGTAACGAAATAGCCAGTGAGTATGTCAGATGTAAATGCTTTTATTTAAAAATATCTGAAAAGCTGGACAATTCTATCATTCATTTAATTTTAAATCTATTAATACTAATAAAAATTAATATTCTATTTTTTTGTATGTTGTGGCTCTGTATGACTGACTGAATGGTTGACCTAAAGGTGTCAAATTTTGTAGCAATATGTTTTTTAAGACGAACATGTGCACTTCAGAGCAATTAATTTGGAATTTAAATTAATTCAAATTTAAAGAAAACCGAGTTACTTTCTTCCCGTTCTTGAAAAATAAGGAAGAATGATGCTTTTTAATTCTTCAGTAAAATGAATAACCGTATCTACCTAATATAAAGATAAATGTATGAATATGTATGCATGTGGGAGTATGTCTGTATGGCGACGCTATAGATACCAGACAGTTCAACCTACATCTACGAAATTCGGCAAGTATGAACCTTGACTGGTACAAACATACAAATTGGGGTGAATTTTTGGAAAAAGTTATTAAGTTTGGAAAGAGTTTAACTAATTTCCAATTTATATTAATATCGATGTTTTTCGTTAACAACCTCAAAATAATATTTTTGTGCAAAAATTTTTTCACCATTTCAAAATTTAAAAAACTTTTTAATATTTATTCTGCAACATTAGTACTTGAAACCTACTGTATCGCTGCTTCCATTGTTGATACATTTCCAATAAATTTAGTAATCCTTTCCAATCCTGTCTAACGTAACTTAAATCTCTTTTAACTAATTAGTCAAAGAATAATTAAAATTTAGGGGAAATGAAACATCTAAAATCTACAATCTTTGTTCTATTAATGAGTCAACTGTAATGCGCAATAAAACAAATAAGTTGTTTGCACTAAAATGACGACCATTTGTTAAATTACTACTATTAGTTCCCACTCTCCTTATATATCGTTACGTTTTCAGCGAAGCGGGTTCGGATTGAATGGCCTTTACTTGAGAACAGCACAAATAAATTTATTTACAGCAATTTACAAGTATTTACAAGATGACTTGAAAAAGTAAAACTTCAGAAAACACAATCCAGTTATACTCAGTCACTTACAACGTAAATACAAGCCTTACGCACAATAAAAACGGACTGCAAACAACTATCGTATAGCACAATAAACAGTGAGTCACAGCGAGCTCAATAACGCTGCGTTAACAGCAAACGTAAACACAGCTCACTAATAAGCAAGAACAGTATTCCGCTAGTCGAGCGAGACGCTTTTCTTCCGAGAGGGAAATCTCAACTAACTAACCAACCAACTGTCAGTTACGGCAACCCGTCCCTTATATAGCCGACTAAGCACGCACCCAAAGGCATGTGAAGCAACGCGCTGCTTAATGAATGATCCAGCGGCTACCTGACTATTCTTTTTGCCAAACCAACCTGGCTGGCGTGAAACTCCTCGACAAACGTCGCCAATTGAGTTTCCGCGCTGTTCGGTCACTTGTAGCAATATATTTATATATTTGGTCCAAATTTTCAATTGTTAATAAAATAATTTTTATTCATTCGCTCAAAATCAAATACATTTTTTTAAAAAACTTGTAGTGTATGACACTTGTTATTAATACAGTTTTTTCAAATATTAATTCATTAATTAACTTAAATTAATTTTTAATATTTCAAATAGAGTTTCCGTAGTTTGTAATAAAAATTGAATTTAATAGGCAGTATCTCAAACGATGAAAAGCAGGGATTTTAGAATTTTCCACGTGAAGAATAAAAATATAATTCTTGCAAAAATCAATATTTTTTTTGGAAAAATTGTGCTGCAAGTATTTGTTTTATCCAAATGATTTTTTGAGAGTGAATTAGAAGTTGTGGCTTAGCGGTTATAATGCAGGACTTTGCTCAAAAAATAGAAGAAGTGTTAACATTTTGGTCCACTTCCGATTTCTCTTCTTATAATATTCGTCATCAATTGTCAGTCACTTCTCCTATCTAACTTTAAGACTGAGTTATGTGTTGAGAAGGAGAATGGACAGGAGAAAGAATATTCGCTCTCTATTTTACGAATAATAATATTGTGATCCTGTCATATGTATATACATATTTATATTGATTGTGATTTTTTAATAAAGATGTCCTAAAATATTTTCTTTGCTAACTTCAGTAGGACTTGACTGCCTTTTAATATTACCTGTTTTCTTGTGTGTTTGTATCATACAATCCAAAACAGATAACGGTAAAATACTCATATTAAAATGGAACAAGTATCAGGTAAATAACTTTGAAAATAATGCTAAGAAACAAATATCCCAAACATTGAATCAGGATATAATAAGGATTTGACATTAGCAGTGCTCTGATCTTATTTCATCGCATACAAAATGCTTATTTTTTGCACTTCTTACAATATTGGAGAGATTTAACTATGCATGTAAATCTTCATCATTTGTCGATTTTTTGAAAGCTATACAGTGGCTCTAATTTCCATAAACACATTGAACTTTATGTATCAATTGCGCTCCAATGTTTAGTTATTGCCTTAACATAATCACAAAGAAATTATAATTGGATAAAATTAAATTTAAAGTTTTACAAATGTGTAGAGTTATGGTCATGAAAAAAGATGTCAAACTTCTTAGATATATATTTTTATGTATGGATCTTAGTTCAATTTGTAGCCATTAAAGTAGCATTGCCAAAGATATTTTTAGAATTTCCCTGATAAATTTGATTAATTGTTTTACACAAAATTACGGTTGTGATGATAAAATAAGGTGACAAATCTCTTACGCGGAAAATTTTACAAACTGATCTCGTTTCCTTTTCAAGGAATTATAATTATATATCTATAAAGAGATAGAAATTTCTTTGATACATTTAATTGGATTTTTACACACTGATGGTCCAAAAGCAATATAATAAATTTCATTGAGCTTATGTGACATCTTATTCAGAGACAGATAAGCGATTGTCATAACTCTGAAGTTTCTGAAGTATCTAAAATGTCAAAAGTATTGAATATTTAATTCTTTGGTTTTTTTAATGCTTACAATTCTTTCTAAAATTTGTATACAAGAAAAAAAAGATATTATATATATATATATATATATATATATATACATACATACATACATACATACATATGCATACACATACATACATACATATACATGCATACATACATACATATGCACACACAAACACACACACACACATACATACATACATATGCACACACACACACACACACACACACACACATACATACATACAAGTTATAGTTTTCTAAGATAATGTAATACAAGAAAAAAACGTATACATAAATAGTCCATCTAAGTTGTGAAAAATTTTGAATATTTGATTCTGCGAATTTTTTTAAAGCTTAAAAATCCATCTAAAATTCATATACAAGAAAAAAAAACATTATATATATAAACTCATCAAAGGTTTCTATAACAATGTAATACCAGAAAAAAAATGTGTAAATAAAAGATAAAGAATCTTATTGTCTGTCTTAGGATTGGTAAAAACCAAAACTTGTTCTGAAGACCAGTGCAGACAAACGAAAGTAAGAGAAGATAACACTGTAATATGTTTAAAAAATCCCTTAGGATATCTTTGCAACTATGTGTTAGGGATATTCTTCTTGTGTGCAAAGGGAGAAAATCTATAAAATAGAAGAAAAAATGCCGATCGGCCTAGACAAATTCCAAATAGTGTGGCTATTTTCTATATGAATCGAAGTATTTCTTTCTTCATCCATCCCTTTATTCTTTATATGACCTCATATTTTAAGATATACAACAATGTAGCAAAGCTAGCGTCTTCCATTATCGCCCGCGATAAACTGTAGCAGTGCTTTTTTCCGAAGTGAATATAGAAGCAAAATAAATTAATGAAAACATACCTATGAATGTCCTTATACATTTAACTAAATTCATTTTTGACAATTATTCTATGAAATCCAAATAAAAATTAAAACAAAAAAGAGACAGAAAGAAATTAAATTTCATCTAGTTAACAAATAAAAGTCATAGTAACTATGCTTATATGTTTATGTAATTTGTATAAGTATATTTTACTTTCTTTTCTCTAGCAACTAGCCTGAATTGAAACAAATTCAACTCATTTTATAAAGATTAGTGAAAGAATATTGTGAACAATTTTAAAATACAAATGATTGTTAAAAGCTCAATTAATTAGAAAATAACTTACATTCATAAGTTGTTAAGCAGTAATTTTTGAAAAAACACACACCTGAGAATACAATAAGAGGAAAACCAGTTTATGAATATTCTTCTGTTATTTAGTTTAGAAAGTCATCATATTTTATTTATTTGTTTAAAATTTAAAGTCTATATTAAACTAACTGGCATTTATTTCCATATTAGTCGCTTGTGATTATTATTTATTACATTTTATTAAAGATCTAAAAATTCAAAAAAAGATGAAATGTTACGTAGATTATAATTAAAAATTGCAATCTTATTCAGACAAGAAAAATATGGATTAATTTGATATTTAGACTTGTTTTAAAAAAGAGAAATTTTTTTCTTGAGAGTTTAGTATAATGCTATTATGATTTAGCATTAGATTATATTAATATTATCTAGAGATCAGTATTAGTATCATGTGTAGATCAATATTGGTATCATGTGTAGATCAATATTGGTATTATGTGTAGATCAATATTGGTATTATGTGTAGATCAATATTGGTATTATGTGTAGATCAATATTGGTATTATGTGTAGATCAATATTGGTATTATGTATAAATCAATATTGGTATTATGTATAAATCAATATTGGTATTATCTATAGATCAATATTGGTATTATCTATAGATCAATATTGGTATTATCTATAGATCAATATTGGTATAATATTATTTTCTTTTAATGCCTCAGTTGAAATTTGAATAGTAATGTAGTATTACATCCTTTGATTAAAACTAAATTTTTATAGTCTATGCTTTTCTGTAAGAACAAATGAATTTTTAAAGGAAATTTCCCCTTCGTATTTTTGACAGTTATTTATAACAAGCTAAAATAAAATTTTTGGGCGACAAACTTATTCTGTTTCCCTTACATATTCTATTGAAATCATATTTCGTATGGATAATTTTTTAACACATTTCATAAATAAATTAAAGTTTAAAAAAGGTGTGTGTGTGCGTGTGCGTGTGTGTGTGTGTGCGTGTGTGCGTGTGTGGCTAATTTTTTATTAGGAAACCGAGAAGTCACTTTTGAATGTTAAACTGCTTTATTCCATCCCGGTTGGCATGATTAAGGTATAATCAGAAGCAATGAGAAGTAACGAAAGTGTATCCATCACATTATATACTGAGAAATTTTGATAAAGAATTTTCTACATAATATATTTATTTTTAGCAAATGTAATACTTGGTTAAAATATAATTTCTTGTGTTAGTTCATAAACTCCAAAACCTAAATAGGAAAAGTAATTAAACATTTATCAAACTAACCAATTACTTTACAGAATCCCCAGTTATTTAAAAACATATTAAAATTACATTATGGTAACAATCAGTTTGTAGTTTTTAATTTCTTTTACAACATATTTAACTTATACCATCATCTCATAAATTTCTTCTGAGATATCTGATGAAATTAGAAAACAAAGAAACCATTTTTATATAATTTTTAAACTGAAACATTATTGTAAGTTTTAGTAGCCTCACGACGTTGTTTTAATTCTTAACAGCGAAGTTTTTTCGGTGTTTTTTGGAAATATTCATCTTTTTTGGAACAAGGAAATAATCACTGTATCAAACCATCGTAATTTATTTCATGCTACTTTAAGATTTAGTAGCAATTTAACTAATAAGTAAATTTTACAATTTTTTTATAATGTATCAAATTTAGTTTTGATTATGAATAAACACCCATAATTATGCTTAACCGTAGGGTTAATTACATTTACTGTAACACACACACGATCATATATGTGCGTGCATGTGTTTTTCCATATATGTGTGCATGATAGTTTGTATGTCTGTGTGGATGTAATCCAACTAGAAGAATTTACTTATTCACTATAAGGTTACATTCATTATCATTACGATTTTAATGACTTAAATTATAAAACAGAAGAATAGCTGGTTTAAAAACTAATTTCAGCAAGATTCGCCTAAAGTTTCGCCTGAAGAATATCAAGTATACTTAAAATGTTTATATAACTTTGAAAAAGTTAGGATAAGAGGAATTTTAGGAGACGCTCTCATTATTTTGTCACAGTCTTAAGGAAGATGTGTTTAGAAACATACGTTTGTTTAAAAAAAACCTATAACATGGTATTCATTACAATGCGTTTTAAGAAATAAAGCTTCATTTCGTATAATTATAACTATAACTGTAACTTACTTTTCAACTTAAATTATTTTAAAATTTTCAAATGCTGTCCTTGAATCTTCTGCTTTTTTCAACGTCATTCTCTTTTGTGTAGACTCTTATCTCAGTCCAAGTATTTTGCTACTCATTTTTCTCAGTTCTTCCACTTCTCGCACGAACGAAAGTCCACTGGGATGATCCGCTTTTGTTAGCTTAACATATTTTTTTTCTTTTAGTTCCTTGTTCTTATCGAATTTCTTCCTCTTTGCCAGTGCATGAAATGGATTATAGTTGTAAATTTTCTTATGCGAAAAATTTTAGACGCCATTCTGTATAGCAGAGAAAACTCTTAACCAAGTAAAATATATATGCTGTAGTTGGGTTAGTATAAATTTTTTATTTAATAATTTGAGTTTTCCCATTTAGTTTTAAAAAGTATTATATGAAATTAGGTATACAAATCAAAATAATTATATTTTGTCGTTATCATTTATTTCGTTTATTAATTATTCATAAAATCATTCCAAGAAAAATCTATAAAAAGGACACGTACTCTCTGTGACTCGCATCTACTTTCTGAATCATTGGCATGAAATATAGTATTGAAAATGCTAAATTAATTTCATTAACACCATTTATTTTTTTAGTATTCAAAATGTATATTCATTCCGCAGTTTGAAGGTCACATGTTAACCTTAAAATGAATCAATTTGTCTGATAATTCATTTTAAATTATTTGTGAACAAACACAAATATAATTGAAGAACTTTTATTTGCATTCTTGTATCGCTGTATCATTTTTTACTCGATTTAAGCTTCAAATTATTTTTTTTCTTGATAAAAAGAAAACTTTCAAATCTGAATGGATTAAAAAATTATCTTTATTCAATTTAAAAAGAATATTATTTAGCAAATTCGTCCCCACAGAAAAAAAGTATATAAGTGTTTTGTAATCTATTTCTTGAAACCAGAAATGCGCATGACGACTCTATACATTTTTATAAAATAAAAACAGGAATACTGTAGAAAATATCACCTAATATTTCTTAGGCGTTTTACATAATGTATGGAAAACACTTCAATGGAATAAAAAACCGAAAACCTTCCAAAGGTAGATCTATCTCAGGTAGTTTCAGTAATATCTCCTATTTTCTCATGTGATACGAAGTCGTTTAGAGAGAATGGGCGGAGGCTTTATTGATCTATAAAAAACAGCATATTGATGCTTTAGAGAAGAATGAAAAATATTCATGTAATTCGCGTATATATGATTTTTAGCTTTTTTTTATTCCTATTAAAGATTTTGTTATACATTTTTGCATAATAATTATGTAAACTAATAAAAAAGGGAGTTGCCTTACATTCTGATTATTACTCATAGCATTTTTTTGAGAAAAAAATGAATGAAACTAGAAAGTAATCTCAACTGTAATTTTTTCTAGTAAGTTTAATTCACCAATCATTTTTAGTTTTTTTTAAAACTTCAATTTTAATTCAATGTTTTTAATTAAAGAAAAGTATATTATCGAAAAATAATGTATTTTAATATACATAATAATTATACCGCGTTTTTGCTTCTTACTTTGAAATAAATTTAATTTTATGTTTCTGAAATTTAGGGGTACAAAATAAAGATTATGGGCCACCCGAAGTTATCAGTTGAAGATTTTTTTTACCTGCTTTTACCAGTATTGGATTAATATTACGTATGTCTCTTTGGAATCAGATGCATTTTTAAATTTTTGATCTGTGCTTAACATTATTGCTTTATTATTACGTATGCTTTTGCGCAGAAATTACGTTTTTAAAAGGTTGACGTGGAACTATGACATTATAGCTGTTATTTCATCTCAAAAACGGTCGATCTCCGAAACTTTATTTATGATTTAGAAAAATTGAAAATGAAAGCTAAAAAAATTATCATTACATATATAGAGAGATAGAGATAGCAATATAGACAGAGAAGTTTCGTGATTGTTTCAAACCGGTTTAAACTGGTTAATGACTTAAATTAATTTAAACAAATAATGATTTAAAATTAATAATAAATAAATTATAAATTAAATCTAAATAGTGTATTTTAAGCAAAAGGTATAATTGATAAAGCATTATAGCTTTATCCTTAAATCATTTGATCCGTAGATTAAATTAAGATCGGTAAAGTGAGTCCATTAGTGCTTTTTCCTTTCATAGAACGATCTAAATATATTTTTTTCATATAAAATTATCATTTTTGAAGGATTTTTTTATAAAAAAATTTAAAGGTATTTTTGAGTATTTAATTCTTTCTTCTCGTCAATTTAATGCCTTTGTTATGGACAGACAATATACTAAAGAAAATTTTTTGTGAGTTATATACATTTTTCCTATAAGTATTTTTTACAACAAAGTTAAAAATTAAGACAAAAGAAAACGCTTGCTTCATTGAATTATAGTGTTGTTTCATTCACAAATTAGAACAAAACCAAATCCAGGTGTAATGAATTATTATTTAACATTTAGTTAATGAAAAAGTTAAAAATTGATCTAAAAACTAAGGGGAGTTGAAAAGAAAAGGATTACAAAGAACTTGAAAAATTTCATAATTATATAGAATGAAGTTGTTTCAAGAATAAATTAATAATTTTAAAAGATTCTAGCTCGTTGAATTGATTCTTGAAACAACTTCATTCTATATAATTATGAAATTTTTCAAGTT
>JAOUZG010037268.1:520060-563715 GCA_026289955.1 Argiope argentata
ATATATATATATATATATATATATATATATATATATATATATATATAGGGAGTGTGTGAGCTAATAGTAGGAATTGAATAAAAGTGAAAAGTTTAGAAGTCATTTGCTACGATTTACTTAAAAACTTCGTTTGAAATTATATCACGGGGTAACATTTTAATCATTTTATGATTATAAGATTTAATTAATTGTACTACTAGGTTGAGATGTACAAAAAAATTAAGTGAGAAATCTCAAAAAAATAAATTTACTAAATAATTTGTCTATATCTCTATATGTTTTAATCCAATAGACTTTGATACACAGTTAAATTTGTAGTTCATGATTTAAATTTTCACAAATAAATTATTCTGAGATATAATTAGTACGATATACTTCAAGGAACGTATACTCTTCAAAGCACTATATTATTTTTGGACACCCTTAGACACAATAACCTCATTGGCTTAAAAATGTGTGAAATTTGAGAAAAAATAAAGGCTAAAGAAATGTGAATGATTTGGTGCAAATGGACAATCGAATAATAAAGGGAAAATATTCTGTCCTTAAAATTCATTATTGATCAAACATTTGATATTAATTTCAAGTGGAAATTTTATTTTATCCGAAACATTGGGAATATTTTGAAAATTCTTGCCAACTTTTGAGAGGATAATATTAAAAAATGTTTAAATCAAGATGATTGATAGTGACATCTGAAATACAAAGTAAATTACTCACTTTCTGTGGTAACAGAAGCTGAATTTTGCGTCATATACGGAATTAATGTTATCTTTAAAGAGTTCGTTCGTTTATCATTCCAAGGTTATCATACTAATTGTATATTCGTGCTCCAAATAATTACAACTACATTTTAATTTATTTTGCTTTGTTAAGCTCTTCAGAAAAGAAAACATTTTAAAACAATTTACAGCGTAAGTTTTCTGTATTTTAAGCATTGGATAAAAATGATTTTACATAACATGAATGAAATTATAAATTGTGCTTATGATTCATTTATTTTAGCATTTGGCTTTATTAAAATATATTAACAATATTTTGTAAGGAAAACATTGTCATTTGTAATTAGAAGGTAATTGTTTTTAATAATTCATTTTCATATTGTTTTATAAATATTAGTTAATTTTAGAATCGATATTTAATTTTTAAATAAATTTCTCATTCTTCATTATTTCCTAATTCAGTACATTGTTGTAGGGAATCTATTAGGACCATATTTCTATTTAATTAAAACTAAAATCAAATAGGAGATTTATAATTAATAAATATATTTATTTATTTAAAGAAAATTATTTATTAGTCACTTAGAAACTAATTTTGAGCACCCCTTTTTTATAGGACATCATGTAGTGGTATGTATAGTTCTCAATGCAAATTTCCACAAATTTCTTTCTTTAGCGTAACAAATTGTTAAGAAAACTATATTGAAATTGCACCTTAATACTTTAAAAAACTGCTATATATGCTTTAAATATTTATTTTCATAATAGTTATTTTAATATTAGGCTTATGAAAATGCATTTGTAAAACATCAAACAAAAGACTTTTGAAATTCAAAAAACAGTATTCGAGCAATTAAAGGGCAATTTCTTTTATACAAAATTATTATAAATATGCTTTTATGAATAATAATTTTCTTGCTTTTAAAGTATGAAAATATTTATGATTGTTTTATTATGAAAATTTATTTAATGTAATAGGATTTATGCGTAAAAAAAGTTAAACCTTAACAATAAGAACATCTAATAGCTTTGTGTTAGTATTTTTTTTCTCGTTTCTACATTCCATTTGAACAACTTTTTGTCCCTTGAGACCACAAAATAAATCCTAATTATATTATCTTCCCAATTATTTTTTGCTGATATATCTTATAAAAGAAACCTACGACTAGGGAACACTTAAAGCTATTGAAACGTTATTCCCTATATTATAAAAATAACCAAATATTTCTCGAAAGTACAGAAAGGAAAGGATAAATTTTAATTCAATTCTATCTAATGCTTTGATATAATGATATCTACTATATTGAAGATGAATCCACAATACTGCATTATAAAGAATAGGAAATGCTTCAAAAGACGAATACCATATGCAATAAGTTTTACTAACCCAAGAAGGTTTATTTTTGTTATATGGCTTTTGTTTTTACTTTCATTTTTTAAAGGAAAATAAATATAGATCGTTAGATAGGATTTTTATGTAAATCTATTTAATAACTAGGTACAACTCACTGTGACGATACATTTGGATTATATCATTACAAGTCGTAGGAAACAGACTTTTTCGAATCCGCAAAGCTACTAAGATTTATATTGCTTATAAAAGAAATGTATGACTAGGGAATACTTAAAGCTTTGATAGTACAATGATATCTATTAAAGTGATATCACAATGAATCTATAATGTATTTTAAATTGTAGGAAATGTTTCAAAGAAGGAATATCATATTTATTTAGTTTTAGAAGCCGAAGAAGGTTTATTTTTTATGTCTTTTGTTTTTGCTTACATTTTTTAAAGGAAAGTAAAAGATAGAATGTTTATGTAAATCTATTTTTATGTAAATCTATTTTTCCAGTAGTTATGACTCTCTGCAACAAAGCATTTGCGATTTTATAAGTCGTAGGAAACTGTGTGTTTTTTAATGAACGTCATATCTTTAAAGTTACTAAGCTGTTATGATAGTATAGTTATTTTTTTTATATTTACTTTTTAATACAAAGTAAAGTATATATTGACTGTGAGGTCTTTTCAAAGTTATAAATCTACACATATAAAAATTATTTGTACAGAAAATATAACATTATAATTATTTGAAAAGCACCACGGATGATTCTCAGTAGGAATGCATTGAAAAAACATCTCGTTAAGAAGTTGAAGCAATCGAGTATACATTTATAAACTTTGCCATTTTTAAAGCGTCTTTTTGAGAACTAAATTAGGTTTATAATTTTTGCAAAGTCTAAATTATTTGGTATGGGGCTCTTTACACAATGTCTAAATTTCCTACTAATTTTATCCAGTCTTAGTTATTAAGACATTCACGATTACCATGATTGGTTCCCAATTATCACAGAGACAATTGTGTGATTGGAAGTGCCAATTTGAACTTCTGACCATTATAAAAAATAGATTTGAAAATACGATATTTGAAATGTTAGTAAAATACTACTTACTGCATTACACTTTTTTCGGAAATATTCCAAATAATTGGTGTTATTTTTAAAAATAATTTTCAATAAATTATATTCTAATTCACAAATTAGTATTTATAAAGTGTTAACATCTTGAATTTGAAACCAGTTATTTATTTAAACCTATTTATTATGAAGTATTTACTTTATTTATTACTAATTTTTCCTGATCACTCTTAACAAGAAAAGTCAGCTAACGACTCTTACTAAAATCAGAGATGGCCAAACATTATGAAACGGGTGAAAGAAATTATGAAATTCAGATACTTTAAAATGAAAAAAATAGTATTTAAATTTAATACTAAATAAAAGAATTCCCATTTCAATTACAACATTTGATTTTCCATTAAGCTAATTATTTTCTGACATTTAGCCTGCTTGTAAATTCCACTTCAGAAATAAGACTAAACATAAAAAAATAAATTTTAATTTGTTTAATTTGATAAGTATAATACATTTATTTAAATTTCAGCAAACAAGTTTTAATTAATTCTAAATGGAAAACATATGTTTTCGAACGATGGAAAAATGTCCCTCCACCCCCATGATACATTAGATTAATAAAATTGATCTAAATGTACATATTAGTTACATCCACCACGGATAATTCAGGATAGGGATACATTTAAAATGCTTTTTTTTTCAAATTAAAAATCCACATTTAAAACTCGATAACTCAACAAATCAAAACAGTACTTAAATTCAAAATTTGGTAAGCAATCTCTACAAATAGTCCTTCAGAATATGTATTAAAGTAGCCAGCATTATAAAAAGATATTTATCAATGTTTTCTTCTAATGAAAAGAACATGGCATAAAGGTTTGAATGGAAACTTTATAACTATTTTATTTTATTTTTTTTCCTAAAATCTTTATTTAAAACAACTGAACACTCCAGCAAATTCTAAAGATATGAGTTTTAAATTATCTACCTAATTTTAAATAACCTAAACCTACCTAAATTAAATAATAATTTTTGCTGTCTAACAAACCTACCTCAAAGTCCTATTATTAAAATTCACATTTCTTTTATTCGATAATATATTCATATCAAAAATGATATATCAACAAAAAATGAATGTCTTATATTAAGCCTTACATATTTTATATTATGTAATTAGAAAACTAAACTCTTATCACAATCTATAATGCATAAATTTTATTTCAAATATCACATTTGCTTTTTAAAAAGTCAGTTAATATGTTTTTTACTAAACAACAAACCTTTTGGAATTGATTGGCCTCTATAGTACTGTAAAAAGGAAAATAATCTAATTTTAACATCCAAAATGTGAATGATTTTTTTTCTTAGAATCATTCGATAATGGCATTTTTTAAAATCATTCTCTGTTAAAAATTTGAGTATTTAGATAATCTTCTGTAAATAATATTTTTTTCTAATTCGAAAGCTCATGATAGTAAACTTTCATTCAAATATTGAAGGAATTATTTAATTTATATTCCTTTTAAAACAAAAAACAACAACAACAGTATGAATTTATTAATGAATATACTCTTACGTGCATGAATAATTTCAAACTTAAAATCAGTACATTTTACTCTAATTATAAAGATGATTTGTGAAAGTATTTTAAAATATGTATTGAATATAAACAGTCTTTCAATTTATTTCTCTAAATAACTTTACACTGTATAAATTGTTTAATAATATACATTAAAAGTTGTGACTTATTATTTAAACACGAATTAAAAAATAAATCATTTTAAGGCATTTCTAGATTTAGATTTTTAAGGCTTTAATTTTATATTTGAAGCAAATTAATTTATAAAGTAAATCAATGGAAGTAAAATTATTTCATTGCTTTTTTTCCGAATTATCTTTATGAATAGAAGGAGGGATTTTTTTAAAAAAAAATTTCAACAACTCTTTCATCAAGAAAAAAAAATTGTGATAGAATCTTAATGAAGGAATGAAAAAAATCTGCTTCCTTTCATTAGCTAAAATTGTAAAGCATAGAAATGAAATATAAAGAAATATTCTTGAAAACTAAGTTTTTTTCTCACTTTTATTCTGAAGTAACTTGACATTGCGACAAAAAAACAGAAAATATGAAATTTTTCGATGAACTTAAATTTGAACAAATCCTAATAAGTGCTTTCTCTGACTTTAAGCATATTTTATTATTGATTGGAAATTAATTATATTCTTTAGAAATGATATGATTTAGCAGATATATGATATATGAAATGATAATCATATATCATATATCTGCTAAATCATATCAATAATATACATTAAAGATATATGTATATTATTGATATGATTTAGCAGATATATGATATCTGCTAAATCATATCAATAATATACATTAAAGATACATTAAAGATATATGAAATGATATGATTTAGCTGTTTAGCAGAAATATTTTCTGTCATGAAGGAAAATAAAAATTGCATAAAATAAATATTATAATCGAATAAAATATACAATAAACTTTTATATAATTTATGACTTATTGCTTTAATTTTAAAAAAATAATCTACTTTGGTAGATCTAACTCTCCTACAAAATTTTTGTTATCTCTAAGAAAATGGTAAAAATTTCATTAATGACAAATAGAGAAGTAAATATTTTTTTTCTATTTTCAACATTAATTTATTTTTTCCGAAAGTTCTAAATATGCGAAGCAAGGGTTCTCTTCTTTTCTTTTTTTTAGTTATAGTTACACAGACAAGCTTATGTTTAATCTTTAAAAATGCTTGAAGCATTCACTATTTTATCTCTATACACCTTGATTTTAAGATATTCTATTGCAAATGCATGTTCTATTATGGGATTATTTCAACTCTAAACGAAAATTTCAATATACTCGATTCAAATATAATCGCACTATTCTTCTTTCAGTTATCCGGTGTCAGCAACACCTAGCATGACAGAATATCCATTAAAAGTGGAATTTGAATTTTTTTTAACATCTTTGCAGTTCACAAATATTAATATAACTTTCTTGTCTTTGATAATGAAGAAAATGGATTACAATTTCATGTTACGAACAAGTTTGCTTTAGTAAATTCTATTACCCAATTTCTTCATTGTAGCTATCACATGGAGGTCAAACGTCAAAACTATTTTTTCGTATAAATTTGTTTTTATTTATTATTTACACCCTAAAAATAATGTTTGAACTTTTAGAGTTCTAAAAATATATTTTTTCAAAAATAAAATTAATGATCTTATATGACACTACAAATTCAAAATTAACTATTTAAGAAGAATTAGACATAGAAGGATGATTTATGGTTTATGAATAAAATATCTTTCAAATGCTTGAAAAATAATAATAATTCATTTAGATGTTTTTATTATGCAAATTATGTTATTATTTCATATTTATATAGTCTTAGTTTTTAAATTAAATTCATGAATATTTTCATATTGATGGGATTTTTATTTTTTATTGGTTCTCGAAGTATAAGCTCCTTGTGGGCCAACAAGTATACCACAAGGCTTACAGATGTAAGTCATTTCCCAATTAACAGTAGGATGAATTTCGAAAAAAAAAGACAGGCACGAATGCAAAGATAAAAAAGATGGGGAAAGCAAATACACAAGTTAAATACACAAAACTGCTCACAAACTAGCAGAAACACATAGTATATGTTATATTACAGTTGAAGAAGTATGATAAAATAAAATAGAACATTCAAAACACCAATAAAAGGGGAAAAATCATTTTCTAGATTGCCTTTTCCTGAGAAAACAGATTTATTTCTCCATCAAAAACAGAAACATGATTTTTAAATGCACCACTTTAGTTTTTACCCTGACAATGTTCAAAAATTACCATTCTGAAATTACAGTTAATTTACACTGTAACTCATGTATTTAATAAATTGAGCGACTAAAATGAAAAAATAGCTTAAAATGAGCAATTATTTACCTAAGAATTTATGAGTCTTTTTAAATTAATGTATTCAAGAAAAGTCAAACAGAAGATTAATTTAAATTATTCAGAAACAATTTTTGTTTTTCATATTTAAAATTAATCCAGCTATTCTTTAATAGAAAATACTCTTCCATTTATATTTAACAATATTAATGCAGTTTGCATATCTTTATTTGCTTTAAAAAACTGAATAAAAGCAGAGCGTTTTCCCCTTTAATCATTGCTTAGCGAATCCCACCAAATGGATTTACTGCAGAAAATTATAAAATATGCATTAAAAGTAATAAGTCATAACGTAAGGCGAAAATCCCTTACATAATATCTTTTTCCACATTTTAATCGTACTATAGTATATGATGTTTAAAAGATTAGAGTTCTTTCCTTTTAAATACATAAGTTAAAAAAAAATTATTTTTCCCGACAGTTTGAATTATGGCAGAATATATTAAGATTTCAATCCTACAAACTATTTAACTGACGATTACATCGAACAAACTTCGTTTTCTGTGTGAGGTATATGAACTTAACTTTTTCTGAACTTTTGAAATTTATTTTATCAAATGGATTTATGTTATCGGTCTATTAAAAATAAACTATTATTTTAATTAATATAATGCATCTATTTTACTAGGCTTTTTGTAGGTTTTCTAGATATTTTTTGACTTCTATTTTTAATACATTATTACTGATTTTCTCCTATACTGATTTACTACATTATTACTGAAAATAATGTAGTTTAAAATTCCGTTACTGTCCATACCTAAAATTTAAACACTGGTTCCTTAACAGGTCTAATAAATGTGACAAAGTTTTTTCAGAAAAATTCAAATGGCCTTTTTATAATTCACAAGTCGCTAATTATCTGAAAATTCTTCTACAAAGATTGGACACTTCAGTAAAGAATTAACCACTCGCTGCAATTTCATTTGTTAATATAAACTCCTTTTTCTCATCTTTTGCATATTTGTTTATAAATAAAGTTACGTCTATCATGTAATACAATAAAAATTTATGCTTTTGGAAATAAAATTTAGTTTTCAGTAAAATTTAATTTGTTAGTGTATGAATTTGTGTGAGTACATTTATGTGTGTTGTAATTGGTTATATATTAATGTTTTCATTATTTTTTTTATTTTTTTTTTAAATTTTGTTAGGAATTATTTATACAAAGTTTGAATAGAAAGGCATGTTTATAAGGTGCACGAGGAATAACTGGCACTCAGTAATTCATAACTGAATCTAGTACTAGTAAATTCTTTTGTAGTTTATTTTTTTTAGGAAAATGAATTGAAGAAATATTTCAGCTAAAATCAAGATTTCAACTTAGATATATCTGTTATGAAAAGAGACTTCATGCGCAATTCACTAAAAGTTAAGATTATTTTTATAGCCGTATATATGACAAAAAATTTTTATTCCAAATTATATTTTACTTGCTAAGAAAAAAACTAATTTATATTTTAAACATATAAGTGAGACTTAAAAAAGAAACTAGCTTTAGTTGTTTCGCGTCACTTTCGCACTTACTCCCCCAAATTATATTCATGTGAGAATGAGATGCTGTTTTGAGGGTGAGGTTTTTCACATCAATAAAAATCAGTAGGCAAAAAATAATAATTTTATTATCTGCACGAGTATCTCAACAAATCAGCTTTTAATAACGCGTTGCCATTGCATTTATAACAGCTTCGATTAAAAAAAGCACGTTAATAATTACAGCGAATAAAACCTAGAAAAATGTCATTTAGAACACATGATTATAAGAAATTATGGACAACAATAATGAAATATACTAAAAGTAAGAAATTTTTATATTCCGTCTCCTTTAAAAGCTCACAAATTAAAATAGTCTTTTAAAGTACAATAATCTTGCAAAAAGAATTTAGACGGTATTCATATAGAAATCAACGTATCATATATCATAATTTTATGCACTTTTTATTCCTAAGAGGAATAAAAATAGCAGTTATGCTAATGTAGTATGATTTGATTAGATATATTTCCAAAGAAAAAATCCGGAAATACATAAATTATGTATTTTCTTCGGAATATTCAAAATCAATAAATCGTACTCTTTAAATTATGTGCTCGAGGACTATCCAAATATTTTCAAATGGCAGATGTTTAGTGAAAAGGGTGAGATTTCCTAAAGTCTATAAAGGAAGATTAACGAGGTCGCTTAGTAATTACTTACCGAGTAATTAGCAAGTGGAATCGGTAATCTGTCTACATAGACTTTAGAGTTACCATTCTTGTTATCTCGCGATAGAACAAATCCTTCCCTACTATAATTTTTAATTTAATTGAAACAAATGAATAAAGAAATCATCCAATTGATTATTTAATCAAAAGTGAAAAAGTAGAATTGAACTTTGTTTATGATATGACAGTATGATAAGCAGTTATTAACACTTTGCTCACAGGATTTATGTGGCAAAAAAATGTATTCCTATTAGATGAAAGAATGCACTTTGTATACTTTTTGACAATTCCAATAAAACTAAAACATTATATAATATTTTGAAAAGAAATCATGTTGGTAACCTATAAAAAGTCAGAAAGAAGAAACATTTATTTTCCCTCTGCACTTTTTAAATATCTTTTGGATTTATTTATTTATTTTTGTTTGAAATAGTTTGTATTTTCATGGGTATTAGTAATGGAGTTTTAAGGGTATTTCTGGGAAACTGTCAACATACGAGTTTAAAAAGAAATGCTTTTCTATTTCTTTTTTGACTTCTGGCAAATTTTTCAAAAATTTAAAGCTACTTCTATAAGCAATACATTGGAAATGAGCCAAATACTTTTACATTATATTGAAAGTTTTATCAGACACTTTTTCTCCCCAGGCAATTTTAATATGAAAAAAGATCAAACATTTCGTCGAGATTTTCCTTGAAACCTGTCCTTCACCAATTTGGATTTGTTCCTGAGAGACGTCGTTATTTTGAAAAGAAAAATGAAATAATATACCCAAAAAATTAATACCACAGTAAGAAAGTGAGGAAATACTTCCAAGAATTATGCTTTCTTCAGAAATAGTAATTATATTACATAAAATAGGCTTAGAAAGTTGACTAGAAGGAACTTTAAAGCCTCGCTTACTTATATTTTCTACAGTTAATATAGAAAAAACTATTTCCTAGACGTTTGTTTTATTTTAAAAGCATTCTGAATTAATTTTAGATTCAGAAAATATATGATAATTATTTTATTTTCAAAAAACAACTTCATATAATTATGGGATAGAACTGAATAAAACATTTAAAGAAGTAGAAATTAGTTAAAGACTAGAAATTTGCAAGTATAAAATGTACCATCATAAAACTAACATTAGAATACTAAATTTGACTATTTTCCCTATTTATCTGATGCATTTTATTTTGATTGAAACATTTCTTACAAATCAAAGGAAAACATTCCCTCTTATAGTAATTCTAAGTCCATTGGAAGCCCCCACTGAATTTATTTGTTAAGTTGGACATCAAAATTGCAAGTAACACATATGAATTGGATAATTATTAATTTAAGAAATGTATTGAATGTCATTATTTAACGAATGAATAGGCTTTCCCACTTTTCATACAAATAATGAAAAGCCATTTAGTTGAATTTTTCCATATTTCAAAATTATAAAGGTTGTATAATGTTAATTGTATGTTGTTGTGTTTTTTAAATCATGCAATTTTTTTTAATTTTAAAATATACATTGAAATGAAAAGATTAATTGGATAGCAGTATGTAATTAGATTCTAAAATGTATTATTATGTAACGTACAGATTCTACAAAGTATTATTATATAATATTCAGATTCCATAATGAAATATTATGTAATATTCAGATTCCACAAATTCATTATTGGACATCAGATTTGCAGGGCATTCATTTCTATTCAAGATTTCTCCCAAAATGACCACAGGACGTGATTTGGACTCGGAATGGTAGTTGAAGCAAGATGTAAGGGACATTCCATTTCGGAAATCGTTTGCGAATTCAGGATTCCAAGAGCCACAATTCTCATGGACAACACATTGACCTATCACATTGATCCATTACATATAACACGATAACAATAACCTGCACTTAAAAAAAGATACTATGTCAAGAAAATGTGTATGTTAATTTTTAGGAATAAGCACAAGCATAGTTGTGGGTTATGAGACGGACGGGGAATTTGTTGATGACCTGCTTAAAAGAATTGAGAATTTGAGTAATTATGGATCGTTAATTGCTCAAATATCAATTATATAAATATATTTGTCATATTATTGTATTATTATGTTGTTCTGATCATATCATCAATAATCTATGAAATAAGTAGAAAAAGAATTATTTTAATTGTTATGGAAATTTAGGAGTAATGATAAGTAGACAAATTTGTTTGAGATCCAATGAATTAAAATATTTTAAAATATGTGAAGAATTAAGATTTTATGCTTATAATTAGGTTAAGCAAAACATCTAATGTAAATTTTGATTCAAATCTTATATACATTAAAAGTTTTTTTTTTTCTTTTTTTAAAATGTCTCAAGTATCCCGTTAACTATTTTATTTGTCCCTTGAGCACTTTTGATGGCAAAACAACAACAAAAATGTAAAACTAATAACTAATTACATTTCGTTTCATTTTTATAGTAGTTATGAGGTGGATTAAAGGAATGGATGAATGGATGAAAGGAAACAATTAGTTAATTATGTATGGACAATCAGCACTGAAATACTTGTCAACCGCTTATTGGAAATTTGAAAACAAAACTATTTATATTACTTTCGAAACTACAGCCTGCGATACGATTTAGTATTTAGGAAATAGTTTTGTTACTTTCCCCCCAAAAATTTCAAAAACTAAACGAAGAATAAAGTTTAATAGTAACCATACGGTTATTTAATTATTTTTATTAAATTTAATTCCGTAATTCGAAAATATTTTTTATCATACTTGAACCCATTATATTTTCTTAAAAAAATATAGTTGATTTCGAAAAAATATATATTTTTTTAATTTTTCGATCTACATGTTATGAATAATTAAAATGAAAATTAAATAATCCAAAGCTATAAGATGAGTTTCTTGATATATTTACAAATTGAAATTTCACTTTAATAAAAAAAGAGATTAATGCGAAAGATTAAAATTAAAACAGATAGGGGAGCATAAAACTATACGTTTAGATGCTTTCTTAAAGCGTTTGTTAAACGTATATAATAGTATTATAAAACTCTTTTTCAGTTCTCACAAAGTATTATTACTTCAGGTTAAAAATTCAAGACAAAAATTCAGCACAACTACAAATTCAATAAAATTTTAATAAAATGAAAAATAATGGGATAGTTGATTTTATTTTATAGTTCTTAAATTGACGAAAAGCCCGGAAATCTTTGATTTTCTAAATGAAAAAAAATCTTTGAATTTACTCAACGTTTGTTTCATTAGACATGAAGATATAGGCAAATAAAAAGTACTTAATTTTTTAAATGTGCCCAACTAGAAATAAAATTTAATCATTCAAATACTTTTTAAAAATCTTAATATTAAACATTAATTTTTATATGTTTTGTATGGTTATTTTTTTATGTAGTTACATACAAAAAATTTACATGGAAAGTTATTTTACATGCAAAGGTCTTTAGAAATAGGATTTAAAATTTTACTAACGCAATAAAAGTCACAATTCAAGCATGGTATCAAAAATGATAGATTTAATTGCGTATTAAAATGCAACAATGTCGCAAATATAATAAACATTCTAATCTCAGGGGGTTCGAAAAAGAAATATATTTTCACTCTAGTCACGTACTCTATTAAATCCTATAATGTCGGGATGAGAAAGTTCTCTTTTATCCCGATAAAAGTAAAAGGGAGAGAAATCTTCGCGGATAATTTGAATAAACTGCCTACTATCAATTTAAGACCCGAAAAGCACCGTCAGTAAATCACAGCATCCTTTGTGTTTTTGTGACCCTGCTTATGATAATCCCGAAATAAAAGTAGTCTATTGATAGATAGGCCTAACCTAAGAGAAGGAAGGATATACGGAATCCGAGAAAATACAAAACGCTTTATATCTGAAACACTAAGATAAGATTTTCTTCCTCCATTTACTTCATCCCTATTTATATATTTTATAACCAGAGCAACAATGTATTTTTATGATATCATAAACCTTCGGAATTTGTTACTGTCTGTAATAAATGCAAGTTATTAAATAATTTATCATTCTCTGCGGAGAATTTAAAGCGTAATAATTTTATGAAACTTTTTCTCAATAACTCTGTTTAAATTTTAAAAAAAAGACCACAAGTGTATAATTTGGAATAGAGAAGATATTGGTCTCAAAAATCACAACATACTCAATTAAATATCATTTGCACTTTTACATTTCTTCATGTATATTCTAACTAGCTATCAGCCGCGACTTCGTACGCGTGGACATTTTGATAAGTATGCTTGAGAATTGACAGTCTGATCACAATGTATCGGCATCAAGCTGCATCATTATGGTGCTGTTGAAAATAATTTTCGCCTCCCTTTTTAAAAAAAAAACAATATTTTATCACCAAACTGTAGCGAAGGCACCGAATTAAGCATTAAAGGCAGCAATAACGTTTCCAAACGTTTTGATAAACGCTACAGAACATTAACGAAAAAATAGTAAAAACCCAATAAATGCACAAAAAAAAAGAATTTAATCAAAAATAATGAAATTATATGTGCAGCACGAAATAATAACAGAAAATAAGCAGGAAAGATCGAATTACAATAACATAAAAAATGACGACAATGTAAAACCAAGTGAAGCGTTACCAAAAAATCACCACTAAGCAATGTTAGTGGGAACTGCAGTTGATTCTTTAGAGCTGTCACCGGCCACGGTATAATCTTTCCCTATGGAAGTACGTCTCGTCATCAATGGGAGGAGCAGACCGCCACTTTTTCGTGAATTCAGAGGGGTAGCAAGAACCCACCACTATGTCGACAGTTTCTCCTCCACAATTACCATTGCCCCTCGGTGATCAATTAATAAGTAAAATTAATGTTCATTAAAGTTAATTAAAGTTCATTGCATTCTATCAGAAAACATTCTACCTAATGTATTTTCATTTGAAGCATCGCATACTATTTGAAGTTCATAAGTTATCTTTTAAATAAACTTATTAGCATATACATTATAAGCATTTGTTTTGAAATAGGACACAAAGGGAAAAAAGATTGAAGGGGAGAGATAGTATATATAATATCATCAATAACCCGTCTTCTGTAAAATAATGACAACATAGTTTCTCAATGAAATCTGGCCTTTTTTTTTCCTTCATACACTCCAAATGTTGCCTCTTCCAAGCTTTAAATTTCGTGAGTAAGTCAAACTGTCAGGAAAATAAAATGTCATGATCACGCAAACTCTCAAATGATGGATCCATTCTTTCATTTAGGATAAAAGCTGCCAATAACAATATATCATTGCTTTTCGCTGATAATTTAAGAAAGAAGAAAACAATCAGTCAATTGACAAATATTTGACAAGAGCAACGAAGTTCCTTCTAAGCGGTGACAACGAGACGAAATGAAAGCCCCGCAATAACGCCTGAATCCAAATCTTATCAACCATTTACACAGCTAAAGCCATTTTCTGCAATAAATGTTTGGCGTAAGAATGTAGCCATATAGGAAGAGTTACATCGTATTATCATCATGAACTTTCTGGCAAAAGTGAAAACCTCTGGCAATGAAGCAGCTGGAAGATACTGAAAATTGCTCTTTACGGACAAGATATAGGATATTGTTTTCTGGATAAAGATGGGCACTTATTGATTAAGAGCGCCTGTCACCAGTTGGAAGAGTTTGCTCCACGATGATATTAACTGCTTTGAAATTGTGTACATGAGTTACAAGTGTAAATTCTTGAAACGTAAAAAATATACTACAATCTTTTTATTACTGTTATAAGATAAAATATTTCGTCGAAATTTCTTTTTTGTATATAAAATAAAAGACTTAAATGTTGATGAAGTTTGAGAATTACGATTGATTTTATTAAGATGTGTGAAATTTTGATAAAATAACATAGGTTTTCAAATCAAAATAGGAGTTTTTTGAACACTTAATAAATTAATATTTTTTAATTCTTACATGCCAATTAATGCTTTAAAATATTGCTAATTCATAATATAAGATCATTTTATTCTTATATATTATTATTTATGTCAAAGTATTTCAAATAAAAAGAAAAATATCATACATGTTGTTGGAGAGAAAAAAATCTTGAAATATCGAATCATCATTCTGGAAATGAATTCATTAAATGTTTGTCATTAAAAAGGGATATCTACTGAATTACTTTAAATATCATTATTTTTAGACTTTTTTGATATAATTTTAAGGGTTTTTAGTTTTTGACTAAGGATGGGAATTTTTATCAACAAATAAACAGGAAATCAAACAGGATAGCAAATTAACAGGAGTTCAAAAATAAATCTTTAAAATTCATTCAAATGCAGAGGTTGTGAAATTATTTTATTTATCTAAAATTACAAGACTGAAGATTATATACAAAATCGTATCTACTAGCGACCTTTAACTATTTGCTACTCAACTGGAATATTGGATAGTGTATTTAAACATATTATGCATTAATTTAATGTTCAGGATTCCTTCGATTTTAAAATTTGCATTTTGTTTTGATCCACTATGTATCTATACAAATGAAAAATAAGATTAAAAAAATACATTTTGAAAGATCTATCTGAAAATGAAATTTTTGTGGACTTGTAGAAAACAATATCGGAAAATACAGTATGAAATCGCATTTAATACAAATAATGGATACCTTTAAACTTATTGGCTGGCTTTCCCTTAATTATAAAGCATCGCATAACAAGAAAGAACTTGATGAGAAAACAACGCTGTTACATTTATATAAAAAAGGATTAAGTTCATTTTACGAAATTGAAGATTCTTTTAGGGGTGTGGGGAGGAATATTATTATTATTATTTGAGAATATGGGTACATGTTATATCCGTCTGGACCAAACAACCACCCACTGTTAATGTGTAAGTTTGGGAGTTGGTATCAGTTCAGGTGTCGTCCTCGTCATCCAAATTATGAGGTCAGTCCTCAAATAACCGTAGTGTTACTTTAAAACAGTTTTTCAATATAACTAAACTATAAACAAATCGAAGTTCAAAAGGTATTAAAATGAAGACATTAGTTTGATCATTTAGGGAAAAATAAGTATTCGTAGATGTACGAATCCCGATGAAAGTCGATGGAATATTTCACAGAATGAAGTTTATTTTCCTCTTCACTCTCCAATTCTGATCGCCATTTCAAATTTAGAAAGCTCTTTATATATCCCTTTTTGTCATAAAAAGGACAATGTCATTTAAAATATTGGTAGCCAATTTCGCTCCCTCTTCAGCCAATTCATTGCCAGGAATACCTACATAGATAATTTAGAAGTTAATATTAAATATTTCCATCTGTTATTTATTGGAGCCCACGTCAATTATTTAATATTATCGAGTATCAATTATTTCATTTGATGAGTTATCCTTAAAAAATGAGTTATCCTTCAAAAGAAGTTAAACAATCTTTGAAGTTTCAGATTTCTTCTTGTTAAGGGTCAATCTCAAAAAGAAATTAAAACTCACATATTCCTATTTAATTCAAGATAGCATTATCATTTTAGGGAAACTGTATCTACTCAGCAAAATCTGCTTCTTTCAATTCTTAAATTGAAGTCTAAGCTTTAGAAAATAATGAGAGATTCCTGTTCTTCTTCAGAACTATTTTGCAAGCTTCAAGGAATTAGTTAATTTGTAAAAGTACACACATTACACTAGCGATTCGCAGAAAATTCAAAGGAAATTCCTTTCATTAAATTTTTATAAGCAAACAGTGAATATATTGATAGCAAAGTATTCTATAAAGGGCATCTTATTCAAAAAATAATTCAGAAAGCCTAATTCCCCGTTTTTTTCCAGATTGCACAAAAACATTTATTTTAATTGTTTCAAAAAAATGCTGTTGCAATAGTGCCCGCTGATGCATCATCGGATTTAAGCCGAAATAAGTGCTTGTTTTAAGTAGCACCAACTAGGGCTAAGCGTACGACTATAGCTACACACTCATCACAGTGGCTTGCACAGACCCTTTTTACAGAAGGGGGGAGTCACAAATAGAACACAGAAGAGCAATCATGCCCTGGCCGAGACTCGAACCCGGGGCTTCCAGATCACGAGGAAGACGTACTACCTCTGCGCTAGGACTCGGGCTTAAAGATATACTATACATAATATGAAATGAATTATATGAGCTGTCTAATTGATGAGTTATCCTTAAAAAATGAGTTATCCTTCAATAGCAGGGAATTTAAGATAGAAATTATATTCCACTAGTTTTCAAATGTTTAATGTAAATATAGGCAAATAATATTAATAATTTATGACGTAAAAATTATATATTTTTGTGGCATAATAATTAAATATGAATGATAAAACCATGATATTTGAAACCAAGTATTTTATACCTATAAAATATTTTACTAATAAATTACATGTGTTTGGATATCTATAATTTGTTTATTCGAATTATTAGTTAAATATTTCGATGGAATTCTGAAAATTACATCACCATACTTTTAATGCCGGAATATAATACTTTATCTGAAACATAACTATGTCATTATTATTTTTAATGCCAAGAAAGAATTGCGCAGAAACTTGACCTTTAGCCATCGCACTCCAGAAGTTCTCGAGTCAAAATTCTTAAAAAATATTTTTTTTCAAATTCTCGAGGCAATAGTTCTTTGCAAATGTTCTTATAACTCTTTTCAAAACTTCAAAACCTTTACAAATAAATCCTTAGGGTGATATAAGTGAGCATGTAAGAAAAAAAAAGTTTTATTCTTCTTATTTTAAGAGAAAAGAAATTAGGTATTTTTTCCAGGCATATAAAATTTATTCACATTTTTCTCATAATTTAGAAGAATAAAAACACTTCTATTTCTGTTTTATGCTTTTATAAATGCTTCTTAACAATTCAAATTATGTATTATCAAAAGCAGTTACAAACTGTTATTGTAATTTTGACAGATTCAGTAAAGACTAATTTTGATATAAAATCGAATATCTCATTTAAACTTTGTAAAAAATTAAACAGTAAAATTTGAATATAACCGAATGTGAAAATACATTATGCATATATATGAACAAATGCACATTGAACTTCACGATAGGAACATGATACTTATTGTAATGAAATTTGATTTTTTGAGAATGAAACAACGTTAGTAGTGAAAATTTCCTTCCGGTTTCTTGGAGTAAACAATAAAGAACCAGTCTTATGAAAAACATTTTCAGCTGCAAAAATATCTTATTTGTCTTCGCATTATTGATGTACAAGGGAAATAATGGGAAAAGGGTGCAGCTTCAATGATCCTTGGACCTGGGGCACCAATGGCTGAAGTCTGACGTTGCCCCTGCCTGCTTCACTTTCAGTGGGTCCCATCCCAAATCGGACTTGAAGGCAACGAGACAGCTGGCGCCCTCGCTGTGGCGGCTACCTCTGATGAAGTTGGTAATGTCCACACACTCACGTACACAGAGATCTCCTCAATTGCAAAAGTGGAGACAAATAAGCTTTGGCGTGTTCCTCCGAATAACTCCTGGTACTTTAGAGATTGTCCCAGAGGGGCCCTCTAAAGTACAGCGGCGATAAAAAAACCAAGTACTGCGCCCTCTCGATTCATCAGCGGACACGTTAAAGGCCTCACTTTTCACCTGGTACAAAATTATTTCCCGGACTGTCCGTGGTGTAAGAGCACTCCAGCTTCTCCAAATCAAATTTTAAACTGTCTAAATTTTACAAAGCATGACATCAGTTCTGTTTACAGACGTTTTGCAAATATTGGCTTTTATGGAGATTGTCTAGCACTGCTGGTCCATCTGGGATTAGTAACAACAACAACACAAAGGAAAGAAAGGACGAGATATGATACGAAATACCGACCCTAATTTCATCTACTATATGTATTTAAGTAAATTTTTAAGCCGAAAAAAAGTAGGCGTTTTTCAGAAGAAATATTTTTAAAGAAATATTTTCGACCCTATAGAGTGACTTAGAAACTATCGAATGTAACATATAAGCTAAAAAATGCATTGTTTGTTATTCGATTGCTCTTTTGAATTACTATATAAAACTGAAATTGCAAACACCAGTGATAGCAAGGATATTAAAAATAAATAAATCATTCAATGGTTCATTCTACCTAGATTCATCCTGAATATATGAAGTTTGGGTAAAAAGACTCCATACCAGAGTTTTTTGTGTTACTCACTTTTACTGTTTTGAAGATGGTTTATCACATTCAATATCTTGTTTTCAAAATTGTTATGCATTATCAGGAAATACAGAATTAATTTTTTGCATTTATTCTCTTATGCATTTATTGCTCTTAATTTCTAGCTTTCTCATCTAATATAACCTGTGTTCCTTTTTTATTCTTATAATTTTTAATTTGTATATCCTTTTCAAAAATAGTATTTCATTCAATAAATTTTTAACACGCTCAATTTTTTACAATAAATAAAAAAAAGTCATGTTAGAGCAACCAATGTTAAAATGACAGTTGGTGAGTTTTTTTAACAACAAAGAAATCCATAAATCTAACATATTTGATGATTTAAAGAAGTTTATACTCAAAAGACTTCATAATGTCTACATGGACAGAAAGTAAGTCCAACTCTTTCTTTATAACAAACAAACAAAAAAAAACATCAGTCGTCTGTCTAAATAGAGCAAAGTTACAAAAAGAAATTACTTTAAAGTTTTGTACCAATTGTTACATTTTCAACTGTAAAAATTTTGAATAATGATCTACTGATGGCTGCAGCTTTTATAAAGAGAAGATTAATGTGGAATAAATGGGGATTACAAGCCAAGAACTTTTGCCATTAAGCATAAGATTTGTGGAGAAGCTGTCAAATAAAGACATACCATCTGGCTGTTACAATGATTAATTGCTAGAAAATGTAACAATAATGTCATGATGGCAATTCTTATTGCAAACAATAAAAGCAAATTTTTTTCCAACTACATTCACACAAAGATATACATATTTTTTCTTTCTTTAAAAGTCAGTTTTTATTAAGACTTTGAGATTATCAAATCTTATAACATGGATAAAAAAAAACTTATTATTAACTAAGTCACAGAAAATCAAAATAAATATCAACTCGAAATAATTTTTAAAGCAAAAATTCTTAATAAAATATCAAAAAATAGTTTTAAGAATTCCCATGAAAAATACCTTTGTCCCTGGTGAAGTTTATTAAAAATTGTTGAACAATAAAAAAAAATGACTATTCTCTTATATTCTCATGCTCATTTACTAAACAATATTTTTTGTAATAATAATTATTTGTCTTTTCTATTCTTAAGATTCATAAATTTTATCTGATCTTCATTGCCTATTTAACAAAATAAATTTGATTTTCATAACTTGAAATATAAATATAACCATATTTTTTTCATAAAAAGTTCAATCTTTTTAGCTTATTATTGAAACGAAATCTGCGGCCCGGAGGGGGGGGGGGGGTATTGATGCACAAGATATTCCGATTAATTCGTTTTTATAAGTTACAGTCTCTATTTCAAAAATCCACTTTCAATTAAAAGGATAAAAAAAGTATTTGCCCTCTCCATTTTTTAGACATTTTGTTGATAATTTTAATTATAAAAACAGAAAAAATGCCATGAAAACTACTTATATTAAATATTATATTTGAGAATTTACTCAATTTATTAATAATAATAACGTCATTGTTTTTTCTTACACATTTTTATATTTAAGAAAATGCAAGATATGGCTTTTGTAACAGTTTCTCTAGAGAAAGATGTTTTAATTATGCAGACATAATTATTATTTCTTCTTAATTCTTAAATTATCCTTTTTATTCTTTTTTCTTACTTTTAATGAAGAAATTAAATTATTTTTAATGATCAAATGAAGAAAGTTTCATTTGAATTAAGTTTTCGTTTCCTGTTTTAATGTTAACTATTATATATCACTAATTATTATTATTATTATATATGTAGGTTATATATATATTCTACTATACCGATTATTTATAACTCTTTGAGATAGTAGCACATATTTCATTAAGATATAAAGGCTTTCTTTAAAAGCAATCCAGATATCAAATCTTTTTCTCATGAAATGCAGAATTTTTAATTACTGTATGAGACTTAATAAATAAAATAATAATTAACTTTTTGTATTAAAAATTAGAGTAGTTATTTTGATTATTCGAGGAAACACGAGAATTTTTGGTATCCAATTTTTGCTACTAATTTACGAAATAGATCCATAATTTGTTGTTATAATTCAAAAGTCAGGTAAGTGTAAAAAGTAATGAAAATATTCATAGAGAGAGATGTTAAAGGATAAAAATTGCGATACAAAATAATTTTTAGATAAGGCTTTTTAGATGAAAGATATAAAAATTGCCAAAAATATAATTTCAGTAACTCTCTAAGATAGCAAAAATTGTGAGAGTTATTCTCCAAATTAACATTTTAGTCATGTAACTCCGAATAATTTAATCTAATTACATAAATGTTTAAATAAAGTTGAACATTCTTGCATACTTCTAAATTAAGAACATAATTTAAGATTCAGCAATTTAGACACGACCTTGACACTAAAATATATTGCACTCTTCGCATTATAAATACAAATAAAATAATTATAATGTGTTACTTGATATTTATCGTGTAATTAAAACCATCCAAACACAGCCTTGGTTTAGTTACATCGCAAATATTTAATTAGTATTGTAGGTTTAGGATCCCATGAAATTTATTTGGGCAATTAAAAGGTATAAAGTAATAAATTTTCCTATTGTTTCCGTGGTTTAAATTACTATAACTTAAATCATATACTAAATTTTAAAATATGCACTGTTATGTAACATATTTAAAAACAATTCAATATAACTGTGTCAAGGTTAAAATTATCAGCTTCAGAAATTATCTTTATAATTTTATTTTTGTATGTGGGCAGTTTAAAATCAGCCCATCTTTTTTAATTATTAATTGGAAAACATTATTTAGCTTTAATTGTGTATGATTTTTTTTACATATCTGATATTAATAATTACAAAAAATATATGCATAGACGAACGCAATATATTCTGAATATTTAAATTTCTTCCTTCAATAAAAATAATTGTTATTTTATAATGTCACTCTAAAATAATATTTCTACGTGTGCTATAACTATATTATAATTTGGTTAGAGACTCTGTTGGATATGAGCAAAATATACCCCGGTGGTAAACTTTGAGATATATTTAATAATATTTATATCGCTAAAATATGGTTGATTTTTGTAAAAATGGATGCATGTAAATCTTACTCATCATATTGATGTAAAACGTAAATCCTTATCATAACAAATTGAATATGCATGAGACGTGATCATTTTCTGTTTCGCCAATCTCTAGGCCATCGCCTGAATGGCTTCGTGACCGACTGTTTACTGAAAAATATGTGCTCATACATACTAAAGTGAAACCATTTTTTATTAAAACAATACTGTTGGGATTTGGATAAAATATCGTTATAGAGAGTTTAAACTTATAATTATAAAACAACTTATAACTAAATTTATATTTTTAGTTAACTAAGACTAATTTTAAACCATTTCAAAATTTTATAAATACTTCAAAATAAACTTGTTCTTATCAATTAGTAAATAATATTAAAAATATATTTGAAAAGAGAAAAAGAATCATAACATTATTTCTTCAGAAAATTACAGAAAAAAATTGTTTTTAAAAATTTATTGATTTTGTTTGTTCATTACATTGTCACGCAGATAGATTCCAGGTCATGTATCAAATTCACATATTTGGTAAAATAATTTTGTGCTATTGCAATAAAATCACATTTTTAGGATAGATATCTGTTTTTCTTCAGCATTCTGATTACACTGAATTATATATTTATATGTTAAGATGTCTTTAAATTTTTTTTTTGTTAAATAGTTTCACGTCACTGATCAAAAGTTTTTAAAAAATCTTCACAACTGAATGGGAAAAATACAGGGTTTTTCAAAACTCTTTAGAAAGTAGATTGATAAACAGCTTTATATCAACTGCCTAAGCACCCGTTTATGGCAATTTTAGTAAGATAAGGGTCTTCTTCATTTTTTTTCTTAAAAAGAAGTTTTCTCACAAAGTTTTAGCTGTAAATTTTATCAGACAATTTCAAATTTTGGAGAACCAATCGCCATCCTTTTTTTTTATTTTCTGTCAATGGATTATGAAGATTGATGCATAAACCAAATATAAGCTTGCATTAAAATTGTTTCTTAGACCAAAGTTTGGCTTATCAATTTGACACCGTAGAAGGATTTATAAATTACGAAATCAAAGGTTGTGCACTATGGGAAGAAATTGGATATCTCTTGGCAGTTGAAGAACTCAAAAAATCCAGTCATTGAATCTTCTATTAGGTACATTTTGTCAAAACTTTTGTCATTTCTCTCTTAACGTAAAAGTTAATGCTCATTTAACCCGGCAGGATGGGCGTGTGGTGATTGCTATACATATAAGCTAGTACTAAGTAAGCTTTACGATAATTACAGATTTTTGCGAGAAAATGATAGCTAATATGTTAAATTATCGAAATTTTCAAAATTATTAATGAATAAATTAAAAGCCCTCACCGTTTTTATTTAAGTTTGAAAAACTGAACTTTTTCCCTGTAACACTTAATAATTTTTCTTTACAATTTTTATTATAATAAAAATTATATTTTATTGCAAATAAAAGTACTGATAAATATTTTTAATAATTTAGGTGTACATGGATCTGAAATTTTAAGCTTTTGTAGTTTTTACATACAGCTTAAATTTCTGAGTGTTCTCGACATATATTTTCTCACATAACGTGGTTTTCGATTTCATATCCTTGTTTCTTGGACACATATAACATCTTCCGTGAATCAGCTTTCTTTATATTTTTTCTGATAAAAAATGTAGTTTGGACGCAAACCTCCTCTGAAGAATCGCATTCTTCTTCTAATTCAGAATGGTGATCACTGATTATGTCGTCATTATCTGAGTCGCTTAATTCTTCTTCAATATTCTTTTCATCTGACGAAATCTCCTCTGACATCTTCTGAAGTCTATTCATTTCTTGCTCGTACGTCAAACGAGTAAAATTCCGAACAGAGCGACTGAAACAAGCCATGATTTCGCACTGAAAAATTCTAACACGAGCGCGCGCACGGGGTGTTCGCACACCCCAAACCGCTCTACAAGGCTAAAATGGAGTCTGAATTCGTCGTTTTTAGACTCTATGCATGGAAAGTGACCTTAGAGGCAGGTACTGAGGGATCAGACCACTTCGGTTTATAGAGACAGACAGCAGATGAATATTTTTGGGCGTGTGGTGTCGAAACCCCCCTCGCCCGTCCTGCCGGGTTAATGTATTTTATTCATTTCTAATATTTCACAAATTAATATGCGATGGAAAATGTAATGGGTTTTTTAAATTCTTTTTCTGTTCCGATATGAATTTTCTCTAGAGGGTTCTTTATTGTTTACAAAGGTCTAGTGTCATCAAGTCTAGTCTGTTCCTTCTTCCTAGGTGGGGTTGGTCTTCGATGGCTTCATCAAGTTTCCAGCCACACCTCAGTCTAAGTCAGGATATTGCACAGTTTGCCGATTGTAAATAGTGTTCTGATCGTAAGTTTTAATCCTTTAAACGTATCCTTCAAAAAATAATTTTTTCCTAAATTTAATAACTGAGAATTGGTTTGAAGTTAATAAAAAATAAAATACTTTTTTTTCGAATTTGGAGAATGTTGTGAGTAAACGAAAAAATGTGAACTAAGAGAATATTGTTTTTCTTTTTCCTCAAGTTGAAATTTTTTTCAGACCAGTTGAAATTTTTTTCGTTATTTAAGCCCCCTTATTTATCTTGTCATCAGTTAATCAACATTTTATAAGCATCTCCGATGTATGTATTTTACAATTGACAAATGGCCTTTATCGATTTCAATAATTGCTTTAAATTGCATTATTTTTATTGGTTAGAGCTAATCAATTACGTGTGCGTTTTATAAATATCAAAATACCTACGATCTTATATTTTCCTCTTTATTTTTAGCGAGTGGTGACATTGGTTTGAGTTGGCATTTCTTCATTTTCATTGAATTTTAAAAACAATATCTTGAGGCTCATCAAGTGATAAGTTATTCATTGCTGACTTTGAAATTGTTGAAATCGAACAAAGCGAATTTTTTTGACTATCTGCAGTTGAAATTTCAATATAATAGTTCCTGAATTCCAAAAGTGTAGCAAACCCGAAAGTGTTTGAACACTTTTGATGATATAATCTATATACAATAAGAGGTAAACAAATGAAAGCAATTATTTGAATAACATTCAAATATAGAGAATCTAGATGAAAATAGAAGAAATCATTTTTATAACCCATTTCTGTGTTGATTAGATGTTACTTTTACGTCTCTCTTGTATGCAGTCACATAAATACTAGTCAAAGAACCTAGAAATACCAATAAGAGAAAAAATTTATATCATACTAATTTCCACTCTCATTCTTTCTTCATTTTATTCTTTGGGAAACAACTGAACTTTATGTGATCCATTCAATGGTACCGGCGTTGCATTTTCAAAGTTAACTCCAAAACTCTTGTTGCGTTTCTAAACCAGTCATCCTGGAAATTGAAAACCCAACCTTCTCATTTACTAACTCGAGTCTGTAATTGAATTTTGATGGTAAATACCACTACAAAATTATTTCAATTAAGCTCCATCCCAGATCACTATCATCCACTCGATCTCGAAAACCCAGCCAGGTTTCCTTAATTATCGAGTTCCCCAGAATCAGTAATTTAAAAATAGCCTCCACAAAAGGAGTTCCCGTCACTCTAATATTAATTAACAGTCTCTTGCGAAGTTAATCGACTCACTTGCAATTTAGAAGAATTTTAAAATCAAGGTCAAACTTTTCTAATTTATCACGCACCACCTACTACTAAGCTGGGCAGGTCATAATATGATTAGAGTAGCTGGACTAATACTGTCACAATTGTTATGTTACCATTGGTATTGCGTGAATTTTATTCCAACAGCTCAACAGAAAATGCATCCCACACAATACAAACAACTGGAGAGAATTCTGCGTTACAGGCCAATCCAATTTAAATTGACTTCAAAACTATCTCAATGAAATTAATTTTATAGAGCACAGGAGTTTTAGTGATAAGGGCTTATTTACAAATAGAGCCACTTTGAGTAAATTCTGAATATACTTGATGAAATTTAAAAGAAAGATATTGAAATTCTTAAAATAGTTTATTTTTTTTAATTCAAAATCATCAAAATGTGTAAAAGTTTTTAAGGAGTTTCTATTATTATTGTAAAAATAATATTATTATTGTAAATTATTGTAAAAATTAAGGAGTTTCTATTATTATTGTAAAAAAGGAGTTTTTATTATTGTTTCTAGTATTATTATTTGTAAAAATTTTATTTTGAAATTCTTATTAAGAGATTATTTATTAAATATTTAATTTAGGTCATGTTTTACTTTTAGATTGATTTGTAAAAAAAAAGAACTTTTTGACTTTAAAATTATGAATGCTTTGGTGGTGTAGTTTTATTCTTAACCCTTGAACCGATTTATTTTCTTTAATATCTAATAAGATGACACCTTCTATTTGGGGAATATTTTCTTATTTTGGTTCAAATAGAAATTCATGAAATACTTTGCTTAACTACGTATTCGAAGTCATTTTACTTTTGAATTATAATTGTTATGAATTATTTATTTTTTTGTTTACAACTATCAAAATTCGATAAATCGATGCACGTACGGCGTACGGGCAAATTGGTTAAATCAAAGGTACATTGACTTGTTGCTAAGCAAATCAATGTGTAATGAGCTGTAGCTAGACATTTCTAGGTTTATTTTCATTGAGAAATTCAGACATAGTTTTATTAGGTCATTTTCTAAAGGTTTTTTTAACTTAGGTTTAGTTTCATTGAGGAACTTAAATCTATTGAACATGATATTGGCCTTATAAAATCAATATCAAATAATATTGAATTAATAAATCAAGAATAATTGATTATGAGTCTTCGTTTCGTGTTTTGTGACTATAGATAACACTCATGAGCTAAGTACTAGAGAGTGTGAAACTTTGTGGTGAACAAGCAAAAGCTGGGAAGCAAACAAAAATGAATGCCTGCATTTTCAGTTATATGAAACATCATTAAACATTCTTTAATAAATATAAAAGTCGTTAATAAAGATGAGGTTGTTTATATCTATGTCTTTTGTACAAATAGTGTAATCAAAATGTCCGCAACTAAATGTTCATTTTCTTATTAATTTTCACAAAATAATTCGGTTTGGGGGCAAAAACTACTGACAAACTATAGCCCGCACAAATAAGAATAAAATATTCAACCGTAGAATTTCATTAGAAATTATGAAATTCATTTAATATCCCGTTTCTCTCATGTGATGAAATTATGGTTTCTCATACACACAAACTCACATTTTGAGAAACTGTTCGCTAATAAGTTAAGGGATATTATCGGAAAATTACAACAAATCATTCCTCGGTTATTTACGGTTGAATATTTATATTATTATGAACCGTTAATCATTATATATAACTTCCATACTCATAAATGTATCATTTTTTTCCAAACCGTATTGTAAAGAAAATAATTACTTTACGGAAGCATTTATATTTGGCAGATTACTACAATGAAAAATAATTATCATGGTTGAATTTAATTTCAGTCATGTATCATTATTTGCATATTTTATTTTGTTAAAAAGATAGCAACTAACATTTGAAAAATCAAATACATGTAAAAATATGAGGGACATTCGGCCTACTACTGTTATTGAGTTTCCTCTCGATTTACGACAAAAAAGAATGGAGTATAGGTTTATATTTGACTATTCTAATTCTATTTTTACAAAAACTCGCATCTTTAGTATTGCAGCAATATAGAAAGACATCTTATTGGTCTGATTGTACTAAAACGAAATTATAGTAAATTATCGTTTATCAGTCATTCGTTATTCCATCACTTCCACAAGTCCGACTTACTTGTTGGAGCATAGTGTCTGATTATGATTCATTTGTTTATTGTTAAAACTGAAATATTCTATTCTTTCAATACATGATTTATCTGTTTAACCTTTCAGTACTGACCCGTTAGAAACAATCATACAAATTCTGTACTTTCGACTTTGGCTGCGGGATGTTAAGAGGACATTCACGTGATAACTCATTTTATATCTAGTACACACGTTTAAAAGGCAATACCAATATAATATTTACATGGCCGATTGGGCTGAAACATTAGTGAAAGAGATTTGATTTTATTCAATATATTATTCCTACAATAACTATATTCCTATATCTTTGTCCTAAATGTATTATTAATTCGTTCATCATGCAGTGTATATAATCATACAGACATTTAGTGATACCTATATGACTATCTATAATTAGAACATCCTCTATAATCCGATAGGTATCCAATTATACACATCTTGGAAAAGAGAGGGCTGTGAAATCTATTTTGTATTAAATTTGTCCATGCCTTGCAATGTTGAACATTTATGTTGCACTTTGTTATGTTGTAGCTCTCTTATTCGTCACAATATATTCAAATCATCTACTTCCTCTTTCCTTCAGTCTTAAGTTTTCCTCCACTATTCTACATTTTTTTCTGATTTGTTCATTTTTTTTTACATCTTATCAAAATACTATTTTCCATCTTATTTGCTATTATTTGGGTAGTCTAGCCAATTAAAATAATAATTATTTATTTCTAATTCAAAATAAACCGTGTGTGTGTGTGTGTGCGTGTGCGAGTGCGTGTCTTTTACATTTATACATTATTCGAACATATTCCTAATTCTTGCATATTTTTTCTAATAGCTAAGCTTTCGTAACGGCATTTAATCCCTTTCTGAAATTTGCCATTATTCTACCTTAATTATCGTTTCTTCCTCATTCCTGGTGGAAATAGCTTTATAAGGTAATCTTCCTCTTCGCCATTTCAAATAAAGGTAACAGGAAAAATGGAACATCTGGGATGTCCATCCATGTCTGGTAGGTGACGATGAAAAATGGCGTTATCAATTCAAATTACTTCACCCGACTTTTATGCCTAATAAATGCATATTCTGGGTCCATGGTCCATACTGTCTCTGACTTTTACTAACTTTTCTTACAATAATTTTCCGTTAGTTTCTTTGATACTAAATTTTCTGAAATCCATTAAGCACACACACACTGGAAGTAAAACTAAAGTTTCATGAAAGCTTTTCAAGAATATGAAATTTACAAAAATGAAATTGGCAAACAAAAGATTATTCCAGATCATCACTTTGTTACAAAAGATTCGATGATAGCTACGGAGCTTGCGGAAGTTCTGAAATTGCAATTAGTTGTAGACAAACCTAATGAATTTCAGAACGTCTTAATTAATCATTTAACACAATACCCTTAAGCTTAAATTTTGTATTTTCAATTATTTGAAACAATCAGGAAAAATCAATAAACCCTCTATGGAACAATCTACATCAATATGTATCGATGAAACATATTTTATTTAAATCATTTTTGAACCAATATAATTTCTAAAAAACATAACACACATCATTTTTTCAAACTGACGTGGATTCAAACCAAATAAATGGAATCACAACAAATAATAAATCTTGTTAATCAGTTTCAGATCTAAAAAAATCTGATTTCAGTTTTATATAAATACTTACTGAATAGGAGGTTTGAGTCAAATACTTCAAAGAAAAAAGATCTTGAAATTTTGAACTCTCATCTCAAGATTTATAAAAAGGTTTAATTAATTAAATCAATATTATATAATTAATTAACTATCAGTTGTACAATTAAGTAGGATTCTGATATTTCATAAATTAATTCAGTCACAAATAATTAAAAAAAACTAAATAAGTATCTTTTCTTAAATCTATTTTAAGCTTTAAAAATAAGAAATGATTTTGTCTTCTCAAACCTATAAATAAGCAAAAAATTATCTCTTCTGAATTTCAAACCTTCAAATATTTTTAATTTCAATTACGAAAAAATCGTATTTGAAATTGCTAAAATTGGTTACATTATACAATCATTGCTAAAACTAATTATAAAAGCCGAGAATTTATTAAGAATTTTAAATTTTAAGAAGCCCAAATAATAAAGAATTTAAAGAGTATGAAAGAATTATATT
This sequence comes from Argiope argentata, assembly GCA_026289955.1. Taxonomy (NCBI): domain Eukaryota; kingdom Metazoa; phylum Arthropoda; class Arachnida; order Araneae; family Araneidae; genus Argiope; species Argiope argentata. The sequence goes on from JAOUZG010037268.1 coordinate 550,477, forward strand.
CAATTATTCTTTAAAACAGACATAAAAATTTGAACATAAAATACCGAAAATATAATCATGAGATAAGCAAAAAATATTACTCTATTTAACTATCGATTTCTCCACTAATATTTATTCTTACCTAGTTTCTAAATAAAATAAAAATGTCCGTCTGAAATGTATTTTCTTTTAGGGTATCTAATACATTTGAGCTATCTAATCCCAGATTTTTGGTAATCCAATACTTTTTCTCTGCTTCGGAAACAATGCAACCGAGAAAGAAATCCTGAAAAGTTTGTAAATAACTTAAGCTTATCTGATCCGCCATGATTGCTCCGATAATCCTAATCCTTTCTTTTTTCCGTCGGAAGAAGCGCCTATTTAGCCTTTTTTTGTCGTATGGATTCTTAAACATTTAATGGCATTTCTGTGCTTCATATGCCATTCGATCTCCTTTATCTTCAAAGAAGAAAGCTTACCACTCTTTATTTGATCAAATATAGTAAAAGAAGCCACGAAAGCTATAAAAAGAGATTGTCTGTGTGGAGAAAAAAAACTCTAGTACCTATTTTGTGCTTTTACCCTCCAAGAATTCTGTTTATTTCTCTAAAATGATAATGCCTTCTCTTTATGATGTCATAAACCAACCAGCCATGATATTAGTTATTTTTTAATCCAAATGGAGAACCATGTATTTAAAAGGGATGAGAAAAGAAATTTTGGTCAGAATTATGAATTCTTCTTATTAAATTGAAAACGAAGCAATATTTATAATATTTATCTAATTTTTTCTCATATAATCTGAACTGCGAGGCTCCGAAATCCCTTCTATACTTTCAAATTTCTAAAAGCAAATAGAAAGCTTTTTTTTAATATTTAACAATTTCATGCTTAATTTTTTACTGAGCAAAATGTTAATTCTAAGAAAAGAAAAAAAAATCCAATTCAATGAATAAACAAAGTTCCAAGCCGCATACAAAGGATAATACTATCGATTTTTCTCCCTTTCATGAAATGTGAATATCTAAATACCAATGTCGCATGCTTTGTTCATTAGAGACGCTCACCCAGTTGGAGTTTGAAGGGGATGGGGAATGTGTTTTCTAAGAAAACTCAAAGGATATCAAAACATATATTTATTGAATAGTCATTTGTAAAGAAGAGACCTCTTGTGCATAACAGCACCTTAATAACATAAGCTACTATTCCTCTTTTTGAGGCTGGAAATTTTTATCTTTGCATGAGAAACTCAGGATTTCCATATTCTGAGCTACCTGAATTAATATGATATTGGAATTAAGAAAATAATAGGAAATACAGCTATAAAAAAACTAAATTCCCAGAATTTTTAATTTTTGATAAAATATCTTTAATTATTTTTCGATAAATGCATATATTTTTATCCTAACAATTCATTTTATTTTGAGAAATATCTTCATCAGAAAACTTCATGTTCAATTGAATTGTTAGATAATAAAATCAGTGCTATCTAACATCTGAACGTATGGTTATGCTATTAAAGCCAGAAGTTAGACCCTAGGATATCTTACAAATAAATGGGATGCGACATTGTTGAAATTGTGAAATTCTTACTGTAAATCATGCAGATCAATATTTTTCCTAGTATCTGCTGCTGTACTACATTAGGAATGATAGGAAGTTCCAATAAAAGATTTCAATACCAAAATAGATGGAAGCAATAAAAGATAAGCTGTATTTTGATCCCTCACATTAATGCAACATTTTCCTTTATGGTTTACTTGATTATGTCGAAACTCTATGAATTAAACTTCAATTTGAAAAGATCAAAAATAAATTTTCATTTTTCACTTGTCTTTGGGTTTCATCTTTTGATATGGTTTGTATTTAAACACGTACGCTTAATTATATCAAACCATAGAACAACTTTTAGAGGCAGTACTTGTTATGCAAAAAATATTCAGGAGGGTCGTAATGAATTATAGAAGATCACGTCTAACGAATTATTATATATTAGAGCGTCCATTTGTCGAAAATATGAATATTTATTACTATCTAATATTTTCTATTAATATATTAAATACTCTGAAGAAGATTATTAGATTGTTTTTGCAAGCAACGAAACCAAATACAAAACAGTTCTTGTAAATTGAATCGACATCCATTGCAGGTACTGATATTCTTAAGAGATAAGGGGAAAAAACCTATCTTGATTTTCTTGCACAATTTTTGCACCACCTCCCAATTTATTTCACGTATTTTAATGTGAAAGAAATAAACTTTGCAGATGTCAAAGACGCAATTTAAAAACATCTCATGTGAAAAAGTTTTTGAACTTTTTTCTATTAACATTAAATGACAGCCTTCATTTATTAGAATTGAATTCATTCCTCTTTTTAATAAATTTACCTAGTTTCGTATCAAAACACAATTATTGTAGATTTTTTTCCATCTTATTACATATCTGTTATTTAAAATCATGGTCAAATTTTTTTGAAAATATTTGATTTTTTAATGTTTTTTTTTCAGGTATATATAAAAGTGTATATAATTTGATAATGTTTATAAATTCATTTAAAAAGTAATTAGATGCAATAATAAATAAATAAAAAATAAAAATAAAATGTAATGATTTAAAATTTAGTTTTTACTATAACTATTTGTCTTCTATGTTTAAACACAAGATTAGAAATGACGTGAGTAATCATGAAAAGAGGTTTTCAATTTCATGATTTATTCTTTAAACAAATCCTATGAAAAAATATTATTGATAACTAGATTATCAAATTCATACAAATATAGAACTTTTCATCCTACTGGCTATATTCAATTACCAAGGAAAATGGTATAATTGGAGAAATTATAAATTATTATAGTTCAAATAATGAGGTTAGTTTCACTCTAACGCTAATCATTTTCTTTCCTTTAAAGTTTTTCAAAGATGAATATCATTATTATAAATCGGGTGCATCTCATTATTGTCAGTCCATTAAACAAAATATATTAGCTATATATTGGAGAATCTGCCTGAAAAATAAAGTACAAAATATTGAAAGATGTAGAAGACAGGAGGATTTGCTCAAGCTTTACATGAAGACACCAACAGATTTGCTCAAGTTTACAAGAAAGCAACAAACTTTTTTCTTAAGATTACAAGAAGTCATTAAAAAATTTGCTCAAGATAACAAGACACAAAAAAAGATGCTCAAGTATTACAAGAAAGCCCCTATAAATTTGCTCAAAATGGTAAGAAAATACTAAAAAAATGTTTTATAGAGCAGTATACATCATTTGATTCTTCCACATTTGATTGCGCCAAAATATCCGATCTGCAGCAATACTGCAGCAATAACAAATATTGCTTTGGAAACACAAGTTTCATAATTCTTTTTTGTCAAAAACAAAGTAGTTTTTAAATTATGTGCAATAAATCAGAATATTAGAACTAAAAATGGAGGATTATTTTTCATGCAATAAAAAAAATAGTTTTTCGAAAAAGTAACTATTTTACCAAAAATGCGATACAAATTAAAAATCTATACCAAATTTAAAATTTAGAGTTTATTTAGAATTCATATACAAATACTTATTACTATGAAAGAAATGCCAAAAAGCAAAGTACAGTTTTTATGAAATGGCAATATTTGAGGAATTTACAGTAATTAAATCTGTACAAAAGGTCACAAATAAAAGAATGAGCTTTTGTTGTTGGAACAACTTTAAAATTGGGGAAACAGATTAGGAATATCTTTTTAAAATTTCGCATTTTAATTTTATCATACTACATAGTAAGGAACAACCTTTAACAATATGTTCTTGATTTGCTCTTGATAATAAGGATACTAATATATTGAAAGTAAGCAAGATATTTCATGAACATCCTCTTGTACATTTTCTGTTATTTCAAATATTTTCTCATTAGAAAAGTATATAAAACCTGCTCAAAGGTATATAATGTTTTTTTGTTTTAACTAATGTTAAGATCTTTTCATATATCACTTAGAGAAACCTGGAGAAATTTCAAATACGGTATATTAGCAAATCGAAAGCATTGCCTGTAAAGGATTACTTTTAACCAAAGTAATTAATAATATTCTTGAAATTTTTACGTTTATCATAAAACTTTATGGTATCCTGTTTAACATCGAGTTCATGCTTATATGTACACAATGTTCTAAACTCCCCAGAAAGGCATATTAGATTCAATTAAAGAATCTGGAAAATTTATACATTCATTATGTTTTGTGACGGCCCCAAAAATGCTAAGGAATTTTGTTTTGGCCGACTTCTGAAAGCTAAGGCAAATAGTAAATATAGATAATATAATAAAAATAGTTTTATAGAGTATAAGATTCAAAAAAACAAAATCATTTTAAACTCTAAAAAGGATCTTAATAACATGAAATAACACTATAATATCAGAGTTTAAAAAGAAAAGCTTTCCTTTTTTATTCCAGTCATCACCAGTCAACAGATCTTTTTCATTAATAATAATAATAATAATAAAATATCGGAAAAGAATATGTCAATTTCCAGTATAAAACTACAGTTACATACAAGAAATATAAAAGAATTCAATTTAGCATAAAGCCAATAACTAACAAACTGTATTTCAAAATAGTATGCCAAGAAAACATAAATATGATTCAAGGGGCAACCACGACGAAATCTGACATTTTCAAATGATGAGAACTTTTTTTAAAAACTTATCTAGGTTTGAAGTATATATATATATATATATATATATATATATATATATATATATATATGTTTGTAATAAATATGATATTGAGTATGTGTAAGGGAAGTTTTCTTTATCATATTTAATTTTATTTGCTGGAAAAGTTTTGATTTAAAACAAATTTAATTAGAAGAATTCAATTTCAAAAAAAGGAAAAAAAAAACGATCGAAAAATACTCTAAAAATAATTGCAAATTTGCTGTTATTATTTTTACCCAACTCATGCTGTTGCAATAAAACTTTTATTATGTATTCCATTACATCTTAATATACACATCCATACCATAAAAATTAAAAGACTTTTTTTTTCTTTTCCTTTTTCAAATTCCCTGTTAGTATTTCTCTTTGCAGTATTATCAAAATGCTAAATCATTGGACTTATCAATTACAGTGGGACAAACAATTGAGGATGCACCTTACTTTTACTTGATAAATCCAACTTTCAATCGAAATAACACATTAACTAGAAGTGCAAACGCGCTTTTATTTTCACAAGTAACAAAAGGGTTAATTTACAGTAAAAATAACGAAAATCAACAAAAAAATATCTAAAATTAAAAATTTCACCAGTATTTGAAATAAACATAGGCAGAATTTTACCTCAAAAAATTAAGGATACACCAATAAAATTTTTGTATGACTACCGCTAGATTTTTTTCTGCTTTCTACTGTAATAGCCAAAGTTTGGCCAATTTTATCTTAAACCTTTTCGACTTCTACTTTTGTCTTTTGAAGTGGTTATGTGAATTTAAAGTCGCAATTTTAAATGGAAAATGGGTCTTCGAAAAAAGACCAGTATTCATGTAAGAAAATTTATATTAAGGTTATTTAAGAAAGGAAATTCTTATCGTGAAATAGCTGAAATTGTCAGTAAAAGCCACTCGTGTGTCCAGAAAATCATTGTAAGATTTAAAAGCGATGGATTAATTGAAAATAAAAGTGGAAGAGGAAGGAAAAGTATTCTGAGCGATGTAACCAAAAGGAAAATTTTGAAAGATATCAAGATTGATCCTAAACTAAGTGCAGTCAAACTAGCTGCAGAAACTTCTCGAATAATGGGCAGAAATGTAAGTGCTGAAACTGTGAGAAATGTGATTAGACATGCTGGATATAGCAGTCGAGTAGCTAGAAAGAAACCTTTCATAAGCTTACAAAATCAGAAAAAGCGTTTGGAGTTTGCAAAAACTCATCAATTGAAGACAGATAACTCTTGGAAGAAAGTTATATTTAGTGACGAAAGTAAATTCAACATTTTTGGAAGTGATGGCAGTCGCACCGTTTGGAGAAAGCTGAACACTGCTTTGGATCCAAAAAATATACTTCCTACAATTAAGCATGGTGGTAGCTCAATCATGGTTTGGGGTTGTATGGCTTAAAATGGGGTAGGAAATTTAGTTTTTATAGATGGTATAATGGATCATAAGCTTTATATAGATATACTCAACAACAATCAAAGAAAGTGAAAAAAATTGGGTTTAGATGGAAATTTTATTTTCCAGCAAGACAACGACTCCAAACATACGGCACGTAATGTCAAATTGTGGTGTCTTTTTCATTGTAAACAGCAATTGCACACACTACCACAGTCCCTTGACATCAATGTCATAGAAAATTTCTCGGCCACACTCGAAATAGCGGTCCAAAAACACCAAATTAGGAACAAAGCCCGTTTAAAGCAAGTGTTACAAGAAGAATGGAATAAAATATTTCCACATACCACCAAAAAATTGGTCGAATCGGTACTAAGACGTTTGGAGGACATTATAAAAGCCAAAGGACATGCAACCAAATATTGACACTGTCTTTGTATGTGATATGTCACACAAATTTTATGGGTGTATCCTTAATTTTTTGAGGTAAAATTCTGCCTATGTTTATTTCAAATACTTGTAAAATTTTTAATTTTAGATATTTTTTTGTTGATTTTCGTTATTTTTACTGTAAATTAACCCTTTTGTTACTAGTGAAAATAAAAACGCGTTTGCACTTCTAGTTAATGTGTTATTTCGATTGAAAGTTGGATTTATCAAGTAAGGTGTATCCTCAATTGTTTGTCCCACTGTATCTCTTTTCTCTCAAAATCTGAAAATCAACCCTTTCAACTTATTTAATACATTAATAGAAAAATATCGCGGGTTTCCGTTCCATTCTAATATACATCATTCCGAAATTTAAATATATATATTTTTTTACGAACAACGATTGCCTACTACAACATTCTCCCTTTCTTGATACTTCTGCTGGTAGGAGAAAAACAATAGGCCCAGTGACATGTGTTCGACAGTGAAAACAAGATTCCTTTGAAAGTGGCGAAAATGAGAGAAAATGGAAGCATCACTTAATACATACATCCTTCCTGTCTTCAAACATGAATACATTCAGCACAAAATTGTTGTCACATAATAAAGAATAGTATTATTCTGTTTCAATCTTCCGATTCAAACTGAAAGGCGTTTATTATCTTGATGAGAAAGAAGAGAGATTAACACAATTAATTTTCATGAAAGACGCATTGTAAAATGGATGTTATCAAAATTTTGAAATGAACACATGCAAGGAACTATGTTTGTTGGAAAAACTACCTTTTAATATAAACAAACTAGTTATCAATATGGGAAATGTTTAAAAAAACTATTCAAAATATGAAACTATATGATTTTGGGACGTTAAAAAATTGATTTATTTCCATCGTAAAATTCAAGGAATCAGTAATAAAAAATATATATTGACGCGAAGACTCAATTAAAGACCCGGATATAGTTAGAAACAATTGCGTTTATTCGCACCAAACAACTTTCTGGAGAACAGAATGAAGAACGAGAAGAACTTAGCTTTTATACATCTGAAGAATATTCGAGAATAATCTCATTTGAATGGTGAAGAATGTCCTAGAATCATCTTGATTTTAGAGAAATAAGATCAATTTTAAATTAAAATTCCAGTCTTTGGATACAATGCGCTGGCCGGGAATCGAACCAGGGACCAAAGGATTTGCAGTCTAACGCTCTGCCAATCGAGCCATGGGGAATCATACCAGCCTTTCTTTTTGCGACAACATATTCTGAATAAATTCTTTTATGTTTATTTTACTTTTCTCTATAAAAAGGAAATTTTTACACCGTGCTTTACATTATCTGCTTAAAACAGATTTAATTATATTTTGCCTAGAAATGCTTAAGAAAATATCAAGCATTTATGCATTCTCAACCTCAATCATTACTTTATATGAATGAACACGATTTTTATTATAATTTTAAAACTGAACTTATTATAAAGTGCATTTAATCTCCATTATAATATGATGCATGAAAAATTAATATGACGTGATCATACATATTTAAAAAAAATCCTGCATTGAAAAGTATACCTATATTCAAATTTTTCCTTTTGCTTCAATGTGGTGAAAGAATTATCCGAATAGGAGGGATTTTGTCTGAAGATCCGACAAGTTGTCACCGCGGAATTCTAGTAAATCTCCACTTTTATAACCTTTCGTAATACCCTAGAATTTTTGGGGAGACACACATTTTTTCTCTTGAGTAATATAACTCTTTTTTATCCAAAATTCTAGGAAATTGATATTCCCTTCGAGAAATATAAGGTGAAACGAATATGACGAGTCAAAAAGGATGAATCAAAAATCTAAAAATGGTTTTAGATTTAAAATTCTCAGAAAGAACTACGAAAAAGGGCTTAAAATGCATGTAGGATTCTTGAAATATATACGTATATATATGAGAAGAGGTAGTAAGAGATTTTTAAAAATACGATAAAGAAATTACTGTAAATAAACAATAGTTTTTAAGATGAATTATCTCAGTTTACTACTATGAATCTTGATTTTACTTTGAAACATTTTCACGAGCGCTTATTTATTAAAAACTAGAAAGTGTAGCCAGCGTTCCATCGACCTTCGTTACCTTATATAAATAATGCACACTTCTCTTATATTTATTCTATAAGTTGTTTTGAAAACCTAAAATTAAATTTGAATATAAATAAATAAATAAAAGTTTAATTTTTTTTCACAATGTCTCCCTTATTTTCACTAACTTATAGCTGCCACCCAAAGTTTTTGGAAAAAAGGAAGTTTTTAGTTTAAACTTAAAATATTAAATCTGAATATAATAGAATATTACTTTTAGCCAAAGATAACGAAAAGTTATTTAAGGCTTAAATACTTTAGCAAATGGTTTAATATTTGGTATAATGATACATGGACTCTCGATATATGTTGTTACTCATTCTTCCCCATAATTGCAACTGGTGGATATTTACTTATCCACCAGTTGCAATTATGGGGAAGAACTTATTGCAGAAATATATTTGAAATTGAAAAGATTTGAAAGAATAAAATTAAATTTGAATTGAAAGAATATGATTGAAAAGATTATATAACTTATATTTACAATCATATTGCGGACCTTGATTCTCAAATCAATTTAAACTTTTAATAAAATAATCACTACATTATTTAATATTTGAGATAATAAAGGTAATATGGAAAATATATATATGAATTCCAGATATTATCAGATTACACAAAGACTAAAATCTGCAGATTTTTAAAATGTCCTGATTAAAAGAATGCGTATAGTAACAAATTTCAAAAATAAAAGTTCGAATTCCTTTTTTTAGAATATGTAACAATTCAAATTAATATTATTTGATAATGATGGTGATTTCTCCATTTTACTACGAAAGTAGGGGTGCAATAGATTCTGAGAATATGGACCCTTGAGCATCCGAGGGCAGAAGTCTGATTTCTAGATAATATCAAGAGGAAGCTCACTTATCACATTTCTTTCATAGCCACTTTTTATAGAGGGGCACATTCACACACCTCGCAGATAGAACACAGAAGAGTAACCATGCCCTGATCAAGATTCGAAACCACGAAACCCAGATCACGTGGATGACGTGCTACCTCTGTGCAATGATGCCTGCTAATGTTAATTTAACTTAATATGTAAAAACTTAAATATTTATCAAGGTAAATAAAGTGAGTTGAAGTTCAAACTTAGGATGTCATAAAATATAGGATAACGCCAAAGGATTTTAATAATTGGAAAATGTTAAAAATGAGAAAAAAATTAAGACAAATAATAAAATATTTAAATTTACATTTGCGACCAATTCTCTGAAGAAGGAAGGTGATTTTATAGGTAGTTCTGAAAGTCCCAGAAGAATATTCGATCCTCTCCTCGGACATAGTTGCAAATTGGCGGCCTTTTTGAAATAAAGTCGCAGATTTTAATAATCTAAAAGAATGTTGGCGATAGGACGGTCTGTGATTAGCGGATTGCGCTTGGCCCGAAACCCGAATACATCCGGTTAGTAGCCGAGTAACTTACATGTCAAGCCAAAAGTCGATTTCGACTCGAGAGATTCTATCTGGCTTATATAGCATTCACCACATACTCTCCCACCAGTGAGTCAGTGGATTAGGCGAGCGATACACATGAGAGGTTTTTTGTTGGTGATGTTAACAACTGACGTATTTAATGCGCGTCTAGGTCCTTGAGTTGCCGATAGGGGGCGCCAAGGCTGTTGAACTAAAATACATGCGAAAGTTGCGTTTATCCAAGGTCGAGCGCAGCGTTCACCATAGTCGGTGACTAGCGGATTGCTTAAGGTTGACTTCAATTCGAGCGATGTTATCTGGCTTACATTGCATTCACTACAGAACCATGAAGATGTCATCTTTCTAAAATATTCTTTAGCCTTTCGCGGTCACAACAATAGCCAGATGACAGTTAATACAAAGATCAGTCATGATTTCTCAATTTAGTTATAAACCCGAAAATATTTAATAACAATTCTATACTTTTGAAGTTAAAAGTTAGTTAGAACTGTCACAGTATTCAGAAAATTAAATGCATTTCTTAAATAGAATATATGCTTTTATGGGGGAAAATAAGCTGAATCTCCATAACTTCATTATCAGAGATAAAAGTGAATGTAGTATTAAATAACGCATACGGTGAAGAAAATTGTTTAGAATTTGCTCCGAAAGCGAAAATAATGTAATAATGTATACTTAAGAACATATTGAAATTTTAATTACATTAATTATTTACATTAGTGAGCTTTACCATTATTTACTGGTATCGTCAAAACATTAGTATTTTTTTTTAATTTTAAAATTATAAAAATCCTTTCTAGACTGTAATATTTTCAAAGGCGTCGTGAAAGACGTCAAAATCTTGCAAGATCTGTTATAAATAATTTTTTAAAAAAAAAACTACGAATTGCATATTTTTGTTTTTAATGAATAAATATGCTAAATTTGATAGCTATTGTTCATATTACCTGAACTTTAGAGCAGCAATTCAAACGCATTTTTCTAAATTATTAATTAACAATGGAATTATAAAATTCATTTTCGAGCAATTATGCATTAATTATTTATCTATACCTATATAATCATAAAAAAGTTTTGCGATTTCCAATAATATTAAATTATTCTGCAATTATTATGATTATATAATTACGATGCGTACAATCACTGAGTTCCAGAATTTTTCAAAAGCAGTTCATTCTAATTGTAGATATTTCGTATCAACCAATTTCACATGGGAAAGAACTTCAATTAAAAAGATGTAACTTGCATCTTAAAAAAATATAGTTAGTTAAAAAATAAAAATATATAGTTAAAAAATATAGTTGTCTTTTTAAAACCAGGAAAAAATTCTAGTAATTAATTTTTTTTGAAGGATTATTATATAGTTTTCTATTAATGTACCTTTTTGCTCCTAATTTCTGCTACTTAACAAATGTAATTTACAATTTTTCTTTTATTGCTGAAGTAAACAAAAACTATCTCAGTTAATAAATTAGCAACACAAGATAAAAATAAGGTACAATTTTATTAATAACAAATAGAAAAAATTCTGTGGATTTTGCAATTCAACTGAAATTAGAATGCAATTTATAAATAAAGGAAATATTGGAACAAAAATTTTAAGATTATTGAAGTGAAATTGAAAATACAGAAAGTTATAAATCCTGTAGAGAAAATTCGCCACTTTCTTCATTTTTTTTCTCTAGAAAGATTTCTCTAGAAATTTAGCTTCGGGCTTTTGAAATCGAGAAATGTTCTTCTCAAGAATTCTTCAAACTTTTATGCCATTTTGTACTTCCATATTTTTGAAAAGAAATATTTCTGAACAGATAAATAAAGAACCTAGGAAGTAATAAAATGATAATTTTCAGAAAAATATGAGAACTAAAGCATCTTGCTCGGAAAATAATATTTAATGATGATGGCGTCTTGTTGACAAATAATATTTGTTGATATATATGATATAAAATGTATTGAAAGAAAATGGCTAAAAAATTTCCAAGAAGCATAAAGATGATAATATTACATTATCCTCAGTAACGTGTTTATTACAAAGTTGATTTTGAAAGTTAGTGGTTTTCTAAGGAATCAATATCAAACTTTATATTCACTTTTCTTTAAAATTAAAGGATCAGTTTAAAGAGTTTGATTACCCATAGTTAAATGTATGATTACATAATTTTATATCAATTGTAATGATTGAAACACACATTAAAAATAATTGAATTGGACTATCACCATGAGAAATTACTTATAAATAAAAATGACAGTAAAAGAATCTTTAAAATAATAGTGAAAACTACATAATTAGTAAATGGATTTAAAAAAAACACTTTCAAAATCAAGTAATTTTGTGTTAAGTTCTCAAAAATCAAGCAATAAGATTTACATTATAGTGATTTCCAAGTCAATTGTATCAGACTTTCTATTCACTTTCTTATATTCTTAGTTTTTTTAATTATATTTTTTTATTTTGCAATGTTTTTCTTAAACCGTTGTTAAATATATGATTGTTAACTTTTACTACGATTATATAGTTACATAATTTTCAGAAATAGATCTGATAAAATATGTTAAATTATGCGGAAAGTAAATTAGTTTAATGTTAAATTTTTATTACGTATTAGAAAATCAAAACACCATTGGTTCTTCTAACCCTCTGTAGGTTGTTACATGTCTCATAGATAATGAAACATAAAGCCACTCTCATCTCTACTAATAAAAAGGTGTGTGTTTGTGCGCGCACGGAATATTCTGAGTTAATTTCCCAGCAAAGTACTTCATAAAAAGTTTTAAAATAGGTTTAAATTTCAAATACAATCTTTCCAAAGAAACAATTTTAATTACCTTAAAGCTCTTTTATTCATAGTTAAGAATAGTTAATATTAAATGCATTTTATTGCAATATTTTCATTGATGTCAATGAAATCCAAATTATTAGAAATACTACTTTCTATTGAGTATACTATAGAAAGTAATACTTTCTATAAGTTGTTAGAAATACTAAAACTGCAAGAAGAAAAAATGAACCATTAATATTAATTCAATGAACAGTCAATATAATTCAAAACTGAGCATTCAACAGTGCTTCACTTCTAAACTTCAATTTTACTTTGGATTAATAAAAATAATTTCAACAAGGAGTTTCCTTTATTGTTTGAAATGTAAACATTTTCTTTTTCAATTCCTACTATAT
>JAOUZG010037268.1:564115-579674 GCA_026289955.1 Argiope argentata
TTTTTTTTTTTTAATTGAAAGAGGACATATAAATTATGATGCTTATATGATTATTTTGCAAATCATATAAACATGATCATCGAAGGCAGAAACCGAATCATTTTACGCTTTTTTCATTTGTGCTATAAAATGAAACTTTATTCAGTTACTGTATTGTTAATGAAGAGAAATTTTTCATCAAGACACTCTGAATCTATCGATGCATTGAAGACAATTTTAAATTTTCTCAATAGGGCTAAATGTCTTCAGATTTTATGATATATTAAAATTCCAAATATATTCTAACATTTATAGCTGCATTGAATGAAATTCAGAATCGTAAAAAAATCCTGCGAATTATTAAGTTTAAATTCACGAACTATTATTTCAAAAAGACTTTTTATTGCAAAATTTTTAATAATTAAAATTTTCCAGTCGTGTTTGTACGCAATATAAAATTTGTAACATTTGAAATGACACATATGTAATTTAAACAATTATAATGTCGATTTGATTGATTTGATTATTTTTTGAGAAAAAAACTTTATTCCGTCATCATAAATCTGAAAATAATAGTGCTAATATTTTTGCAGTTAAAATTTATTCTTCTTTAAATAACTTTGGAAATGTAAGTTTTTCAATGATATATTTTATTTGAAATAAAAATAAAACTTAACTGGAGCTTTAGACATTAATATTAAAAATTAACAGCTCTCATTAAAAACTTAATCATAGAAAATTATATTTTCTAAAATTTTGATTAAAATGAAATGAATATGGATAATGGTATTTTTTTCGAAGTAAATACAAGATACTACATAATTCTTTAATTTTAAACCATTTTTATTCTCTACACGTTTGATTTCAGGAAAAAAAATGAAAATCAAGTTTTTTGAAAAAAATGAAATCATCTTTTCTGTTTCAGAATGTTTAAATGTGAAAGAGATTTAAATTTAAGAGAAAATTAGGGAATTGTTAAAAGAAATGAATAAAAGAGTATAAAGCTTATGAAGTAGTATGCATTACATATTTATTAATATTTGAAACAATATAGCACGTCTGCAAATCCAGCTAATACAAAACCCAAAATAACATGTTTGTTGGTTTAATTTTTTTTATATTATGATTTATAATTGTTTTATATTATTTAATTTTCAGATACCAATATCCAATACTTTCAAAAAATTCATATATTCCACGTTGAAAGAGTTGTTTGTTTTAAAAAGACGGCTAAAGCATTTATTTTGGAAGTTTTAGCAAATAATATACTAAAGTTGAGTTTTTCAACTAACTCTTTTTGTATATTATTTTATATTTTTCTGGATTCTAGATGGGCTCATAAATATAAATTTCTTAATATTTTAGCAACTGAGTAATATGTTTTTATATATTAATAAAAATGTTAAATAAACAAAATCCGTACAACATTATGGATATGGAAAGTTTCAGTTTATTAGTATCTTTATAATTGATTGACATTCGTACATAATTTAAATCAAATAAATTTATTTCAGTTATCATTTAAGTTTTTTATTGTATCTTACTTTCATAATAAATATAAGGTAGTGATAGGTGTGATAGAATAAATAAAAAAAAATCAAAATATTTTCATTGGTCTCCAATTCCCAATCAGTATCTGGTTTCCTCAAACAAAATCAAAAGAGAAAGACATTATTTTCCGTCTCCTTTCTTTCTCTTTGTCACAACTCATTTATCTCGTACGGTTCTTTGCCCTACTTCGCTGAGATATTGCTATGCCAAGAACTTTCCCCACTCATCTTTTGTTGCGGACACGTAGAAATCATTTGAGAAATCATCGAGGCATTTCTCTTCAACTAATTCAGACTTCTCCCTCTGAATTTCTTTTGTTTTCGACAATTTTCTCTAAACATTTAAAAAACTGCTCCATTCAAATGGAAAATACATTTTAAAGAGCTTTTTGAAGAAACAAACGAAATGTTAATGATTGCACAGTACGTAATGAGTGTAATAAAGAGTTTTACAGATCTTTCTTGCTGAGTAATTCGGAAGAACAGCTTAAGAGCCAGCATTTCCTAATAATCTTTCCTGAGTGGTTCTTGAGACAAAATACTAAAAGAAAGAAATCATTGTTCTTTTTCCCCTCCCTTGTGTCGCCAGTTATTTGTGTCACATAGCTCTCTGCATTGCCTCGCTGAGATATTGGCATGCCAACAAGTTTCTTTGTTCATCATTTACTGTAGCCATACATAAATCGCCAAAGGAATCGCTGAAGTATACATCAACTGCTTCCAATTTCTCAGAATTTAGTTATTTCCCTCTGTTTTGAAATGGAAGGCGATTGAAGTTATATGGTTTAAATTAATTTGAAATGACGAAAATTATGAATCTTAAAATAACTGTAAGGAACATTCCATTTAATATTTCATATTATATATATTATATATATATATTCAGAATTAATTCGTTTTTCAAATCACAACAAAAATCCAAAAACGAAATTCAAACAAATTTAATAAATAAAAATATTCCTACTTGGCTTCAAAGAATTGAAAAAAAAGGTATTGAAATAGTTAGATTTCATTTTAACAATCAGAAAAAGGAAATACACTTCATACATATTGACTTCGCTTCTTAAATATCTAATTAGTTTTGAAAGTTTTTGAACGTTTCTTAAATTTTCCATCTTAACTGAGACTTTTATTAAGATTACCAATATTAATATTTCAAAAGATTTATTTTCTACTTTAAAAACTGCATAGATAAAAGTAGTTATTTTTTTATTACTTATTTTTTAAATGATTCATCATGGAAAAGAAACCACCCAAATTCAGTTCATTTTCTTGTATATCTAAAATTTCAGTGGTTTATTTTAATTTGAAAATAATTGAATTATGAAACCAAAATGAATACCAAATCAATGTAAACCAACAGGGGTGTTATAAAATTATCAAAAATTAATTTTCATTTCATGAAAAATCAACTAAGATAAATCATTGAAATAAAAAAAGATATATTTAATAGTTTTTCAAATACGCTTCGTATTTTCGTGTTACATGGGAATAAAATTTCTTTTATTTTTACATCAAATCAGATTTTATGGAAATCAATAAATAAAATGTTTCTTAGCTTTATCTTTACATTTTATAATTTTGGGGCAATTATTTTCTGCAGTGAGAATATTCGAGTTGAGGTTAATAAATCTATATATTTTTTAATGAACTAATATTGAAAATTAATTAACTTTCAAATTTATTTTCTAAGTGTTAGCATTAACAATTGAATAGGGCAGTAGATCAACATGAAGAAATATCAGCAGAGAAATTACAGTCGCTTCTTTAGTTCCGCTGAAATTCAAACTATTACATCAACATTGGTTTTCCCAATCAAGTTCTTTTCGAATCAGCCTAAAGGTGAATATACAAATAAATAGAATCATTTATCTTTACCAAACATATTATATGATACGAAATAGCTCTGTCCACGGATATTTTTAACAAATATTTCTGTTAATCTCACTGGCAAATAATTTGTAGAAACGTGCATATTAATTTCTAAGGAGCTAAATCATCTGAATTAGAAGCATAGATTTCTATCTGATGTTTCTAATTGATTTGATTCAAAAAATCTGATGAACAATTTTTTACTTAATTGAATTACAACGAATCAACCGATAAATCTTTACTTACATATAAAAATGCTCCTTTTTTATTTCATTTAACTATTTACGTTTGAAATTACAAGGTTTGAATGTATCGTTTCCGAAATAAATTTTTAGATGAAGTAATTCTTTCACAAGAAAAGCAAATTTTGAAATAAGTGCATGCTTTCACTTTTATCCCTAACCAAGTGTAAATGAGTGTACATCTCATTAGTCTAGTTTTATTATAACAACAATCCCAGATTTTTTTTAAACCTCAGATTCATGCTAATAATCCTAAGGTTACCAAAAGTATCAAAAGATTGATTGGAATAATCTATCCTTGTAGAAACAAAGATTGTTTGCCAATGTTTTAGTTCTAAATATTAATTGGCTAATTTTTCTGATTCAATACAAGTTTCCAACCTTTTTTTAATTATCAGATTCTTCAATTAAGCAAAAATTAATATTCTTGGTGCGCCTTTATAATAATAAAAGAGCTTGTACCACAATTAGAAATGCTCCATTTCCCCTTTTAATTCCACTCACTTGCTATAGTATAATTTTTCGACCACTTCTATAGAGCTTGTTGAATATATCTTAACACTCTAATTAATAAACATAAGAGATTCGCGTGTACCTTCATCTAACTATATTTTCTATATTTAATCATGTAACATAATTATTCAGCTACAAACTCTGTTAGATACTCAGAAGCAGCAGAATTTTATTATCTTAAAGAAATGTCGTTATTTAAATGTATGCTTGATTTGTTGATTAGAGGCAATTCAGTTTAATTTAATTAACTTTTCTTTTAATCTACATAATTTTTATTTTATCTGTATGACTGAGGGTACAATATTTCAAACGTTCTTTTCAATACTAACGGTATAAAGTTCTATGCCGATCAGATAACAACTGTTTCCTACAGAAGCAGTTTGAACAAAAATAAAGGCAATCTTTGTTTCTTATTCAAAATGTTTGGAAAAACTATTGCACAGAAAAAAAAATTAAAAAGTTTCAGCTTTTTTTGTATTATTTGGCATTTTTTTTTTTTCATTTAAATCTAAACACATCATACGTATACTTAAAAAGAGGTATTGCTCATTGTCTAAACGAATATTGGCCAAATTTAATTATTTATATTAAAACTTTGCACCGTTTAGAAGAGTGAGTATTAGGAGGAAGAAATGTCATTATTTTAATGAAGCAAATCGGCACACGAGTTTAGAATTTTTATATCAAGATCTCATACAAAATACCATTGAATCCAATTTTGATTTAACATTGTTATGGGAAAACATCATTCCCCTGTCAAACGATTTTTTTCCAAAAACTATATAAATTGATAGAGTCTTAAATATGGAAATAGACGAATATATTTAGATTGAAATTTGCCGGCGTCCTTGCATAAGGGAAGCGCGTCTTCTCCGTGATCTGATTGTTCCGAGTTCGAATCCAGGCTCGGTCATGGTTGTTCTTCTGTGTTCTACCCGTAAGGTGACTGAATTTACCATCCCCCTTCCTTGTAAAAAAGGGCTGTAAAAGCGAATGCACTAAATGAGTAGCTAAGGCGGACTCTTGGCCCTGGTTGCCACTACTCCTACACAAGAGACGCTCGTTCGGCTTAAAATCACTGACTGTGTCAGAAAGCTTGTCCATGGGAAGTTCCAAAAGAAATAACAACCAATTTAAATGCTGTATTTTTTTATTGCGTCTACAAAATCTCTATTAAGGTTATTCCCTATTAAGAACATTAGGTTCGTTTAGGAAGAAATGCGTTCTTATGAAGTAAAAGCGGAGATTTACTATTTTTATATTAAGATTTTACACGCAACGCTTCATTTATTTATCTTTTTGATTTATAGTTTTAGGGAAAAAACATCATTTTAATAACAAAAAATTATTTTTCAAAAAATGAAAGTTTGAAGTAATCATAAAATAGTTAAATATATGCAGCTTAACTTTTTGTATAACTTTTATTACGTTTATGCAATCTGATCATTCACAACATTTATTAATAAAATATTTTATAAGGGAAGATGAAAAAATTTCCTAATACTTCATTGAATTCTTATGAGCTAACTAAAAATGTGTATTTTCTTAGAAGATAACCAAGAAACATAATTTGATCACTTCATATAGACAATAGAAGCAGCAGTTTGAAGATGGAAACAAGCTTACAAAATCGAAATTGGAATTACAATCTAAATCCTCGTTGCTAATTCTGATATTCTATCCAATTCTGATGGATGTAAAATTATTGAATTGCTTATGATAAACAAATATCGGAGGTTATTTTAATATTTTTTAGAGATTATCGAAACAGAAAATTTCCCCAACTTGTGTCCCATAATGTTCCATGGACTCAGATTTAAATTGTATTTGATTTCAATAGCATTTTTTCTACAAAGCTAATTTGATCGAAATTTGCTTTAAAGTTCTTTTGAATTATTATTAAGAATGCAATTTTATGCTCACATCTGTTTAAACAAGTCAGCATAAACTGAAAGCATTGAAGCCTTAGGAGCTGGAAAGGGATATGTTTGAAAAAAAATATCGATATATAGTTAATGTATTAAACATATTTCGCATTCATAGTTCAACTAATTTTATAATACAAATGTATGCTTTTTAAGCTACCTCTTATATATTTTCTTTGCTGAAAGTACACAGGTGCAATTGAATTTTGCGTTTTAAAGGAGCCAAAATTTTGAAAATATATATTATTATATTGCTTATCTTTTAAGATTTATATTGTGTAAAAACACGGAACAGTGTGCTCGATTTTTGTTATAATGCGACAGCTATTTAAAGGCTTAAACACTGGAATACGAATTTATTTAACTTTCTAATTAGATAAATCATCCTATTTTGGCAATGTATTGTTAATGTGATTTTTTCTAATCATATATGGAGCATTTGGGATACCAAATCGTTTCATATTGATTTTTTCGTATTTAAATACTTAATTCTATGGCTTAGTTGCAGACTTGAAAATAAAAATTCAGTAATCCGATGCGCGCGTCAGGCACGTCATTTTATGCGAAGTGGATAATATTTCCTAATTCTTTTGTGGAATCGTTAGGGTTCCTTCCAAAGCAATATGATTATTCCTTAATTGAATCCATTGATATTAATAATAATAATACAGTTTTCAATGATTATTATCTTCTCTCCTAACGATCAATAATAAGATAAAGAAAAGGGAATGTTGCAAAGTTGCATAAACGCAACATTTGTTTTACAATTTTAATTCTACATGATTAATACATCAATTTTTTCCCACGATCATTTTTATAAAATAATTAAATTACAAGAAATACATTGATTCCATTCCATTCCATTAATTCCCCGATCATTTTTATAAAATCATGAAATTACAAGAATTACATTGTTTGATTAAACTAGCACATATAGCAATAAATAAATAGTGTTTTCTTTTTTAAAATAGATGAAAATCGTAAAATTAATTTATATCCAATGTTTATATCCATTTTTTTAAGAATCCTAAACATTATAAACGTATCGAAATTTGAATGGTACAAATTCCAATAAAATTTTTTAAGCGAATAGTTTGTTTGTTCTAGCAGCCTTTGAATATTTTTGATGGTGGCAATTTCATTGAATATGCACACACAAAAATTGAAAATAATCGGGAAAAATTCTTAAAAATCTCGATAACTTCATTAATTTAACACTTTAAAATTAATAGAATAGTCTATAATTTTAAAAATAAATTTTTAATTAAAATATTTGATCTACATTTTTCCTGTTACATTTCACGAGTTTTCAACTTTAACATTTCATCATTTTAAAACATTTAAAAGCGGAGATGTCACTATTTTTCAATAAAAAACAAGGATTAAAAATCGTATTGAGTTTTGATAAAATTTCTTTGAGATATTTTAGAACCTGGATTAGTCTAGAATTAGCTCTAGAATTAAATATTTTTTCAGATAACCATTCAATTTGCTGATTTCTATTTCTTACTATTAGAAGAGGATGGTCTTTCCTCTAAAAATTGATGCATTGGTTATATATTGAACTTGATAGGTATGTGATTAAGAGTGATATTGGTGATTAGTTCTAGTTCTAGACAAATGTAAATGTATTGCACATCTTGATTGCTCGTTAAAAAAATATTACAATGATTAGTTTGAAAAAAATATTAAAGGAATATGGATGTGTGGCGATTGAAGGTCGCGGTACGAACCTGCGACGTTTGAGCCAGTAGCCGAGCGATATACCGATCAAGCAAAAGGGACCCTTCAGCTCGAAGGATATTATCTAGCTTATAAGGCTGACGCTACAGTACTCCCCTACCAGTGAGTCGGACGGGAGACGAACGATTTGGTGCGTCGAGTTAGCAACGGCTTAAGAGGCGGCTTTGATGCGTTGAGTTACCGACGACTTTGTTGGCTGGTAGATGGCGCCACGACTTTGCGGAAGGCTGCGTTGTCAAGGTCACCAATGTTGCAAGTGAAGGTCGCGGTACGAACCTGCGAAGCTTGAACCAGTAGCCGAGCGATATACCGTTCGAGCAAAAGGGACCCTTCAGCTTGAAGGATATTATCTAGCTTTTATAAGGCTGACGCTACAGATGTAAATATTCCTTTATATATATAGATAGATAGAGAGTTAGAGAGAGAGAGAGAGAGAGAGAGAGAAAGAGAGAAAGAGAGAAAGAGAGAAAGAGAGAAAGAGAGAAAGAGAGAGAGAATGTATGATGAAAATTTCTGTACTTAATATACCTAGCAAAAATTAAGCGAAAGCTTAGGTTTATATTTATACTGTGCAACAATTTACAAAGCGATATTATCAGTGATCGGGTTTAAAATGCAACCCATACACTATCCCTCTCTAAATAAATTAAAGCAATAACATTTGACACGAATGAGTGCTAATTTGCCCATACCCCAGGGTCTGTTGACCTTCCATGAAGATCAGGAGGGGAAGAAAAAAACCTTTATCACTGTTTTCATCTCTTCTGGAAAATTGATGAACTTTTTCAACAAATTAGTAGTCCCGCTCCCCTCGCTTTACAGAAATTTTACACATAGAATTAAAACACCCAGATTGATAATTATTAGCTTTTCACAGGTGTAACGCCACTTTCGGCACACATTTAATAATCATTAGAATAACCCCAACATAGATCAGTTAGACATAAATTGATCATCACAATCCAATTGAGAGAAAGCACATTATGAAATCAATATAATAGCATTTAAAATACATAGAGAATTAAAATACTAAAAACAATACATTTGGAAACTTAAAACCACAAAATAAATTTAAAACAAATAAAACGTCAATTGTTAATATATATTATTGACACAAGAATGAAATATGTCCAAAAGCACTGTATAAAATGACTAATAGTATTTCTGAAAACTCACCAAACTTCGAGATGATGTCAACCAGGCAGAGATGAATTAAAGGAAACTTTTAATGCTGGTTCAAACGAAGCCAACTATTCCATGCAATCGTTGACCCCGTGCTGTTGTCTCTGTATTTTCCTCGTATGAGCAGTTGGGACAACATCCAAAACGCAGTTGTCCCATTGTGGTCACGTGAATTATCCGGAAGTAGGTGTGATCTTCTATTGTAAGCAATAGATAACCTCGTATGAACCTGCTTTTATCTGGAAGTACTAAATTAAGTCGAAAAATGGGTCAAGTCCGATAAACAAATTCTAGGATAATGTGTTAAAAATCAAGGTAAAATTAGCAAGGCATCGGGTTCAATAGTTGAGGTGGGTTCAGAATGGTGATAGGATTGAGGAAACCACACCAGTGTCGAATCCACTAGAGCTCAAATCCCTCGGCTCCAGTATGATCGAGGTGCATCTAATTGTCGTAGATCAGGAAAACTTGACAAGCAATTGACGATGTCCTGGCAGGTTCAAAACTCTGTAACAGCTCTAGTATGACATACACGAAAGCAGAGTTAGTTCAGGCATCTGGTCGCATCAAAACAATACAATGAGTCAGGAGGCGTATCTCTTATGAAAAGTAAACAACGTTTGTGCGAGTTCACCAGATTCTGTATTAGGTCACCACAAAATAGAAAAATTCACAGCATAAGAAAAAAGCAGCAGTTATTTCACTTTCAAATATATTTTAGCACTTGCTTGTTAACGTTCAGGAGAGATTTATATATTTTTTCTGTCCTGTGTCCCGATCCAGTAGATTTAAACCAAATAGAGAAGGCAAAGTCACATAAGACAATTTTATGTGCAAACCAAATCAAAATCAAAATATTTATGCAACCAATGTACACCGTGAAGAAACCGGCCAAGAAACAATTAATAATGTTTAAGAATGAAGTACCAACAGAAAAAAAGGACATGTACACATACATGCTACGTACAAGAGGCGTACGCATTTCAAAGCAACACAACACTCAAAAGAAAGAAAAAACAAATCACGAACAAGCCAAGAAGAATCGGGCAAAAAGGCAAATTAAGTAACAGTACATTAGTAAATTAAACAAATTAATATCATTTCAACAAAATAAAATAAAATCATAAAAAGCCAAATCAGGTAAAGATTGCTTAAACGTGCTTTGAAATGCATGTTATAAACTATTAAAATTCCACTATTAAAATAAACAGCTCTTTAGGGAGGAACGCGCGGGGAGGGGGAACAAACAAAAGGGCACTCCATGATTCCGTAACAAAAATTAAAAATTTTAAATAAAATCTGTGATGTATAAATATTAATTAGGTGGCGTAATAAAAAGAGGGAAATAATCCCTAAACACATTCTGTAGGAATGTAGTTAAAAGTGTATACAGTTTTATAAAAATAACTTTCGCACGCCACTTGCAACTCAGTATAATAAAATATTAAAAGAATTTAAGCCGCAAAATGAGGACATTATATTATAAAACATATTTTGAAGTATCCTTCGGACCTCACTTCATCCTCATTCCGTGTTAACTCCTCACAAATTTTTGCATTAACCCTGAAAGCCTCTACCAATTTTCCGATAGCAATTTGATTGAGTAATAAAAATTCGAACCAGGTTCTTGAAGGGGGGGGTACTGGTTTGACGAGATGGAAATTTTTATATAAAGAGCAATAAAAAGAATAGTGGTCTGCATCCTCAATTAGCATACAAATACAATACAGCCTAGTTTTTTAAAGTGATAGATGCATGCTGGGAATGGACCGTGTCACCTCAATAAATAATGTTATGATTTTAATTAGGAACTTCATTAGTTTCGCCTGGGAAGAAGTGATCCATAAGGCAATTAATTCTCTCTTTAAATTGGACATTAGGCTCACTATTCAGGTTTATTGCGATAATCTTATTAGATGCTGTTTTATTAAATATGAATTTAAAACTTAACCAAAAATTTTAATTGTAATTATTACAGAGAAAAATAACAATTGATCATATTGAGAATAAAATTATTAAAATAAACTTCAACACCAACCAAACTGGCGGTGCTGAATTTAAATTACATCTATGGATTTTTATTAAAAATATAAATTATTGTCTTTTCGTCGTTGGATAAAAAGATCCGACTTCCAGGAAAAGCCTTGGTTGACTTCCTTCAGATTAGTTGGGGGTCTTGAGCAGCAATAAAGTCCAAGTTCAGATCCCTCGCGATTTAATAAGCTGCAGATTTTGCCGCTTCACAATGATAGAGGTTAATTTGAATTCCTCTTAGCGATTTAAGATCCATTTGTCTGTTCTTAATCTTATGAGCTCTCTTTGTCTTAATTAGCTACGGCACTTCCAATCTAGGCAGTCGTGGTTGGTTCCATAATTAATTTAAATTTAGAGTTGGAGGAGGCGCAATTTAAGGAACAAGTGAGCTTGTAACGATGGTGATCATCTCCATTAACAATGTCCGTGCATCTAGAGCATAAGAGAGGTTGTTGCCTAAAAGCACGTGTTTTGTGTTTGAACCCTAAGTAATGCTTGTACTGCTGACATTCAGGAATTCGGACACACAAAATCTGGTGGAATTAAAGCACGCCCCCCACCATTTTCTTTATTTGGTAGAAAATTTGAGGGGCAACCAAGAGAACCCAATGTTTGGTGGTATTGTCTCTCAAAGTTTGAGATAGTGGGACTCAATGTTTGGTGGTAAAATAGGGCTCGGATCAACTAAAAATAAATTCCTTTCAATTAGACTTTTTTTATAAATATCCCTCATAAATATCTTTGTCTACGATATACAGGGTTATCTGGGGGACTCTTTTTGCTGGAATGAAGATGTTAAATATTTCTTTTATTTCATTATTTCCCAGCAGTATCTCTTTAAGATGGTTTGACTTCTCTAAACTGAAGGGGACGATCTTTATTCTTCCTCCAAACATAGATCCCATACCCCTCATCCTTATGTTTGGGTCTTCCTTATTAAAACAATTTCAAATTAAATCCTTGTTGCTCTTGTAGTCTTTTCCATCCGGCATCCTGGACCTGACTAGAAGTGCATTGTCCCTCTAGTTATTATTGTCCCCAGGGCCTCTTTCGGTCACTGCATTGTTAGCAACTTTATCCACATACGTCCTATCCTGTTTATTAATTCAATTAACTAATACGGTTCTTTCTCCTGATTTTCCTGTCTCTCCAAAAGGACTGACAGAGCCGCAGCGTTTCCTTGGACCTAAAGTCCAGCGTTTCATATTTAAGGGAGACCTCGTAATTTTCTATCTGTCCTTTAAGTCTGGCGTTCTGGAGAATGTAGATTTTTGCCTTAATATTGCTTATCCTTTAGTATGGGAAAGTTCTCTGAGATCAAAATTTTTGGAACATAGCATAGTCAGGTTCTAATATAGATATTTTTGACCCCCCAATTCTGGACCACCTCTCCGTATTTTCGCTTTTTATCTATGAGATTATCTGAGTATTCAGCAAATTGGTTGAGTTTATCGATCAAAATTTCGTCAATCCCCTCCGGTAAACACATTTTCTTAATATGGATGGAAAGGGAATTCGAAGAGTCTGCGATATGACATTCGGTCCTCTAATCAGGCCGGGAAGGAGGAGGTACGTTATCATCAGAAATATAATCATGGTGGCTCAAAGCTCTATTGGTAAGTTTGGTAGTCCCTACCCCAACACCATTTTTAGATTTAGATATTGCGATGGGCTTATTAGTTATTTTAGTTGTATAGAAATTTCAGGACCAGTAGATGACAGATCTTTATTTGCATTATCATTTTATGAAAATTCAAGTAGGCTAACTCCAGTATCCTTCGGCTGGGCAAGTACGGGAGAGGTCAAGGGGCTGGACAAATTCAGCTCGAAACTGGACTGTATGTCCCCTGGAGAACTATTGGGAGGATCGTTGGAAAGTAAATTAGTGGAGGACATATTGTAATCAATACTCAAAGATCAAATTTAAGAAGCACTATTTAAAAACTTTAAAATAATTATCTGCATGTTAAAAAATCATTAAAAATCAATCACAAAAGCATTAAAACATATGAATTCCAACCCAAATCATAAAAATAAATTCGAAAACATAAAAAAAGACAAACACATCAAAATAAGTATCAAAAACTCATAGAGAACATTAAAACTCACCCCTGGATGGACACAAAAAATACTGGAGACAGCCCAGCAAAATGGGGAAGAGGCGCACTATGGTAAAAAAGAGGATAAAGTCAAAAATGTCCGAAGAGGTGTTCCAGGAACCCCTCCAGAAGAGAAAGAGTTCGCATCCAAAATGCCGTTGTAGCTGAACGGAAGATCGAGGAAAAATCAAACTTGAACTCCAAGTTATAATACCACACACTCAGGTGAAGAAGTCATAAAAATCACAAGTAAGTACCATGTTCTGGGTTTCAGGAAGGCGACCATCCTAGTAAAAGCACACAAACACAGTAGATCGGGGCTAAGCAAAAAGCCTGCGTCCAAACACTGAAATCCGGGTTCGAGAGGCACACAAGGCAAAGAAGTAAGCGATGATGAGGCCATAACGGAAAATTCTCTATTTAGTGGCAAGGCTCCAAAGAATCATCCTCAAGGAACGACACCGATCTGGATACGAAAGCTCCTAAGTGGTTCTAGAGCTCCCAGTGTGGAACTCCTTACCCGACATCTGGCAACACCTAAAGGAAGAAGAGAGAAGAGGTGGGCGTATCCGAAGGGAAATAAAACCAAAACAAACTCTTCCTTTGCAAAATCTAGCCTCAAGCGAAAACTTCTTCTAAAGAAAGGTTTTCCACATGCAGTTCCCATTCCATACTCAAGAACTCATAGTTGGAACTTCATAAGGTTAGTTTTACATTATCATTTAGAAGTTACTTTTAACATAAGGTTTAGCTTGAGGTGATTTGCGACCCTGGATAATTTGGAAAAGGTGTAATGATACTCCAAATTATGTTGCTGTTGGATATCGCTAACGATTTTACCAGATACTTAGTCACACTCGAATTCTCGTTATTCTATCGATATATCAATATCATTTATCTATAATTAGAACAGTTTCTTCATATTTGAATTTCAATATATTTTAGATACCAATACTTGCAACACGGCTGACGGCAAGCAGAAAAAATAAGCTTAAGCAAAATTGGAGGCGGAGGTCCCCACTTTGAAGAAGACCTAAAAGTTTTTTAATATCTGAGTACGAATAACCACTTAATGACAATATCTAGATGAAAAGCAATATTGGAGAACGGAGTTAAAAGCGTTTTATTGTACTGCAAGTCTAAATACACTGGTAAATATGCTGTGTAGTCAAAAGAAATCAACATCGACAATGGATCATCACCAACAAATCAATGCTTCCAGTACAAACAATTCCAAAAAAGAAATAATTATGTAAAAGCAATCAATTAAAGCAAATATCACCTTAAAATAAGAGTATCCATTAGAAGAAGTACAAATCCAGCAGGTAAACAAAGTCGGACAACATCGGTGGTGGGCGGATCACAAACAAAAATATCTTCAAAAAAATTCATTCAAATAAACTCTAAATAATTTCAAGTGCAAATGACAAGATCAGAATCTTGTCGAAGTTTCGAACATAAAATTAGTTTTAAAAAATCCAAAATAAAACCTATTCAACCATTAAAATCGTAGAGGAAATAACTTAACACATTCGCTGCCACTGACGCGCTGGCGCGTCCGCATGGCGCTACCTTCCATGCCGGTGACGCTCTGGGGCGACAATCCAGTATGATAAGTAAACTGCTTTAGTTTTAGTTCGGATTTGGAGGTTGAACGATGAGGTTTTTGTGGCACGTTAGCGAAGCATTATTTTTACTAAACACAAAAATAAAAGGTTTTTCTTTTTTTCTGGCTTTACTATTAAAATATTAGGAACGTTTTTAATCATTAAAACACTTTTTTTAAATTCGGCTTCTGAGGATGGATATATAAATGTTAGTGGCAGCGAATGTGTTAAGTAATTGACGGTGCCAAATAAGGGAGATCAAAAATAGCACCTCACTCAAACATTACTATTGTAGAACTCTGAAAGCTTAAGTTGGTTAGAAGTCGGTTGCTGCATAGGAATCGACCCTAATATCAATTGAAATCATCCGCCCTGTCCCGATCTGAAACCTAACGGCGGCATTATATGGTTGAGAACAGTAGAAATCTAAATGAAATTACAATTTTAAATAGAAGTTTGAGATAAAGTAACTGATTATATGTTCAAGTGATTTTTCAGCTTTCTAAAGAATTTTTTAAATGTTTAATATACAATAAAACATTTGAATCGATTAGAAATTTCAATAGATAATGTCGGAAACCTGGAGCCCTAAAGAGCTCACCTCACTAGCACCAAATGCCGAAGTGATTCGTGTTGTAAATAAATAAATATTTCCCATTTTCAGGATGTGTAACTTTCTTTACAGCAGATTCCTAAATCCTTCCTGCGTAGGATCGATGTCGGCTACAACCTAGGAATTGGCCCTGATATTTCAAGAAAACGTCGTTCCTGTCCCGACCTGAAACCTAACGGTGGCAACATACGGTCGGGAGC
>JAOUZG010037268.1:589694-654297 GCA_026289955.1 Argiope argentata
TCAAAAAGTTCCAAAAAGTCAGTAAGCATTGCACAGAAATTCAAAGACGCACAATGATAGCTTTCAAGAAGAGAAATGAACTTCAGCAGAAAGTAACAATGTACGTATCCATTGTTTGTTTTATTATATTGTTTCAATATTACAAATTTGTTGAACATTTAAACAATGCTTCTTTCTTGACAACAATAGCAGAATGGACTGTTTAAATAAATTTGTTAAATAACAATTCAAATACGGTCATTACTAAGGTATTTTAACAATTTTCTAACGATAAGACAATGGATTTGGTGTAGGGACATAAGAAGGGTGTTTATATCTTAATGAATTGTACATAATTATAAATATTAATCATGAATTTGAAATTGTAATTTTATGGGCTGTAAAAACTGCTTATAAATGTATATAAATTTAGAAACTGTTCATTTTGCTTTATATGAAGATAAAAATAAATATTTACTGTGATTTTGTATGTATTAAAGTACGCTCGAAGCTTACAGAACTTTTGTAGTTAGAGAAGTTAAAAAATAACAAAAAAATATTGCTTAATTGAAAATAAACTAAACATTTTGTAAATTTTAATGCATTATTTTGTATTTCTTTAGTTGTTGTTGTGGTAGTGTTGGTTTCTATTTTCTGACAGAAACAGACCAGATCAATGAAGGCTTTGCTCCTTAAGCCCATTACCTGAATTAGGCATTCATATATATATCGACCCTGTTCAGTCCTGGCCTGAGACAGAAAGTGCTGGTCTTTTACCTTTTGTTACAGTTGTGAGATGGAGGTATTAATCACTTTACCTTGTTTTTTGCCTTAATGTTTGAGTGCAGTTCAAGATAAGTGAGCTCTGAAGTAGAAAGTTGAGAAAGGTCAATTCCCTCCATAGCTGGAGTATCAGCCAATTTGTTTTCATAAATATTGACATGGGACGGCATTTATCGAAAATATACCTTGTGTTGGTGAGAGAAAAGATTAACCTTATGCAGAATAGATAAACTCATATCTTATATGAACACTTCTGCTGTCAGAAAGAAACCAGATACCACCTAACGAGTTTTCATTCGGGATTTTTATATTTTTCATTCGCTTCGAAAGACAGAACAATTATTAGTATTGCGTTGCTTTAAAATGTATTTCTCTATAGGAGTTTTAATATAAATTTCCCTGCCTGCTCGATTTTCCATTTTGCTAACATCTCTGTATATTGTTGCGAATAAAAGTAATTCTCAGCAAGAGCGATGGGAAGATGCAGACTTTATTTACTACGAAAACGCGCAATAAATATTCACAAATCAATCTACAAAATTCACAGTAATTCGACTCTACTTAGTCCACTAATCTCAAATAACAGCAAAGCATAACTTAAAAATAGTATTTTCCCCATTTTGGTTGAACTCTTGGTGTTTCATGTAAGCGGAATGAATCGATAAAATCGCCTGAGAAAAACATATCATTTAAACAATGGTGAATTATTGTGGATCCGATAATTGATTTGAAATTTCTTATACTCACTATAAACTGGTTATTCCAAATAATTGCCAAATATTTACTGGCAAATTTTTTGAGAGTAAATTTTAGATATATTTTCGATATTGATTGAGATTTAATTATTGTATATTAAACAAGCCTTTTCATTTTGATACATACATTAATAACGATACTTGAATATGAACGTGATTTATAATAAAAAGCGAATAAATTACAAGTTCTTTTATTTTCTTATCAAAAATTAAAATTTGCTTAAGAGCATTACAGCTATACCTGTATTAATTTTAGGTTATAAAATTAGATACTAAATTTAATCTCTTTAATTCGAATTATGTTTAGTAAAATATGAAATGAAAATCTGTTTTCCCTGGTTTTGAATTAAAAGTTCAATTTAGAAAATTAGATATTAATTCCAATGTAGACAATATTTTAATGATACTTCATAATACTATAAATTCCTGCAAGAAATAAACGAATGAGCTTTCCTGTTGTAGTTATAGTTGTTTCTCATACCCACAAAAAGATTTAATTCTGCAATTTCAGCAAATATATAGAAAGCAAAATCTTCGTATTTTCACATCATAAGAGAATACATGTTTGCATATAGAATTATGTATCGAATCAAATCGATTATTATATTTTTGCTAAATAGTTTCAATAAGACATTTAAGTCCATGAAAAATGTATTATTAATAACAATTATATTCACTTTTTTTAAAAAAATAATATTCCATTTAAAGAAATTCAATTATTTAGATTATTTTAAAATTTAAATCGAGCATAAAATCCATTTCAAACAATGGT
This sequence comes from Argiope argentata, assembly GCA_026289955.1. Classification (NCBI taxonomy): domain Eukaryota; kingdom Metazoa; phylum Arthropoda; class Arachnida; order Araneae; family Araneidae; genus Argiope; species Argiope argentata. The sequence goes on from JAOUZG010037268.1 coordinate 591,984, forward strand.
AATATTTGCTTAAAATCTTGCTTGATTTTTTTGTTGACTCGTATTTGCTTGTCTTCAGGTCAGTTCAAAAATAAATCATTCAGATAAGTTCTAAATGATTTCAATTCCGGATTTCAGAACTGGTTCCAAAGTTAACAGATCCACCAATTTGCCAGGGAGAATTTGTTGTAGAATCTCAGCCTCAGAGAGAAGCTATAAGCTAACTGATTTTCACAAAATTCATCCGTATTTTTGTCGAGTAAAATCTTGGAAATAATTTCTGAAAGCATTCTATGACTTCCGTCGAATGTCAAAGATATGATATCTGCCCAGAAAAAAAAATTCTGAACATGACTGGATTTTTTTAGTTTTTCGAGAGAATCATTGTCTATTTTCAATGCCGTTATTTTGACTTGGGCACAGAGGAGGGGGGGACTTATAATTGAGGATTATAAGCTTCCAGCACAGTGGTTTTTTCTCATCACCCCTTTAATGGCCTTTAGAACTCAACCACAGTTCTTGCCAGTGTTGCTGACATTGGCAGCTTGGTCATTCAAATTTTCTTTATACCCTCTGAAAGATTGGAGAAGTCAGTCTATGATGATTCTTGCTTCGAATCCCCCCCCCAAAACCCCACACACAAGCAATTCTGCATACATTTTTTTCCACACCTCAGATATCTTGCAGTTTTCTTTCAGTCAATTTATATACCATGTGACTCCCTGAATTTATGCAGTCATATATTCTTCTCCGGTTAGAATTAGATTTGCAATTTGTTTTTAATCCATGCTCTACTTTTTCCCGCACATGCTTTCGAAACCATTTCTACATATTTATTTAAGTGACAAATAACAAGCTATTATCTGTGCATTATTTGTAATTTTCACTTAAGATTTCCTATTCAACATACTCTGCTAACACCAGTGTAATGGATATTGTCTAGTTAGATATGTTGAATGAATTCCCTCAAGTTGGATAATGAAAGTCGGTGTTTTATTTTGTGATTAATCCTAAAAACAGCAAGTATAGACATTAAAAATAAGCCCAAAGAACAAAGTTTGTAATATGAAAGCGAATTTTAAAAATAAATAACTAATCAAAACACAATAATATAAACTAAAATGCACAATTACTGTGTTTGGTCTGCGAATTAAATTCTTATGTGGACAACCCGCTTTATATAGAATCTAGATAAAACATGGTATTTTCTACATAACTGTTTGAAGCTGTGCTATATACAGAGATAACCTTGTGGTTATTGCATTTTATAAAGTTCAACTATTTGAGATTATCTTCTATAAGTATGAATCATCCATTGAAAATCGTTAAGTTAATCTTCATAATCTTACACCCAACCTGATTAGGAAGCTATAATGCAGATTCTGAATAAAACGCCATTTTCATTTGCTTTTGTACGTAAATATAATGTGTTCAATACATAAAATAAAAATTCAAGGAATTATTATTATAAAATATAAATGGCTGTTGTGTTTCCTTAAAATTATAAGAGTGCCATTTTTTACTTTTTTTAAACATTTGAAAACATTCTAGTTTCTATTTACAAATCAGATCCGATTTATAATAAATTCACCAATCTTTCTTTAAAACAAACCATTGATTGAAAGTTTCGTTTTTTTCTATTAGAATTCTTTTGAAATCAATTATTTGTAAATTCTAGAAGTTCTGAAGAGTTAAGACAAACCTATCAATTATTCATCATTGACAATTGCATGAAAAGTTTCGGGGAATTAAGACAAAGCTTTCAATAACATTCGAGAACAATTTTGTTTCAAAACTGTTACAGCTTTGATAGTTTTTCTTTATCCAAGGGAGGTAAGAGTTTTGAGAACTTTGACACTATTTTCAATTAAATGAAATCTAAATCAAAAAATCCATTTCCTAAACTTTGAAAGATCAATAATGTTTTTCCGACTTTGAATTTTTATGCATAACTTTATTTAACATCAAATGTCTTGAGATATCAAATGTATATTATTAAAATGAAGGATTTAAAAAGAATATATTATTAAATTCTTATCAGAAATCCTTCTGCCATTTTTTGTCAGATTTGAAGACCCTCAATTTTAAAATATTTTACACAGTGTAAAAAATAAAAAAAAAATGTTTTGAAAAATGTTTTTATATGCAATCCTTCATGGGAACATGAATTATTTGGTACTTTATGCAATTCACGAAGTATATATATATATATATATAATATAAAATATACACATTAGTAATTAAACAGTCCGCAAACTTTACATACTTCCTTTACTAATTAGGCTAAATAATGCCCACAGACTTCAAATTTGAATTTTATAAATATTTACAAGCATGGAGATATTTATAATTCGGTGGTGTAAACAAACTGACTTTTTATAAAACTAACAGTTATAAAGGAAGAGAACGAGAGAGAGAGATCAATGTCAACATTTGACTATAACGATAGAAAATACAACGGATGTTTTTTATAGATTGACAAATACAGAGAGTTATCGGCAGGTATCAAAAAGAATGAAAATTTAAATAGCATGAAGTCGTAAATTTTGTTGAGAAGTCAAAAATTGCTGAACACACATGCTTTGAGTTCAGAATTTCTTATCAACATATATAATACATGTTTAAATTGGGAAGGGATAGCCCTCAATTCAGAGCATCATGGAAATATTTGAAGGGGTTTAGTACCAAAATATGGACAAAAATCCTCAGTGATTTTCGCTAGGAGTCATACTTGCTGTCGTAACGTCTGAAGGGAGCATTTCACATTACGTGCTCATAAAATGATTCAAAGAGTGATAGGTAGACACGTGGTACATGAAGGTACTCCATACAAACCTTCTAAGCCTATTATTATCCTTTGAGTAGATTACATACCATAGACATTGGATTAGACGAGGAGAGTCCACAGTTTCACATATTAGTCCATATATTAATCTGTGACCTGAGTATAGGAATGACTTCAAATTACTCGTTCATGCAATGCCAATGGACATAACGGAGGATCTAAATTTCCGTCCCTATAGAAAAAAGCATCTATCAAAAGCATCTTCGGACGTTTTGACGTCATTATAAACTGTTCAGACAGTCTTAATTTGTGCAACCTATCAAATTTTGAAGTATAATTTCTGTTCATCTTAGTGATTAGCAAATGTTTGTTTGTAGATTCATTAAACGAAAAACAGTCCTGAAACAATGGTAACGCATATTCCATGGGATCTGGGAATCACGGGTTCGAGTCCTGATTCGGGCTAGGTTGTTCTTTATTTGTTTTATCTGTGAGTTGGGAGAATGGGATTTCCTTTGCAAGCGAATGTGATGCATGAGTAGCTAAGACGTATCTTAGCCCTAGTTCGCGCTACTTGGAAAAAAGAAAGAGACGCACACTCGGTTTAAAATCCCTTACTGTGTCAGCGAGCTTGCCTATGTTAATTGCCATTAGAAATTTAACCCAAAAACGGTAAAATCAGATAGCATACTAATTTTATTATTATTTTTTTTAATTTTATAGAAAATAATTATAACTTGAAATGTCTCATATTAGAATGTACTAAAATCAAATATTTAGAAGCATTGTTATTGAGTAAATTAATTTTTATAATTCTAACAGTACTATGATGTTTTCAACGTCCATTAGATTTTACTATCATAAATTATTCTCCAGATTATTTCTCCAGAGCACCTCGTAATTGAGATTGAGAAACTTCCGGCAAGGAGGTTGGTTCGCGCCACCCTTGTTGTTGTGTACATCCGACCACATCGCCACCACTTAACATAGCAGTATCGACTGGAATTTCAGTTCTCACCTCACCTGTGTGTATGCAAAAAGGAAAAGGGGTCTAGCTCCTCTCATCAATTAAGGGACTTACTTCCTTAGGGAAGGTTTGTACCGTGGTCGGCGATGTCTCTTAGAACTCACAGTTTACGCCCGTATTGATGTCACGATGCGCCCATTTTTTCGGGAGAATTGGGTGGATCGGAGAAGTCAGTCTGTGACATATTATAATTGATGTCAGTATAGCAGAAGCGAAGAATTGCAATTCGAAGCAGAAAAATAGAACACATGAATGGACCAAACTGGTGGAATTATTTTTGTTGTAATGGGTAATTAAATTGTGCTGCAATTCGTAAAATTAGAAAGGCTCTGTTTTTTTCTGCAATATTATATATATATATATAAATTATTTTTCCTTCGGATAAATATATAATTACATATGAATGTAGTACATAAAAAAATCAGTCACAAAAAAGCATACTATAAAATCTTATTTTACCTTCGCATATAGCAACTACTGACCTAATAACTCTAAATTATAACGTTATATTCTATCATTGATAAGGGGACAGTTTTCTTTCAATCAAATATAATTTTACTGTGATCATACTTTAGTTTTATTTATAAATTCAACAATACTCTAACAATTATTTGTGACCGGACTGCTTTCAATTTAAAATATATGAATACTGTTATTTCTTAGGAAATAAGCGTTTCGGAAACTCTTACACAGAATGATTCCCTCAGTTTTTTTTAGTATTCAAATTCAATGGCATTTAAGAAATCTATCCATATTTGAAATTTCATTTGGACCTTTATTTATTAAACAGCTTATAAATAAATATTTCAGCATATTAAATTTTTTTCTCCCATTCCCAATTCCCCTTTTATGTCTCGAAACTTAACGATTTTCTGATTTTTGAGCTAAATGGAATCCACTAGTTGGGAAAAAAACTGAAAAAATATTCTATCGAAATAAAGTTATTTAAATGCACCAAAAAGATTTAATTGATTATTTAATAGACTGATATTATAAATATTTCTTTATTTATGACTTAATATTTAAAAATATTTTTAGTTTAATAATTTTGTAACTACTTTTCAAAAAAATTTTAATTAAATATGCGTTTTTAATTTTTTTTAATAAATAAAACAAAATATTAACTATCTTTTCTTAGTCATATAGAAAAACTTAAATAAACGAAATAAGAAATTGTAATTATCATTTTACTTTATTTTTTCGTTGACAAAAAATATTTTAATGATAGGATTATTTGATTTACAAAATGAAGAAAACGAATTTCATAATTCAGAATTAGAATTCAGTTTAGAATATCACTCCGAATTTTAATTAGAAATGTAAGAGCTACATTGGAACAACTTTTTTTATAATCTTAAGAAACTGTATTTTCTTTAGCTTAGTGTTGCAAGTTACTAAATGCTTTGATAGTTTTGTTACAAAAGTGGAGTAATTCTGCTGTATTCCATCGTAAATAACATGACTGCTATTTCGGGAAATTATCTATTCATTAACATTTGCTTTCATGGGTACAATTGCTTCATTCTAATTATAGTCAAAAATTAAATTAGGAAAATTTACTCATTGATTATGAATGAATTACTTGTTTTCAAGCTCTTTTTTTATTTATATATGCCATTGCTGTATTTAAAATATCTATAATAAATGAGGTTCCATTTAGGATGTGAAGCAAAAATAAATTCAGAGAGCAAAATTAACTCATTTCAATAATTTTAAAATATAGCCCTAATAAAGCGTGATATTTTTTTAATTATTAATGCACAAAGTTAAAATAATGATACACAAATAATCATATGTGTATGAAATTTTTCTGAGGTTGCAAGATATACAATAAAAATGAAATACTTGAATTGTATCTGTCCTCATCATATATTGTAGTAAGATCCATAACTTGAGCTTCATCCTCTATATCCATATATTACCTTTCGACACAAAATGTTGATTTGAATTTAAAAAAAAAACATTTAGAAATTGTATCATTACATTATTAATAAAAAAATTAAAATAATAGAAAATGGGATAAATTGCTTTCTATTTTGAATCTAATGTCCAGTTTACTGGTCTCACTAATTAGTAATACAAAGCATTCTGCTTAGTGAGTAGTATAAGAGTATGAACTATTTTGCCTCAGTTAAAAGCAATATATTTCATAATCATTCTTATATTTGAAATAAAGAAGGTAACAGAAATAATCATGAACATAAACAATCATCGTAAGGGAAAAAATAAAATTAACAAAGCCAGTAATATTTTGCAAATTTTATGTCTAACACTAGAATTTGAACACTTATTGCGTTTTTTTTTAAATTCATGTGTCATTTAAATTTTGACTACCTTAAAAATCTGTAAAGAAATAAGTTTTTAAACAAGTAACGAAAATTTTTCAATTTAATAATAGTATTTTAAATAAAAAAAGCTCTTATAAATAAAAAAAGCTCTAAAAAGCCTCAAAAGATCTTATTAATAAATACCATCGAAATTAGTCACAGGTGGTTTTGTTCTCTCTTTCAAGAAATCATAAACATTTACAGTAATTTAAAAAATTAAATTTATTGAATGGATATTTTAAATAAATTCTATAAAGTAAAGAATAAAGATATTCTATTCTCAACTGAATACGAAAGAACTTTCTTAATGGTATTTTCTACTAAGAAAATGAATTCTTCCACGAGATCTGAATTTCACAAAAATAAAATAAATCTTCATGCCAATTAAATCCGTTTTAACGATTCTGTAAATGTTTGTTTTAAGAGATGATTAAAAAATTAGTCCATTAAGTAAAGCATTTTTTTTTTCTTTTTTTTAAAACTTTAGTTCACGATCACTACCTTATACAAGAAAATAAATAACATTATATATATCGTTAAATTTTTGAGAAAAAAGATTACAACGTGTTATCTATATCTGTATATATTATTCTTTTTCTCTTCGAATGAAATTATTTATGGATTATTGTTCAGAAAATCGTTTATGGAATGGCACATCCATAAAAAATGAGCCTTGATCTGTATTTTACAATTCATTCGTTAAATGCGTTGCTACGTTTATTTGTCCGTCATATAAGATTATTCGTTTGAAACATTTTTTAATTGGAAACCCAATTCTTTAATACTTTTCTTTTTAAAGTCTGTAATTTTGATAGAAACATCCCCTTACTATTGATACATATATAAATAAACTATACATTTTCGCCATAGAATTACATTGCATTATTATCATATTCATATTCGTGCATTATATTAGAATAAGGGCATTTAACCTTCAATTTGAAGAGTTAGCAGTGTATTATAATGGTAAAAATGACATGAACCGTTGTGTGTTTTATAGTCGTCAGTTCGTCTCGTTGTGTACTTAATTAACATGAAATATCAAGTTTTTGCATCAAGATGAATGTGCATTCAATTATTTTTCTTATTATTCTTCTTATTCTTGCAGTTAAATTTATTCAAATTTTAAGTATTTCATTTCAAGAGGCTGCGTGGAATTCACTACTTTAATAACTTTCATTTTACTCATTTGTTTCTTATATTTTTTTAAACGATTCATAAATTTGCTATGGAATACGTTCAAAACATATATTTTTAAAGTGCACTAAAAAAATTCTCAAAGACACAAGAATAAAAGAAAAGCCATTCTGACAAAAAATTTTAAACCAATTGAAGAGAGATGCTTCAACCACTTCTTAGTGCATCTGAAATAAAAGGAAGAGGGAATACAGTTGAAGTGCTTCTTTCTTAGAGATGCAGCTCCTATGGTTGCATGAGATAAACAAGTTGCGACATACGGAAAGAGAAAAACGTACAATGACTTCTTCTTGCTGCACTTTTATTTGAAGAGCCACTTACTGGGTCGTAAAGATGTTTGAAAAGCTCTTCTGAATTACTTTTCCGGCCAGTTTTGAGAAACACTTTATACAATTAATTGCGCGAAGCATTAAATCATCCTAAAGTGAATTACTAAAGCTACTACTACTTTACTACGTTGATAAATATGTACATAATTTCAAATATATACCATTCATATTTTCTTATGATTCAGTCAAGGGTTATTTATTATATTGAATTTTAAAACATTCTCAATTTCATTTTACTTTACAATTTAACTCACCGGAGAGCATCTCGAAAAAAAGATGAAATGTTTCCGGCATTGTGGTTGGATCTCGCCACTGTATAAGGTACAAAAATAGGTGAGGATCTGACTTCTCTCATTGATGATGGGGCGTACTTCCTACGGGAAGGGTTGTACCGTAACTGGTAGTGGTCCTTAGGACTCAACTATAGTTCACGCCAATGTTGCTGTTGTGGTGGCTCGGTCAGCCAGTTTTATAGCTTAACTCCATGTATCTACGGGCGGGTCAGAGTGTATGGTAGGATTTCATGTGCTATACGAATTTTATGCACTAGATGGCATAGTTAGTCTAGAATTCTTCCTCTCCAATCTACAGTCAATAAAACTGGATATATGGAATATCTGTAAATAGAAAATAATACATGCCCATTCTGTTCCAGCTGGCCGTTTGGGCAGAAACTCTCAAAATTATATTGCATGTAAACCTGCTTGTTGCATCTTTTCCCTATTTTTTTACGTACTTCCTACGAGAAGTGTTGTACTGTGACCGGTGAGGGCCCCTAGGAATCAACCATAACTTACGCGCGTGTTTCTATTGTGGTTAGCAGGTCATTTAGTGTTATGGTTTAACCGTCTGCCTTCGATATAAACCACCCACTAGCCTTCGGTCTGAGAGTCGGTGATATGACTTACTTTATTTTTCTAAACTGCTGGCCTTATTCTCGTATTTTCCTCTCACGATTACGAGACCTCCTAAAATCTCAGTTTCTTTCAAATTATAAATTGTTTTTTTCATATGGTAATATTAAACAAAGGTCTTCCCCAAATGAAACCTTAGAATTTAGGTAAATATTATCATATTTAAAAATGTTGTACCTTTCGTTTACGCTATTATGTGTACTAAGATGTAAAATGATACAAGAAGAAGAAATTCATACCATTCTAATTAGGAATATATACTACTGTATAACAACGTGCCTTGAATAACTTAAATTTTAAAGAATTATGTGAAACTACATAAAAATTATAGATCTCTTTGAAGTTTTAGTGACATCAAATTTCATAATTGTCATGTCATGATTTGATAATATTTTATACATATTCATAAACTACATTTTATGTTTCTTAATTTCTTTTCTAAAAAAAGTGATAATGAAAATTTCGTATTTAATTAAGTTTGCATAATTTTTTGTTACTTTTTTGCATCGCGTCATATATCAAAACGTGGCCTAAATATTTTTAATTTTATAAAATTAATTTTTCTTTTGAAGTCATGAAATAATGATTAATAAGGGATAAAACCCATCAGGAGTCATGTTTAAAGTTGGTAGAAGAAACGATGACTGAAAAAAAATAGTTAATATGAAATTAATAACTTACATTTCAAAATTTCTGAGACGAGAACTGTTAGCAATGTTTAATTACAAATTTCAGTCACTATATTTTTTTTAATTAAAATAGTTTAAGGGGTAGCAAATTAAAATCTGCATGAAAAAAAAGCCCAAGAGCAAATAACTACGAATGAAGTATACAATTTATTCAGAATGCTTCATTTGAGGTCTTATAAGGTATTTTATAAAACTTATCAGAATCATTAAAGAAAGACCGGACAACAGCTTCTGAAAATCAGCATTTTTAGTAAAATTTACTTACATTGTACTTGACCAAAGGAATTGGAATGATCGTTTCGCATTTCCTACCGCACATGTCGCATAGTTTTCAGCCATTGCTTAGATTTTCAAAGAATCAAATACATATGTATATTTTTGCCGTTCAATACAATCACCAATAGCCACTTTGATTCATAAATGAAGAGCTACATTGGATAGATTATGAACCTTATATGGTATCCAATTTGAAGTACTGCAAATCTTATGCAATAATAAAATGTCAACTGATATCTGGCCAGTTTTGATGATGAGGGCAACAAACTACCTTACCATGCTCAGTCTTGGGTAAAAATCGTTTGTCTGATATAAAAAATTATGATAAATTATAAGAATTGTTAAAAAAATCATTATATTTACTGTAACGTTAACGATAGAAAAAAGTAATAAGAGCATTTAAATATATTATGTACAAAAACTCATTAATAAATAATCAAAAATACAGGTGGCACATCCTGTTGCACAATATTATAATGTGCGATATTAGAAAATATAATTTAATATTAAACAATACTATAAAATATTGTAAATATGATAATATTGTGTAATATGTATATGCGCTATTAGAAAAGAAAAAAATTAAAAATAAAACTAATGAAGAATTTATATCGATAAATTGTGTTTTTAATGAAATTTCAACATGGCATAGTTTTTAATTTTGTTTAGCTATAGGTAGAAAATCAGTTACATTTGCTTTCCAATATCAAAACGAATAAATGAAGAGAAATGCGATGAAATTTTTAAATCTACATTGAATTGTAAGGCTATAAATCTTAAAAGAAAATTTTAAGTTGCAATATTATAAGTATTAAAAAAAGTACTGTTGTATAGGCCATATAACTATATGTAAATGCAGCTGAATAAATTTCTGGCGGTATTTTAATGGACGATTTTCAGAAAAAAAATGATTAAAAATTAAATTTGAATATAGCCTATTTTCACAATTATTAATCCTTAACTCATTTTTCAATGTTACATACATTAGAGAATATTATTATTTATAGTTTTTCAAAAGTTAGTTTTTACAAGCATTTTTTAAAGTTTAATTCATAGTTCCCTTACTCCAAAATTGATAAATTTTGCACTATAAGAAATTGTAAAATAAGAATTTTATTCAAAAATAATATTTCAAAAATATCAGGAATTTTATGTTTTTGAAATATCTCCAATCCTTACGGACATTTTTCAACGACTCGGATGTTTTCATTTGATGGTCTTTTGGTGATGCAGCTTTGAAAATTTTAAAAATGGAAAAAAATTCCCTAATTCAACATTTATTTTAAAACTTAGTTTATAAAATAGCCTATATAAGCTATTTTATAATTAAATATTCCATTGCATTGACCATTTTAATATACTTAAACCTTCTTATTTAATTTTTTCCTGAGATAAAGAGTATTTTATTTGACCTCGAAAAATCTAGGTTTAAATTGCAGTATCCATTTCCCGACTTATTCGATATCTGCCCTACCCCCTCCTCCTCACACAAATAAGCTGAGATCATCAATTTAACTCCAACCAATCAACATGCTATTAAAAATTTTGTCAACTTGTTGAATTCTTTCCAAGATTGGATGATAGTTATGTTCTATTCCTTTTACTCAAAGCAATTTTTCCTCTAATTTAAATCAAGAAAAGTCTTCAATTAGTTTACCCTTTAATTCATTAATATCAAAGTAATATTTGTTTGGATAATCTTGAAAAATGAAGTTTAAAAATATTTTATCACATGTCTCTGTAGTAACTGCCATTTAATCATAGAAAGGAAACCTTTAAAAAACTAACAAGAATGGTAACCATTCGTCTCCTAGACGAAGTGTATTTAAAATCAATTTTTAAAGCTAATTTAAATTAAAGCATACTACCTGCAGAAGATTTCATAACTCTTAATTGCCAAGTAAGATAAAAGTATTTTTTTTTCGAAGCAATCTTTACACATATACGTGTGATGTTCTCCGCACATTGCTCTTGAACATAACAAGCAAAAATTGCGCGTCATTCTGCGCAAATTATGCGGAAGAAATGCACATTTTCTTTCTTTTTTTTAATTTCGGATTATTTAGGTCGTTGAATGTTTAAATTCAATTTTAGAAGCTCACTTGCAATAGTTCTTGTTGATCGGGGCAAAGTTGATATGTTGACTCTTTTACATCAATGGAGCAAGAAGAACCTCATTAAAATCTTCATCTTCCGATTCATTCCCAGAAGTACAATTATCTTCCTCACTTAATTATCTCAATAATTCAAGGATAGCTTCTGGTCAATCCCACAAATTTTCTTTATGAAAACGCTTCGACATTTCCAAACAACACAGAAATACCTTCTTAATACTACCGGGACAGATAACCATTCGACTCTGAGACGACTATTGTTCTGGATATACTAAAATATTTCGGGGAAAAGGAATGTCCTCATCTGTAATTCCCAAGGTCAGATAAAGTGTACCGAGTAGAACGATCCATTTACCGTTGTAGGAGAAGAATAGTCGCAAGCGTTCGTTCAGGAGACGAATGGTTAACATTCTAGGGTTAAATTGTTTTTACATCATAGTTTTTTTCTATAATCTATAGGAAAGTTTTCTTAAATTCCAACATACATGTTGTAATTTGACTCGATCGTTGTAATAGATATATTATAATGTAACTTTGATATACTGCAATGTAGAATGTCGGCAGTTTGAAGTTTTTTAAATTGTAAAACTTTTTAATCACCATCTATAAGATAAATAATATAAATTGATTTAATATATTATCTGTAGCAATTTGAAATAACTATCGTTATATTTTAATAAATCTTATCTTATTATTTATTTTATTGAGATTTGTTTTGTATAATTAGGATTATTTTATTAATATGATTCTTGACACCATTTAAACAGCCAAATATCTTCAAGTACAGATTATTTTTGCTAATAAATTAGGAATTTATTTTCCAATACCTATCAAAATCTTCATTTAGCTGAAAAACAACTATAAAGCAGAATAATAAAATGTAAACACGGGAATCAAAAATATTAGTAGCAATGCAAAATCTGGCAATATCTCGCGTGATTTACCGTTCATTTTTAATGAGCCTCTTCAAACGAGCCAAAGTCTTCAGAAAATACACTGCAGGGGAATTTTCTTTATTCCTGTCATAAATTACAACCTGCTCCTTTAAGGTTTTCAGAAAACATTTTTCCTTTCAGAGGGAACAATTTGCACTCGAAATTAGTTTCCTGAATATGCTGTATATTTTGGTTTCAATAGACCACAGAATAAAGAAAGCGGAATTTGCTTTGTTAGCATTGCTTTGAAAAAAAACTAGAATATTCGAAAAACAACGCATTTCATTCCAAAGTCATAAAAATCAATATACAAAATTACCTTTAAGAAAGGAAGAAACGTCAAAGGAAAGTGAAACTCCTAAAATAACAAGAACCTAACAAGATGTTTCGCCAGACATTATATTGATTCGGACCGAAGAAACTATGTGATTTATTATGTATGCAAGTATTGAAAATAAATGTTTTTTTTATCTGTATTTCGGATGCGAAATGTTTGAATGCATGTAAAAAACAATGAGAGATATAAGAAATTCATGCAAAAAGTCCAATACTATTCATTTTTATACATGGCAGCAATGATAGACAAAAAAAAAGGAATTTTCAAAGCAATAAAACATATTGATCACTTTCCAATATTCTGATAGTTCTTATTAAAAATATATTAAGTTTTTTTTTTTTTTGAAATCGCATTCTGTTAAATTCCTTTTTTTCCTGTCAATATATGCTCTAAATAGCGGAAAATATTTTATTTCCACTGTCGTTATTTAATAAATAAATCCACAAATTTTAATATTTTTTACTGTTTCAAATGCTTTTAAATATTATTTTTTCCATTTCTAATTTTTCTGATGAAATTTAAGCTATGATGTACAAAATTATACTTGGGCTTAACACAAGTCTATTCAATACCCATCTGACAACAAATAATATTATTATTTTCACAAATGGTTTTAGTACAATATTATGATAGATATAAAGAAATGGATTCTATTCATCATGACAGAAATAATAGCAAATTTACCGAAAAATTAACAAGAAATTGTAACTCTACTTGAAATAAATGTTCAAAAGACTTGAAGTTCATAATTATGTACTCATTTTTAACTGATGCCCATACAACTGTTTTTCTACGGATATAAATTTGTATCGATGGAGTTTGCTGAATACAAATTGAAACATATACAGTAAAAAAAAATGAAAATTATTTTAGTAAGGATGTATTAAATTATAATTTATTTAAAATTTTCGTTTTCCATGGAAAATGTGTTTTTTTAAAGACGACAATTGATAACAGTTCTTTAAATTCTTAATTAAAAATAAATATATAGGCGGGGCTTCCGAGAAGAGTGGTTTCTTTTCTATTTTTTATTTTATCTAACTTTTATTGCTCTTTGTTCTCTGAGACCCCGGTACAGGCATCAATATAATCATACTATGATTAAATATCTAGTATATACCTCAATGATTAATTCCATTACAATTGCATTTAACAACAAATAACGAAACATTATATCTGATGCTTTCATAGGAATTTTAAAAAATAATAAAAGAAATTAATAGAAGTAATTGAAATGTGTATTAGCAGTCTTGGTATCAACTGAAAGTATCGTACTTATATAAAGGATACAGAACCAATTTGGCAAATTTTCTAAGGCGAGAGATAATGTTCAGGTCGGTGTCTTGGTTTAGAGGAGCGCGTCTTCCTTGAGAACTGAGTGCCCCGGGTTCGAGTCCCGGTTCAGGCATGGTCCCAGTTCGGGCATGTTGTGATTTATTCCGGTTCGAGATAATCACAACATTCAAATCACTGCGGTTTTGAATTATCGTTTTAACTTGTTTATAATAGTGCAAACCAACAGACAATCTATCAGCAGCTGGTTTGTCTGAAACTTATATATATTCTATATCACAGATGTTAATATGCGTGCAAAATCTCATCCATCTAGCTCTTTTTTTTCGTTATCATTTAACCCATATTCGAATATCCGGCAGAAGGACGCCCTTTGAGCAAAATTTATCTAAAATTTAAATTTAATGACAGATATTTATGCGTGAATCCTTAATAATAATTTATTTTAATGGACTAAAATACGTGTTAATATAATACATTTAAAGGTGATCAAGTAAAACGAAAACAAAGAATAGGTTAAAATGTTCAAAAGTTAATTTATGTTATATGAAAATTATTAAATTTGTTAATATATTATCATATCATGAATATCAAATCAACAAACACCACAAATACAGCAATTTTCATTAATAAATACAATGAATATAACAATCTATATTAATAAAATATATGATCGCTTCGGCATGCAATACAGCTTAGTTGCACTGGGAAATTGAATTATACAAGCGGCACATGGGGTTTTGATAAATACTGAACCATTATTCATGGAGATATTGCTAAAATTCCTGGAGATATGCCGGCAGAGGATATCGATTCATTGAACGCTCTAAATGTACTATAACGGTTCGATTACTTTGAGATCGGGGGACTGTGTGATGCGAGGGCAGATGTTCCACTTCATCCGCGTGTTCATCAAATCTCGATTGGACGAGTTCCCATGCATATTAAGGAACTTCATCATTCTCCTAAATTCCATGGAATGTTTGTAGCAGATGGGTATAAATGTCATCTTCTTCCGAGGCTATAGTTCTATTTTTGTGTCCACGTTTTCTTAATTTTTCAAAATAAATGAGTCTATTTAAGAAAGCTTGGAATACGAATCAATTTATTCGTTTTATTATTATACATAATTTAATGATTTATTTTAAATCCAACTATTAAAAATTATAATAATTAATTAAACGAGTTAAAACATACTATAAACATAAAAAAATGTGGGTTTAATGAGCATATTTAATTTTTGGAAGATATACACAAAATAACAAATTAGTTTTGTCATCGCAAATAGCCAATAAATATATTTAATTCGCTTAACAATAACTTCCATCTCAATGGTTTTATATTGCTTATTTATTTGGTTGTAAAATGATTACATGAATATCTCACATACATTTTTTTTTAACTAACAGGTCTAACATGATTCAGAAACTGTAACTGATAAATCAAATGGAAAAAATTAGTAATTCATGCGGCAATTCTATCTTAAAACTAAATACAACATTATGAACTCAAGGGTTTAAATAAAAATGTATTTCGAAAGGCAATGTAATTGCTTATTCTGAAAATACATTTATGTTAAATATATTAAAGAAATGTATTATATTTCATTATGGTGTAAATATCTGGTGAATGTAGAAAACACGCTACTATTCAATAGAGTTATATTTTAAACCTAGAAAAAATTATTTCGACAGTTTAAATGTAATTAAATTCAACAGTTGTATTAACTAATCTATTGTTATAACATTGAAATATGCGTCAAATCGAGCCCAAAGTCTCAATCATTCTTTTCAACTTACGAGTTTACTTCTCTAATAAAAAACAGGTTCGAAATGTATTTTTTAAGATACTTTTTTACAATTAATTATTAATATTTCTTGTTAAATTAATTGAAGTTAAATTACATTTTAGTTTTGGTAATTTGGCAGAAAGTGCTATGCAATTTGGTCTTCATATTCAAAAACTTTAATAATGAGATTTTTCATATTTCGACTTTACTTTTGATATTTTTAATATATAAGTTTTACAGTTATTAATTTTTAAGTTTGCTTCTATGACAAAAAATAGCTCAGATGATAATAATATATTAATATTATATCGCAGCCTTCTCATTTTTAGATCATATAGCAATCATCTAAACCCATTCAATATAAAATATATCTCTAAATTCCTTTTAATTGTGCAATGGAAGTTAGATGAAAATCCATAGTTTTGCACTAAAGAAATTCCAGCAAATATCTTTAAATTCATTGAAATTAAAAGATTAATATGCTTTATATTAAAGATTAACTAATTTTAAAAGATCTAAGATATTACTAAACTTAACGCCGTACAGTAAGTTTTCGTGTGTTTTCTCTGAATTAAACTCAGTATATTTCGCTTAGTTTGTTTGTTTACATTGAATTAATTGGTAAAGTTATAAATTTAAAATTTTCTATTTACAATAAAATTTTATTGTAGTAAAATTCAATTGTTTCTTACCCGGAGTAAGGCACTGCAATATTGTTCCTTTTTGTTTTGTGGGCAACTATTTTGATTGAATTTTAGAGATTTGGTGATTTTCTTATTTTATGAGTTTTTACATTCAGTTTCAGTAAAATTCATAAAATGACAATTTTTACGTATTATTGTACATTTACTATTTAACATTTAAAGAATTATTTTCATAAAAGAGCAAGATATTTTACGAATACAATCATAAAACTATTTAAATAATTTTTTTGATTAATTTTGATTTTCGAATTTCAAAAAAGCTTGGTGTTATTAATTGAATTGACATTTATTTTGAATACAGAAATTTTTTTAATCTTCTTCCAACTTTTTATGAAATGTAAATATAATTTTTTCTATTGATAAAAGATTTTTTTAAATATTATGTACAAAAAATGAGAATGTATTTTATGGCTATCAAACTATAAAGTTTTTGATAGAACTTATCTAATATTAGAATACATTCAAATCACGTTTTATAAGTAGAACAATACTGTAATCAAAAATTAAATATTTATTTTTAAACTTTCTATTTCCTACAGAATTTTAAGTATCTCTATGATTTCAAATCAGGACTTTATATTTGAAGCAGTTTCTATTTTAATAAGCCATAATTCTAAATTTTTATTTATATTTACCTTCAATTCAATTTCGAATTTCTCTTTATTCTCTACACAAATGCCGATTTTCAAATATCATTAATGGAATTCGTTGAAAATTAAGAATGAAAAAAATGTAATTCCAAATGAAATGTAGAAAGCACTTAAAGACATTTGTTTCCAGAACTGCTTGAACTTTCTTTATAAGTTTGCAGCAAAATTTGAGTGCCCAATATTACTGGCATGAATAATTTAGCAAAATAATCGAGAAATCTGAGGAAGATAACTTAATTGCTACGCAGAGAAAGGAATAATTCTATAAATATTCCATTCTTCTGAGCTTTTGTTTCAAGAGTTACATATTATGAAGGAAGGATTCTTCAGAAATGTGTCAGAAATTCACAATGGAAAAGTAAGATTTTTTTGTGAAAAATTTAATTTATTATTAATTGTGCGAAACTCGGTTATTCAGAATAATATATCTAAAGTGAAGAGTAAATACTGGTTTTGAATAATGACTTAGTGAGTTTTAAGCAGATCTTATTAATATGCCCTTAATTGTAATTATTCCAGTTTATTTGAAAAAAAGTATTTTCCTGTTAAGAATCCAAAGACAATGTGCTCAAAGAAGAAATAATTAGAAAAATTAATAAGTACAATTAAAAATTAAATATGCATAGAAAATATATGAAAATTTTAGTGAAAGGAAATATGATAAAGAATTAGAATAAAACTACATGGAGTATTAAACTAGATAAGCTTTTAAAACTTAAATGTTTAAAACTTAAAAAGCAGAAAAATCTGAAATTTTTTCAAGAAAAGGATACTCAATATTCTTCATTGCAAATAGAGATATAATTATTTTTATCTATGTGTATGTTAAATTAAAGATTAGTAAGCTATGCAATTCCGGTTTCATTTCACAAAGAAATATACACCTACCAACAAATAATAACTGGTGAGTTTGCAAAAATAAATAAATAGTGAATAGAATTATTCAGATACATGGTAACATGTACAGTGTTATCTCAGAGTAGTTGTTCCTTGTTCTCTTCAAAAATTTATTTCATTTTCCATCAATATATTCCTTGAATTTATTCATAACCGTACGGCTCCACTTCTGTTCTAATCATTTCTTCTCATGGTTTCAATCAAGACAAATGTCCGTAAATCTAAGGTTTTACAACAGGTCATATATTTTTTCATCTACTTTATAAAAAAGGCATATTTTATAGCTATAAATAAGATGAAGATTTATAGCTTTATAATTCTTTATGGCTTTACTTCCATTCCAACCATTAACAGAATAAGATGAGCATATATTTTTTATTAATTCAGTTTTAAATGTTTATAATTACATTACTCACTTTTTAAACATTTTCTTGTCTATTTTCCATCAAGTTATAACGAATTAATGAATAAATCTGTTGACCTCTTTCCGATTCATTTGTATCAAGTTTCCATGGAAACACAAATCATAGTGCTCCTGACTTTGATGACAACAAATGATGGTGATCATAATCTTTAGTCATAATTTTGATAAAGATACATGATGGCTTATAAATAGGTTTGGGAATAATCTGATGATCTTTAAATATTTTATCACAGCATATAGTGCCATTATTATTTGCGTTGACACATTTATGCAATTCTTCCAAACATCTAGTGGATGATCAATATTTTATCAAAGGTTTTACGTCATTTTCATCAATATATGAATTCCGACGCAAATTAATGCATTATTCCTGATAGTGATGAAAGTTTCCTTAAATTTAATTCCTAAGTAAAGTTTCTTAACATTTTTTTTTCATTTTTGTTAATAATTCCGTCGTATTTGTTTCTGCTTGTAGATTCGACTGCGTGAGTGTGTTAGTGATCTTTAGTTTTGAATGTTTGACCCGGAATTAATTTAATCGCAAATGTACTACAACGAGTAAAAATGCACGTCTCGTAATAAATTATTTTAAATCGTTTATTAAATTCATTAAAAATTGATTTATATTTTGGATTTCCTTAATGAGTTTTAAAATTATGGCGTCACAATAATGATTTTACATCATTTGAAAAATGCATTTTTAATAATTTCAATTTAATTATCGCGAAATTTTATCCTAACTTTTGACAAATTTTAAAAAAAGTAATTTTGGAATAGTTTTCAAATATACTTTTTATGATTTATTAATATTCAAGCAGGTTTAATTGGATAGTGAAGTATTTAATTATTTAAATTTCTTACTTTGTTGTGAAATAATTGGAAGCGATGCAATATATTATTAGATATTTATATTATCGACGTGGGGAGCGGGTTATATTGAAAGATAAATGAAATGGACAGTTACTTTTTACGCTGCTCTATGATGTCTTAGGAACTACTAGGTTGACCGTAAAATATGTAATAATATGAATAATAGGATCGCTAATAAACACACAACGTTATTGACTATTATTATCTTAAGCATGACTATTATTATCTTAAGAAATAATTAATATTCAAGAATGGTTTGATTGAAATAAATAATAAACAATATTGTCGGTGAACGCGTTAGTCAATACGGATTACTAGTGTAACAGGAGTCGAATGGATTTCTGTATTTTGAGACATATAACAAAACCTTTATAACTTAAGCAACTTGGCATGCTTGAAAATGTGAAAACGAATTTTTTTAAGAAGATACTTCTAAAGTCTATATGGAATATAAGGCGTATAATTGGACTTCGACTATAGGGAATGATTGGACTTAAAGCACTATTTTAAATATTTGCTAGTATTAAAGCTGAAAGAAGATTTTTTTACTGGTATATAAAATTATTCGATTTTTTTTGGAAAACTTAAAAAAACAATAGTATAGTTATTCTGTTTTATTAATCATTTATTTTATTTTTATATATAAATATTAGGAACATATATATAAATATTATATAATAAATATTAACAATATTTATTATATAATATTTTTGTTTATAATATTAATAATATCATTAATATTAATCAATAAATATTATATTATAGATAAATATTATCAATTATCCCTTTGGGAATATAAATTTATAAAAATGAGTCTGAAATTTAATTTATTGTTTAAGATTAATCCAAAGGAAAATATTTTAAAAAAGGGTCCAGCAATAGGAAAATTTTGCAATCTACAAGCCACAGGGATGTTTGTTGATATTCTCCAAAATTACGAACAGGAAAATAAAGCCAATGATTAAAAGGCTTTATATTTATATAAAAAAAAGAGCCGGCATCAAAACTTTTAGTTTCTTACCGAAAGAAGTCAACCGTTAAAAGGATATTGGAACTTTCCTTTTGATTCTGCGATGAATGACTTTCGCTTAGAATTGTTTTTCTGAACAAACTAGCTGCCTATTTCTGTTTCAACGGATCATGAAATTAGAAACACAGGAAAAACTTTGCTTTGTAAAATTTGCAAACAAAAGAAGTTTCGTGTTTCAATGCAAAATCACTGGAGTTAATATACAAAGTTGTCTTTAAGAAGAAAAGAAACAGGAAAGGAATGTGAAACTAGTTAGATATTAAAAGAACGATAAGAATATATAAGAGAGGACTAATGTGTGATTTCTTATTTTCTGGGAAGGGTTTCAGTGGGATCTTATCTTGACTTAGATGAAAAAAAAATGCATCTGATTTTTTTGACTTGTTTGTTGTCTTTTCTTTTTTTTTCAATTGTAATTTCATTATTCATTTCTTCATTTCTTATGCTTTACCCCAATGTAAATGTTACAAAATATAAATAATTTGGACATAAAAATGTTTTCTAATAAAGTAACTTGGATTACATTTCCATATATATTTAGCTGAATTTTTATTTAAAAAATAACTTAATTCTATTTGAAAACAATATCAATAAAATTATTAGAGGTGTATATACTAATAATACAGATGGTAATGGGTAGATAGTGGTAGTATTCAGTAAGATTATAAAGAATATATTATATAAAATACTTAAAAGTATAAAAAGAACACTTGATTTTATGAATAAAAACTACAATACCCAATAATATCACTATAGTTTAAACAATTAACTAAAATTTGATTACATTAACGTAATCTATCAGCAGATTGTTTTGATATATTATATACTTCTGTATAAAAAAACAAAAATCTAATGAATAAAATAAATAATAAATAAATAATGAACATAAATAAAAAGTACTGTAAGAAAATATTGGAAACAATGAATTTACAAGAGCTATTATTGAAACATAAAAGAGAAGTTATTATCCAAAATTTCTCCATAAATTATCTAACCATATTTCCTAAAAAATTAGGTAACTATATGGCAATGAAATATCAACAATTTCTGCAGAGAAAGAAGAAAAGAACTTGGAATACAATGAATTAATATGATGTATTTTCTTGAAACAGTCGAATATTTTGAATACGTTTTCTATATTATGTAAAATATACTGAATACTGTTAAAATCTTTATGTTGAAATTATTTTTAAAAGCTCATTTCTTCTCAATAGTATTTTTTAAATGATTTTTTATCATTTGCAAAATTTAGGCTTAGACTTTGGATGAAATGTCAATAACAGTTTCCCTGAAAGAAATGAGCACTTCAATGCGCGTTTAAATTTCTTAAAAGAAAATGTTCAGCAATGATGAATAATGGTAATTCAAACAAGGAGGAATTGTAGGTATTAAAAAAGCATTTAATATAAAGAAAAAATAACTTGAATCATTTCACAATTACAGTTCTTCTTTTAAACGTTCTTGATTTCAATTTTAAATAATTTGGACAGATTTCATTTTTCTTCACATAATAATTTACTAATTTACAACATTTTCGAAAAATTTTGTTTCTATAAACCTCTTTATATTTGTTATATTTCAAATAACAAAAACTATTAAATTTTCTACATGAAAAGAATCATTCTTTTATTTTATCTTGAATGTCGTAAGGATGATAGTATCGAAAATTGATAAATTTTGATGAAATGGAAAAGCAGTATTTTGAAAAATGTGTGAAAATTTGTCAATTTTTATTACAAAACCTATTGACTTTGTAAAAATTTTTTTAAAAAAATACTTTTAAATGTATTTTTTTTAGTTATTATTACCACCAACGACGTAATTTGTAATAAAATGGAGTATGGAGACACATTTAAGCTAAATATTGCTCAGTGTATAATATGGAAGCTTTTTCTTCTATTCTACACTAAGAAATGAAGGTTGTCTATTTGTTATCCATTCTAGTCTTTTTTGCCCATTTTTTGAATTTATTGCAAACATTTGATTTATTTTTCGACGGTCGATTTATCTAAAGAAGATCTAGAATCAATGAAAATCAATCACAAACGTATTTATAGGATGAACATTACAGATATAAACATTTATCTTTAAATGCCTTGACTTTAGTCATTGAATTAACAATGATTAAAGTCAATTATTATTTCAGATAAGTTGTTAATTTGTTTGGGTTATTTTTCATAAATAGCAAAACTAAAATCTATAGAATTAAATTTGAAGAAAATAATCGATTACCATTATCAATATCACAATTTATTCAAAACCTCAACTCCTAGGGATGATCTCATAATACGGCGCATATGGAATATCAAATTATATAATGCCTGCTAGGCAATTCTTATTTTATCATTTTCTAGTATCTGTAAGGAATTAAAATATAAATTGAGGAGATCTCTTACAAAAGATTTATTTTATGGAAGAAATGTATCTTAAATAAAGCATTCTTTTTTGCTAGAGATTGAACTTTATGGTTTTTTGGAATTTTAATAACCACAATCGGGAGTCCAGATTAAAGAAAATCGGGGATGCAACGATTAAAACGAAATGAGCTATTTGCAGCTTAAAATCAATATATCTCTGAAGCCTTTGTTGACAATACTTACCAATTTATAGCTTTTAAATTCCTCAAAACTATTGTGTCAAATTTATTCAGTTATGTGATTAATTTCGTGAAAATGCCCTACTATATATTTAAATTTAAAAAAACGACTACGGCGATATTATATAAATGTATTAATCTTTGACATTTATGTAGTATGAAAATTAAATAATAAATACTTTATCAAAATATTTTGATTTTTCATCCACTTTTACTTTTTTATTAATTTATTATTAAAAAATTAATAAATTAATCTCTTTTATCAATAAGTGTAAGACAAGATAAAAATGGGACACATTTTGTCTTTTTCTATAAATGTAAAACTTTGAATCTTTAAATACTTTATAATCTTCTCTTGATATCAACTTAAAACTGTTATAAAAATGATAAATATCCATAAATTTTATTATACAGTGTCCTATTTGGACATTGCATTTGTAAATTTTATGAATTTATTTGGATCAAAAATTTCAGATTAGTTAGTAAATTTTGTTTAAAGAGGATTTAAAAAACTTAGAAATCTGTTTGAACTCTAATATGAATCAATTAAAAGTTTACTATTTGTAATCATTAATTAAATTATTATTCTTGCTCAAATTAAGTTTTTCCTTTTAGTTTTTAACTTAGCTTTTTATAATGGCAAAGGCAGTAAACAACATTAATTTTTTTAATTGACCGAGTTCTATTTATTATTATTATGTAGGGTGTTTCTTCCTTTAGTATTATCATAAAAAATTATATTAATATCTAATACAAGTAGCATTCTAATGAAAAGGTACGAAATGAACTGTGAGTATAAATGGAAACTTGATTCAAAGTATACATCATAGGCCTGATCACAAGGTCCCAATGATGAACTAACTGAGAATTCATTGTTCCCAGAATTCCTGTGGCCTTGAGGAGATCCAGTACTCAAGATCATAGGGCATAACCACACCCTCCGTGAGTAGCTCCGGTTTTTTTGTTCTTTATGGATCTGTGTACTCTTCGGAATGTCTGACAGTGCACATCGGAGTTGCTCTGTGCACAAGGAATTCAACAAGTAGAGAAATTGGATGTGTTCTTTATAAAGACCTCTTTTCTTTCCTGGACATGCTTTACTCTAAACCGAAGATTTCAGTCGCATTCTTAGGTGTATCGCTACGTTCTCCCACAGCGGCAAAGACACATATATTAACGGTTACATTATTAAGACGTTTCGTATTTTTTCATTTGAACATCCCTCGCAAAATTTTAACAAATTTTTCTTGTAAGATATGTTTATAATGATGTAAATATTCACATTTAAATAAAATCCACGTATCTGAATTCATATAAAATCAAACCATTTATTGGCAGGAATAGTTAGAGATATGGTGGTATAAGACTTTATTCTGTTCTGCATTTTATAATATAAAATCTACAAAAATTACATATTGTGAAGTTTAGTTGTTAAAAATAATTGCAAGAGGGCTTACATGAAACCAAGATCACATATCTATTTTGAAATCATTAAAGAAAATCGCAAGTTAATTCATATGCCATAAACGAATATATTTCGAAAATGTGGACTTAAATTTATATTTTATATATCAATGACATTTTCTTTATTCGGTAAATATAATCTTTATTTTCTGAAATTTAATATCAGGGCTTTCAATACCTTTAAGAAACCATGACTCTATAAAAAAGAAAATACAAATATGCTTCAAAATTATAACGTCATACCGCCCTTTTTTTATGTGACTGGAAGAAAACGTCTGTATCATAACTTTTCAGAAGATAAATACATTTCTTATTTCTTCTCTAAATTTTAGGTTTGTCTGACATATAGAATATCTTTGCAAAGAACTTGAAGTATCGCGAAATGTTATAAAAGTAAAGATTTACAAGACTTCCTCTTGCGGCAACTTGACAAGTTTGAAAGTCTGTGGCCATTCTTTAGGGATAAACCTTTGTCAAGGAAAAAAAGAAGTATAATAATTCTATATTTTTTGTACAAAATTCAACAGCATATATATTGCATTGTATATATACATGGTTTTTTTGTGCCTTTTGTTGCAAAAAATATATGTGAATTGCGTTTAGTTGTTATTAAAATTTCATATAAATATTATTCTTCCCATTCAATATTTCAAGTGCTGTTTCTCTTCGAAAAGGAGATATAAAAAGTCTTTCATTACCAAAATATATTGCCGATTTAGTAAAGGAATTTTATTTTTAAAAACGTTATTTATGTACAAAATAATTATATTTTTTATAATATAGCCCGAGAATACAAATTTAAAAATTATTCAATTACATTTTTGAAAATAAAATTTTATTTTACTGCCCATTTCATCAATACTTTAATTCTTTTACATCAAATTGAAATTTTGAAAATTTTTGAAAAAGAAATAAAAGAAAAAAATAGGAAATCTTAATAATTAATATAAAATAATATGTTTATGAAAAACAAATGGAATCTTTAGAATGATAACACTAAAAAAACTGAGACAAAATAGCATAAATATTTATTTGAAAGGAGTTTTGTTGCGATAGTATAATTAGTTTATCATGTATCTATTTTAATAACAAAATTTGTCTTTTCTACCAGTAAAATAATATAATGTATAAATAAAATAAGGAGTCAAATTTAATTTAATATTCAAATTTCAGAAAATATCATAAAATTATTATAATTATATTTCTTTAGTATATATATCATAAGTATTCTCTGGTGTAGATATCATTAATAAATATTTAATATTTAAAAGCAAATGTAATGTTCAATAATGTTATATTTGGGGAAATTTTGACAATCTACATAAAGAATTAAATTGCTTATGAAATTCTTTGACTTATATATAAAACTATCCTAATTAAAAATTAATACATTAAAACTCCCTTTTACTTATGAGATTGATTACACAGAATTTTCAAACCATTATATTTTATAAAATATATTAGGGTTTATAAAATATATTAGGGGTTATACTAATATCGAACACATTCGAGTAATGACATTAGTTTTTATCTATCATTGTTCACCACATATACTCAACTCCACGAAGGACCGATAATTAAGTGTGGCGCCTTCTATTGGACAAAGCGACTTGGAGAATTTGACAAAGAAATCATGTGACAATAGATGGCCTTTATGTTGAGCTTTCGATAGAAACTAGCCATAATTGTTCTATAATCAAATAAAAATCGGATCGCACTAACAATAGTCTAACTGTTTATAAATAATTCTAATAAATAGGAAGGTTATGGAATAGGACAGTAACAACTTTTCTTCTTTTTTAAGTTATTCAAGTATAGCATGGATTAAGATTTTCTGAGATTTTAAAACATACTTGCGACTTTCCTTTCATTTCTTGATGAACAATAAAACAGAGAAATATTTAAAATATAATGTTCAATCAACTTCTGAAATATCTATTTTCTAGCAATTGAGGAATAAAGTGTCTCAACAGCTTTTGAAGGCATAAAAAATAATATCTGTCTTCTTCAATTTCACATTCTGTAATTAATGCCCTTATTAATTAATAATTATATTAATGAGACATAGTTTTAATATGATAAATGAATACAGGTCTTTTTGTGAAAAGGCATAATACCACGTCTACTTATTGAAAATCCAGACTACTTCGTTGGCCTGTCATAGTTGTGAAAAAAGAAAAAAAATGTAGTTACCCATTCAGGTTCCCATGGCACTAATTTAATAAAACTTAATCAGTCATATTATGTGAATTAAATCATATCAAATAAAATTATATTTTTTTCATGGAAGGGATTTTTCTGGATTATATTTTATTTTATTTTTTCTGTGAAACTTCCCAGACAGCCAAAAGTCTTTGAGGATAAATGCATAAGGATCAAAACTTTTAGTTAAAAAAAATTAAAAGAAAATAAAAATAATTTCAGTTTTTTAATTCCATCGAATAAATTTTCGAATTATTTTAATATAGAAAATCTGTTCATGTAAAACGAATTTTAACAAATGAAGGAATGTTCAAGAGTTATAAATATTAATAATGATATTTAGAAATATTAACTATTGCAAATTCTGATTTTAAAAAATCTTATTTAAAATATATTATAAACAATTATCTTAAATTTATGTTTTCTCTTTCATTAAAAGTTGCAAAAATCTATACTAAAATTAATATAATCATTTCATTGAATCATTTTAAAAATAGAATATAAATTGAAAGTGATTAATTGAAAAGATTGATTTAATTAGGTATTTTATTACATTGGATTAATTGGTATTAATTAGGTATTTTATTACATTTAATTTCGTTGAAACCAAAAACTTGTGTAATCTGTTATTAAAAAATAACAGTAAAAAGTAAAATCAGTAACAATGCTAGATTAATCTTGTGTGTTTTGTTGATTAGATGATAAATATTAGCTTTTCTTGAAATTTTTAATACTCGCTTTAAACAACTATTTTGTTTTGACTACTTAAAATTTTTATTAAAATTTAGTATTATTTGTCTATTTTTTATTATCTTAATGACTAACTACTTGAATTTTTTTCATAGTTATGAAACTTTGGATCAAATTTTAGATCGTTAAATCTCCATTAGCAAAAAAATAAGTTGTTAGAACATGTTCATTTTATTTAATTTTTAGAAAATGGATGCTTCAAGAATACCATTATATTTCGGTTTTTCTGAGAAAAACCAAATATAGTTTTCCGGATAGCTGAATATTGTACAAAATTCTTTCAGCATGTCCTGCTCTCATTTTTTCTTTGATTGTTTCTTTCTTTCGTTTAAACCTGTTATGACAACTTAGCTCAGCTTTAAATATTTGGAAGAAAATATCAGTTTCTGAACATTTTAGAAACTACATCTTTTTGAGGCTTGAAGTTTACATTAAAAATTCTATTTTTCGTGGGAAAGATTTGTGATAAGAAAATAAATATTTACTGAAATTCTTGTCTCGACACACTGTCAGGTATCAAGACACAAAACCAACTTCCTAAATAAATATTTCCAGACTTAAAAACTAGAGGATAAACTTAAAGGATTTTATTTATTTATTTTCATCAAATGCAAGGTAATCTTTTAAATTTTGTCATTTTAAGTTTGTGTAAAGCCTGCCTATATTGTTATTTAAATATAAATAATGTGTACCGCTGAAATTCAAGCAGTTAGGCTATTTATTCTCGTTGGAATTAGTAATTAAAATCCACTATATTTCAAAACATGTAAGATTATCATTGAAGCTCCCAAAAACATTAAAATTGCAGAAAATTCTTAACAGTAAATAAAAAGGAATGGATGTTTAATATAGCATAAATTATTTGTCTTTATTTTTAATACTAATTTCAAACCCCTGAATATCAACATTTATAAAAAGAAATATGGATAAAATCTGTTCGTAAGTTATTATATTTATGATGGAGAGAATTAGAGTAGAACTTCTATGCTTAAAATAAATTAATCTTTTCTGATAATAATCGGATTAGTCTATACAATAAATCAGATAAAACTATACTTATAATAAATAAGAAAGTTTTGTGTGCTTTTTAGCCCTGTACTGGCCAAATCATTTGATATAAAGCTGGTAAATGAGAAGTGACTTTAATCTATAGAAAAAAATGAAATGATTATGCAAATCAAGAACAATAAGCGCTCTATTAAGAATTACTAATGCGTAATAAATTTTGGCTTTCACAAGGACTTCTTCCCTTATAGTCAATATTTTCCTGTTAAAATGTTTCTTCCCTTTGAAAGAAAAATTTAAAAGGAAAAAAAAAATTCTCTTCTTAGTTTATTTATTTTCTGTTCTTGTTTTTTAGGGGGGGATGAAAATGCTAACATTACTTTTTTTTTACTCTGAAATTATTTTTAACTCTCAGAACAACACTCTTAGATTAGAAAATTATTTGATTATGTAAACGAGAGTAAGATCTAGCTTTCTGACTGGAAATTTTAATAGAAACTGTGAATTCTTCATCTCAAACCAATGAAATCATTATCACTTAAACGCAATGAGCTAAGAATAAAATACTTGTATATTTCAAAAATAAAATTGCAATCATTTTAATAAAATTAGTATGTAGTAACTGAAGAAATTATTCATTCATACTTTTAAAAGTTCATTTTATAATTATCGTCTTGATTTTAAAATTTTTCGTAATCATTCTTGATTGCAATATAAACTAGTAGAGATAAACGATTTTTAGCAGATATATTTACACATTGCTTTGATGTCGTATTTATAGCCCATAGTTGAAAACTAGGCAAATTGTATAATCAAGGCGAGATCCTTTTCCTTATTTACCATACTCTATGAATAAGATAGTTTTGAAATATTTCAAAGGCTTTCAAAAATATTTGAGGCTATGACTATTTGTCCATATTTAATAGAACCTCATTATCAAATAAGAGAAAAAAAAATTTTTGTTAAATTAAATATGTAGTAAATGCATAAAAATTACACATCTACGATGAATCTCCGTAATCATCAGTTAAAGGGAGGTTCATTTAACTGTTCGTTTGTCTCTGAATACATTGGCTCACTTAACTAGCCACAGTAATGAAATTTTGGAAAGGCTTTTATCTCTAGATTTATAGATATGGATGTCTTGTCACTTAGAAAAAAAAGCAAAGTTAACAAGTATTGAATTATCGGTAGTATGTATACATAACTTACATAACGTCATCCTGTACCCCCGGTGCCTATAACGCTAATTTATCTAACCAGTTGGATGAGCACAAGATGGGAGAAAGAGAGAGAAAAAGAAGGAAAAAATTGTTAAAGGGAAGAAAAGAGACGAAACAGCCTTCAAGGATTTCCAGAGAGAATGCCATCGATGTCAAATCATTCACGAATCTTTTCAATTTTTTCTGAGGTTATAACTGGATAGAGGGGAAAAGAATACTGAAAAAAATGGTGATTATGGGGTGAACTTCCAGGGTGATTAGATTTCCGACTGAAAAGAGGGGGAGGGGAGGGAATTGACAAATTAAATTGTGAACATATGTATGGCAAATAAACAATCACTATAGAGTCATGAATACGTAGCGTCCATCTGGGTCCTGGGGTCTTGATTTCTTTCATGAAATCTGCACTTTTGAGGGACTTTTTAAGTTATCATTTTGATTGATTTTCACTAGGGGAATTCTTGTCTCAACTATTGTAGGTCTTGGTAATTATGAACATGGTTTACTATGGAGTGAATTTTTGCCGCATGAAAGGGTATTTGATGCAACTCTACTGTACCATTCTTCAAGACTTCTTTCCGGCTTTCTCATGTGCCATGAGAGAGTGAGTAGGCATTCTGTGGCATAGTGAATTGGAGATCGTATTTCCCCACAGCTACAGTAAGGAGAGTTGGCTAGATGGTATTTGTATAATTTATACAATGAATCAATATTGCAATTTTTTGTTATTCTATAAAAAGATAAAAATAAGTACCATATTGGCAAACATAATCTTAGGATGCATGTTGCCTTATAAAATATTAATATTTAACAAATTGTTTTATTTTATATTCTTACCAGATGAACATTTTCTATCCAAAATGTTAATTGCTTTTATTTAAGTAAAAATTATTTGTATCTGTGTATAAAAATTATTTTTAAAAACCCTGAAAAATATAATATGAATGGTAAATTTGATAAAATTATTTTTGATCTTAATGCTTGTCTAAACATTTTAAAGAATAAAATGCAACTTTCCTGTAATATCTCATTTAACTATTAAAGAAACAAAGAAACAAAATTAAAATATTGTTATGAACTACTGATTGTTGTTGAAACTAATTCTGGATATTTTTATAATTCTTTGTATTATCAATCGAAAACATTAAGTTGCATGCCACTAAATAAAAAAAAAATTGTAGATGAAATAAAAAAGAAGAGAAGAGAACAATGTTGAATTCCTTATTTAAAAACAAATGAGATAATTATGATCTATGAATTTATGATGAGGGTCAACGATGTTGATGAATTGATGATAATAATAAATAAATTACCTATAATAATTATTCTGTTGAAATCATCGTAATAATTACTTATAAATTACTTGGCTGAAGGAGGTTAAAAAATAGTTTTCATTTATTACTTAATGCATTCTCGCTCTTATCGAGGCAATGCAAAAATTTTAACTTCCTATTCGTAATATATTTTTTTAAATCTTTGAAGCTTTCTTACGATCTTAATGCCAGTTCCTTGTATATTCATAAGAAACAAGATTAGTCCTTTTTGAGCCCTAAGCCCTTTAAATTTAAAGTCGTGCTTCTTAAATAAAAATATGTCGTTATAGCAAAGTAATTGTTCTGAATTTATTGAGACACATTACGGCAGCTCTAGTAACAGCATATTAAAACACATAAAACAATTAAAAAATTAAGGATATACGCAAGAAAAACTCCTTTAAAAATGCAAACAATACATTAAAAGAAAACAATAACATTTTTCAAAGAGTTACCTGTAAAATTAGCTGATGAATTGGCAATTAAAATTATGAAAATTTGTTACTTGAAAATGGTATTTCATAAAACTGAAGTTGCATTCTCAGATTCTAAGCCAAGATTTGTCTTTTCTTTGTCTATTTCTTTTTACTTTTTTGCCATTTTTGTTTCTTATATCTATAATGAATCATTCTTTTTTTAAAAAAAACTACCAAAATATGATAAGCTATCAAAATTTGTCATATTAAATTCCATTTGCTCTAATATACAGTTGCGTGATACATAGCGCCTTTCTGACAAGTGCATTCAAAACACATTCCTGAAAAGAAAAGAAAAGAAAAGAAAAGAAAAAGAGTTCGAGAAGATCTTGCAGAGATTTTCTTTCGGAACTCTTTTCTCTTTATTGAGCCGGAAACTTAAGAAGAGAAAATCCTCGGAAAAGAAACTCGAAAACTCCGCGTCATTTGATCTCAGAAAATCCTCAGTATTTGAAAGAACCGAAGAAGAAAGTAGCATTCTGGGAAAATTTGTAAACTCCTGAGGCAAAAACAGGAAGCCGGGGCTCCATTTTATGTTTGCATTTATTGACGAGAAAAGTAAGGATAATTACCGTTATTTGAATAACAGAATAAGTACTTTTTTTAAACTTCATATTTCACACATCAAAAAGCAACAAAAAAACATTTTTGCTGATTGTCTTGATTAACGATATTTTTTTGTTCATATAAATAGACATAGATATGTCTATTTTTTTAAATGTTAGGAGTCTACTGAAAAGCAAATTTTATTGATTGTGAAAAAAATGGGTGTTTAGTGAAAAACAATGTTATCTTTGGATATTGAGAGAGAGATTCGTAAATCCCAAAGTTACCAATAATGAATTAAAAGCATTAAGGCTCATTATTTGACAAGCATTTTTCTGACTTTTAAATTAACATAATAACCGAATAAATATTTTCCTTTTAATTACATTTACTTATAGAAAATATTGTGTTTTACTTGTCTAATTTGCTCAGTTTTGCCCTTGATATGAATGCTTGAATGAAGAACCATTTCTTCGAGTTCTACATAAAGTTTAAATTCTTCAAATAAGCAGAAATCCATTCATTATCTTCGGTTTCCTTTATAACTTTTTTATTTATATTTTTTTTCATAAAATCTTCAAAAATACTTCAAAATGTAATATATGAACAGTAAGTTGTGACTCTCAAAAATAAATGTACAATATTAAATTTAATCTCACAGATATAAAAAGAATTCTCTATCTTGCTGAGTCAACATCACCAGTATAAAAAGAATTAACTGTCATTTCTGAATGTTAGGACAACAGTATACTGAAATATAGGATAATTTAACAAGACAAAAATTATCTATTCTAAAGAGAACTCAAAATCACCCAAGAAGTCGGGTATGAAAAGAATGAGCAATTCTGTTTTAAATCAAAACAGCACTGTAGTAAGAAACAAGATAATAATTTAAGAAAAAAATATTTATTATGAATTAGTTCTGAATTACCTAAGATATCGGGAAAGATAATGAAAAAAAAATGCTACTTTACTTTTTATCATATTAATGAACATTTTACTCTTTAACTTCCAATACTTGCATAAAATTTTGCAAAAAATATAGAAAGATGCATTCATATATACATACATACATGTGCATTAGAAGTTTTTTTTTATTGATTTCTAGTACATAATTAGAATCAGAAAATACAGATAAGCAATAAAATATTATGCGATTTAATGATTTTTACAAATATATGTTTGCATGAAAAAATTCAATACCATATTTCACATATGCATCTACTACTTATATTTAAATGAACAATGCAAGAGTTAGAAATCCATCTAAAGCTATAATCTGCCATTTATACTTTTCTTATCTTTGTTTAATAATGTCTCTCCTCATTAACAAAACCACTTTGATAAATATGTTTTTTGTTATCAAACTGGTATCTACAATTGAAAATTAAATATTAGATTTCATGTATTTAAATGTGTTAAAATCCATGGGTTAAACGGAATAGAGTCTATAGTTCATTCGAATTTTCACTAATCTTGACTATATTTGTAAGCAATCTCCTTGAAAATAAAATTTTCAACACCATTTGTTAACTCCATATGTTCGATATTAGGAAAAAAATTTAAAAAATACAGATTTAATTCTCTCTTTTCAGTTTTAAGAATATTATTGGAGAAAATGTTTTTTCCAACCATTTATTTTAATTTTAAGAACCATCGAGTGTTACGTCTGCACCAGATTTGTATCATGGAAGCAGATCAAGAAATAATACTCCACAATGATTGTTGAATATAATAAGAGATTCAAAAAAATGTCCATTGTAGTCATTTTATTAGGCATTAAAATTTTAGAAATAAGGTGTGATCAGTAGCTTCGTTAAGATGTCTGTCAGCGCAAATAAGCGAGGGATCACCTGTGAGGTAGATAGGGCAAGGTTGTGCCCAGCATCTAAATCAGATTTGTTAAGAAAATTACATTTGCAGATAGACAGAAATGATTTGCTTTTGTCATCAGTGGGGGGAATGAAATATAGAAATACTGCTCTTAACGCTTGTGTATTTTTGGACCAATAAAAATCAACTCAAAATCACTACAGAAAATTCTCAATATTTACTAATAAATAAATCATCCTATGGATCAATCGTAAGATGGAGCAATCAATCTTTCAAAATGAACATTGTCACTCTTATATCTATTTGCAACATTATATTAGAAGAAAATCCATATTTCTTATTGTTATTCAATATTGTATGATATAATTTCTCTACAATTCTCTATTTCTCGAATAATGCAATATGCAGAAGTTTATACAGTGTAGTGCATGCAAAATAAAATATATAAATGAACAAAACATCTGTATTTTTTTCAAAAGCAATGAATTAAGATTTAAGTAAATTCTAATTCATAGTTTCGCATGATAAATCTGCAATGTTATTATATGCAGAATCAGATATTGGCATCAAAACGTATTTATGCATCTGCAACCAGATTGTAGGATTTACTCCTTCCAAATGTTGCATTAATTTGAATTTGAAACCTGTCACTTCGAATTAAATGCCTACCTGCATCTAATTATAATAGAATGTATTGAGTGTGTCATACCAAGCGATATCGGATCAAATTGTCTCAATTCTAAATGTGTACATGAATAAATGAAAAAAAAAAAGCTGCAATAGACTAAAACGAAAATGTTGAGAAAGTTGAAAACCAACAGCTTATATTTATGTTTAACTTATTAGGAATCATTAATATTAACCGAGTTTCTGCTAATTATGACTTTAAACTAATAAATAAGCTATCGACTTTCAAAACTATGTATATTATACCTCAACATATCATAATATACACTTCTAAATTTGAATTATTGTCATGCATTTGATTAGGTTAAAAAAATTTTAAAAAATCTCACGATGTACAAACTTTCCCCATTTCTGTAAAAATCTTTGAAATTATTACTGTGTTTGTAAAAAAGTGACATATTTGATGCTAATATTTAAAATCATTTCTAAACATTTTGTCATTAAAATGCATTATTCTTTAAAACTATAAAAGATAAGAAAATAAGTTTAAACTATTAATTATTGAAAAAAGTATGTATTTCAATAACATAAGTATGTAGCCAAATAAACCTGTTAGAAACAAAGTATATAGATACGACATCAGATAGCGGCATTCGAGATTTGAAGCTCGAACATCATCTGAAGCGAATAAAACAGTATATATACTTGTTCAATGAATTCGGTGTAAAATGATAACAGTTAAAATTTCTCCTCCTTATATCTTGTAAATTGGATTAATTAGCTTGATTTACAGTTCGGTAATTTTCATTTAATTTAAATAATTAGCAACATATAGAAATACTTTTGTGGAGAAATTTTTCATTTTGTAATCAGTAAGCATAACTGAAAACAGAAACTGCAATGAAATACTTTTAATATGTTTAAAAATAATAATTAAAAGATGAAATAAATTTAATATTTGATAAAATTAACAATTCTTCATTTTATCAACTCATTTATTTCAAACTAGTGGTAGCCAAACTTTGTCGAACATTTCATTCATCTGAATAAATGATTGCTAAAGTTTTCATAAAATATACCTGTAACTTCATATCGCAACTTAACTCCTTCTCGAGTAAAATGTTTTTTAAACATTTCCTTCTAATACGCAAATAAATTATAAATTTTATACCTTTCTGTTGATAGAGATAAGTATTTTCCAAATATCTTGTCTATACCAATATACACTGCTCAAAACAATTTGGGGAGCACATGGTTTTAACAGAATAACGCAAAGATGTCTACCAATAAGTAACATAAAATGAATCATCCATAAAGGACAGCCTGCCAGGAAACGGAAGAAGAAAAATTTATATGCAAATCAAAGTTCATGAAGTCAAAAACCAGAAAAAAGGACATAAGGTCAGAAATCGGGATGTTGAAATTTGATTTCGCAGTCTTTCTGTTTTTGAGACAAGATTATGAGAATGTCTGAACAACGTGATTTATCGAAATCCATGGCATGGCGTGTCATTGGCCGAGTGGAATCAGCCAAACCAGCGTCGGAGTGTCGCCGACGCTGTTAGAGTCGCCAAAAGTGTTGTTGAAAGGCTGTAGAATCGATTCCAAGAAACGGGAAATGTTAGACGTCGACCAGGGCAAGGTTGGCCACGCGCCACTACAGCAACTGATGACCGGTATATACGGTTAACAGCCCGTTGAAACAGAACAGAGAATGCTACTCAGCTGCAAAGACAGTTGTTCTTGGCAACAGGACGAAGGGTGTCCAGCCAAACAGTACGTAATAGGCTTCATGGGGGAGGGCTCTATGCACGTAGGCCAATGGTCTGCATTCCGTTGAACCCACGCCACCGTGCGGTCCGAAGAAGATGGGCTGCTGAACATCGAGATTGGCAGCAACATGATTGGAGCCAAGTGCTGTTTACAGACGAGTCCCGATTCAGTCTGGAGTGTGACACTCGACTTGTTCTGGTGTGGCGGGAGATGGGCACTCGAAATAACCCCACATTCGTTCGTGAAAGGTCACAATACAAGCGAGTTGGCTGGATGGTATGAGGTGGAATCAGCATAGGCGGACGTACGGACCTGCATATCATTCGGAATAGCAATTTGACGGGCCGCAGGTATGCAGACGAGATATTGAGATCTCATGTCATCCCTTACCCTGGAGCCATTGGCGATTCCTTTATTTTCCAGGAGGATAATGCCCGCCCGCATAGAGCTCGTCTGGTGGAGAACATGCTTGAATCTGAAACAATACAGAATATGGAATGGCCAGCGTGCTCTCCTGACATGAATCCAATCGAGCATTTGGGACATGCTCGGACGACACATTGCTGCTCGGCCAAGGCCGCCTGTGACTGTCCCAGACTTGGAGATTACACTTCTTGAGGAATGGAACAGTATTCCCCAAAGTCTGATCGATAACCTCATCGCATCCATAGCAAACAGGTGTGCAGCAGTCTTAGCTGTTCGAGGAGACCACACGCCCTATTAAAACTCATGCATCATGTCTATTAAGAGCCTTTCATCGTTTACATGTAACCAAATTGTTGCCCTAAATCATCTTTTCATGTTTTTTCCATATTTCCAAAGAATTAAAGCTTAATTCCACATTGTTTTATTAATTGCTCTGTATTGCGCATGGATACGCGTGTACTACCCATTGTATGCCAATACATGGTTGTCTTGCATGGTTTTCTTGATTTTTTTTTGCTTGCTCCCCTAATTGTTTTGAGCAATGTATATCAAATTATATTGCCTGAACGAATAACAATGTTTAAAATTGGTGTTAAGTTAAAAAGACGATGCAATTGTTTAACCCATTTGTTCATTATAAATTTAAAGTTCAATTGTGAGTGTAAGAAAATTTAAACCTTTTTAACTAAAAGTATTCTTTATACATACTCACCATAAAATTATAAACTGTGTCATTCATATCTTCATCCTTTATTGTTTACTTGCATATCCTCAAAGGTTTGCCGGATTTATTTTTCTTGGATATCATCATCATCATCAATTTAAAATGAAAATTTAATATGAAATGTCTTCTGTGA
The DNA here is from genome assembly GCA_026289955.1 of Argiope argentata. Lineage (NCBI taxonomy): Eukaryota > Metazoa > Arthropoda > Arachnida > Araneae > Araneidae > Argiope > Argiope argentata. The sequence continues at coordinate 629,641 of JAOUZG010037268.1, forward strand.
GAATAAGAATGAATTAAATTTCACTTCAACGCTGAAATTTTATAAAATATTTAAAAGGGTTTTAATAAATTAAAAACATTATAGAAAGCTTTTGAGTTTAAATATCAATTGGAACAATACTTTTATATAAAAAATATATTGTGCTGTTTGTAGATTCGGTCATTATAATAGTTAAGAAAACATACCAAAATTTTGCTTATTTTAAATTAAATATATGTATAACATTTCAAAAGTATCGCAACAAAATGCACATTCTCATACTCTAAATTGAAAAAATGATGTTAGTCTCTTTAAGTGAATATATTTGATTTTTAGAGCCACCTCCTACACACACACATAGACATACATGTTCATACAAAAAAAAATTCATACATGTTCATACTAATGAAAATGGAGAAAAAAACGTTATTATGGTTCCTACATAATTTCAAATGCTTAATTGAGAAAAAAAATAAAACAATTTGGATTCAGTGGCAAGATATTTAAAACATTCCAAACATGTCGAAATTTTGTAGTAATAATTAACATTTTCTCTTAAAATCAAATGAAATGTATCTTAAATAGATTGCTTTGATGATTTAATGAAAATTCAAATGTCATCACTAAATTTAAATCATTCGTCATTTTCTAAAAGAATAAAATAAAATCTTATATTCAATTATAAGTTTTAATTAATATACGCCTTTTACCGTCTGGTGCTAAATTGAATATGAATTGAAGTAATAGGATCTTGGAAAGGAAAGTACATACAATTTGATATAATTATACAACATTCTTATCATATTTGAAAATGCATTTTATTTTAATATTCAATTTAATTTCATGATTAAACACAATTCAAAGCATGAAAGGATTTCTTTTGAAGGAATTTTCTTAAAAGAAACCTTTGAAATATTTTATTGTATAACTGAAATTTAACTAACGATTAACTAGACTAGTTTATTTAATATTAAAATTCAATTCAAAATTTGTTTATAGTCAAAACAAGTGAGTTTTTTCTTTCATGTATAGTTAAAATATTAATAGTAAAGCACTGAAAAAATTATTAATAAGATAATTAAACTTAAACAAGAATTGCGTACATTTGCTCTACAACCATTCTCCACTCAACGCTAAACGCCAATTTATATTAAAATAGGGTAAGAAATTATTTTATGAAATTTTAATTGGGAAGATTCGGTATTTTGTACTCGTAAAAATAATTAAAATGTTTCAGATTTAATTCATCTGACTACCTTTCGTTTCAGATTTCCATTTGAATAAATATATGAAGGATTTCAATTGAGTATTGCACGAAAATAAAGCTTTTGAAAAGATGTAGTTAAATTAATTTACCATTTCATTTATAATAAAGAGAATAATTTGCTTATGTTTTTATTCATAATATTTTATTTATTTATACAATTATTCGAGTCAAGAAAAAGCATTTATGTTGTGAAAATAAAATGAATAGAAATCTAGTAAAGCAGTCATTAGTATGCTCATATCAATAAAAATTTTATGTAATTATATTCTTAATGGCTTCCATAGCTAAAATTTTAAAAAAGTGAGCTTCGATGTAATATATATATAATAGCTTATACTACTGTAGGACATTATAACGCACTATTATATAATACATTTCCTTAAATTTTTGTTCACATTTTTTTGAATTATATGGCAGGAAACAGCCACAGACTTATTAATGGGGGAATTTTTTAAAAACGTAACTCTTACTTATGTTTAAAGTTAACCCTTTATTTAAGCAAGTAAAATTCAAATCTTTTATGAAAAGCTTATCTTCTACTGAAAGTTATTTAACGTTGAAAAATAAACCGAATTTTTATATTTCTAATATCAAAAATAGAAGAGAAAGCTGGACGAAATATCAATAACACTAATGAGAAAGACGTGATTTTATATTTAGCAATGAAATATAATTTGAAATAATTTTAAAATATGTCAAACAATAAAATATATACATATACATCAAATTATTGATTTTTTTGAATATGTTGATAATGTAAAAATGCTTTCAGTTTTAAAATTCTTTTAAATTTTATCTCCAATAAGTTTTAAAAACTTTCCTAATGTTGGACTTATTAAAATAAAACTGTTATTAAACTTTTAATAACATAATTCCAAAGAACACATTTCTACTCCCCATATAAGCCAAAGTTTGTAGCTGTCGACTAAATTGTACGTCTTGAAGAGTGTGAGTTCATAAAGAATGGCGCTCATACAAGTACCCAAGGGATACCCTAATAATATGCATAATGAATAACATGCATACCCTAATAATATGCATACTGAATATTATTAGTTGTACAGACGTATCACATTGTTTTAGGACGTGTTTGCTGCATTTTCTTACGCTGAGAATTTATAGAATTTTTTCTCCTACATATTTACATAAATTTATGCTATTTTTCTCACATTTAAATTGTCCTGTATATAGGTAAAACGCCAATGTATGGAGTTCTTAAATCGTTCTTACTATGTATTATCAAATGGTGTCAATCTGGTGTAATCAAATCGTTTTACCTAAATATTTTAAATTGTTTCTTTGAACGTTTTATTACAATAAATATTATCCAAAGATTCATTAATTAATTAATGAAGCTACAAAATATAATAAGAAATGCACTGAAGTAAGCTTATTTTGTCTCCAAGAACTTCATTCAACCAGGCAAAAGATGAAGTAAAAGAAATCGAAAAATAAGAAACAACCAGATAATCGAGCACAAAAATAAACTTAACCCTGAATGGGTAACCAATATTACATACGTATGGAAATAAATGACCATATTTTCTAAAATTATGATTTCTGGAAAATTACTTCTAACTTTATCTCAATTTAAAAATTTACCTTTTTAATTCTGTCAGTTTCAATTCTATACATTTTTTATCATTATTTTTATTAAAATCTTGAATGTAATACAATTAATACAGTAATACAATTAATGTAGTAATTAAATGTAATGCATTATCCAAAACTAGGATGAAATGACATGAGCCTACATTGCTTAAAAAATAGTTTTTTCAGTGGTCCTATTAACAAACTAGAACAACAATTTTTGTTTTTATCACCAATAATTAAATAAATTACCACACATGTTTGTCAAAAGCATCGGCAACTAGGGTTTTAAATGTATGGCAACTTTCAAATTCATTCATCATAACATGGAATCGCGTGCGTTTGGCAATGTCAAAATCAAGACGGAAAAATAATTACTTTCTCCGAAATACAATTTTGATTTAGTCTTTTATTTATAAATATATATATATATATATATATATATATATATATATATATATATATATATATATATATATATAACGTGTATTCCCAAATATTATTAAAACTCATTGAGTCAATTAAATTCGTTTTATTTTCTGTAATATTAGATGTTAGATTCCATCATATAACAGGTTTATGAATGTCAATTATATTATAAAAGATAAAATGTAAAATTTTATGAACAAGTTGGCTGCCAAAGGCGGTTGGTGTTAATTGAATTACTAAATTTGTAAATTAATAATGATTGTTTGCTAAATATTTATTAAATTTGTCATTCTGAAATGCTCATTTCCCATGCTACATTCATAATTCAATTTTCTTGCAGTTAACATCAAAACAGATATAACTGATTCATGGAAAATAACAGGGAAGAAAAGATCCATCAGTTATGCTTTTGAAGAAAAAAAAGACTTAAAAAAATTCTGCATTTATTTTGAAATTTCTTAACATTTGTTAAGGAGATCTGTAAGAAATAAACCACCTACTTTTAAGCATTTTACTTCGAACTATCATTGTTACTTTAAATGATAATCATCATTCATTTTCTTTTTAAAAAATATTTATTTTCTGTTGGTTTTACTTATGCCACTTGCAAAGAGTACGACTCGATCGATGTACAAGCGATTATAAGCCGAATGAGCGTCTCTTGATTTTGAAGTACTGCAAACTAGAGCCAAGAATACCACTTAGCTACAAATAATCACATTCGTTTGCACAGCCCCCTTTTACAAGGGACTCATTCAAACACCTCACAAATAGTAAACAGAAGAACAACCATACCCTAACCGGAAACCTGGGATTCCCGATTAGGTAAATTAGCAATGTCCTAAATTACTCGAACCTGGGGCACCCAAATAACAAGTAAGACGTACTACCTCTGTGCCATAACGCCAGGTTACATTTATTTTCTAAAAAAAGATTTCTTAAACAATCTGAATTTAATAGAACTCAATGAAGAATATAAATTAAAATATCTTTCAATTCCTTCGCTGAAATCTCAAAATTTAAAACCAAATATAGATACAAAAATATTTCTATGAAATCTATATTTCTCCTCATACAAAAACAGTTTTCATGACCCTATTGGTATAATTTTATAAAACTAATTTTACCTTTATAAAGAGATGAAATAGGGACATATATATCAAGAGAAATATCAGAAAATATAATGAACCATCACCGAATTTTTGGATCTAAAGAGTACAAAATTCAGAAAGAACATTTTCGAACTTCAACATAAGAAATATATATATTCACTAAACATTTAAATTCTAAAGTCTTAGATGTATCATATACAAATAAAAGTGCCTTAATGTATTCCATCTTTCTAACAGGGTAAATAGAAAGGTGGTTCAAAAACAGTGGAATAAAGATGGAAGTAGTAAAATAATTCTGAGAAGCCTACCTAAAATTTCAGGGAAAGCATAACTTCAGTCTGAGAAATGAAATTCGAGGCTTTAAAAAAGCGGAGGCTTAAGAATCTTTAAATTCCAGAAGGAATCTATGAAAAATTATCCAAGCATGTTTCCATATGTCGAGGGATGCATTTACCTTGCAGAACTTTGACAATCGTAGCATTTGAAGGTAATGGAGAAATCTCAATGTTTAGAAATGCCTCGATTTCTTGTCTAAACTATTAAGAATGTAATACTACCAAAATAGGAAGTCCATACATTTCTATTAATGTTATGGGATATTGTACAAATGGGAAATGTTGAGAATGTTCGAATTCAACGCGCAGGAAAAAGCAGTATAATACGACTTTAAAATATTTCTATTCTTGTTTTGAAACAAACACCACTTTCCTCTTAATATTTAAAATATGCAAATGATTCTGTCTGGATCTCTGTTATTTAGAAATGAACGTAAAGAAAAATGACTGTTTTAAAGGAAAACGGATGTTTGGATTTATGTAGAATAAAACGGTTTGAAGTACATTAGTTTTAAATAAATGCCTCTGGAGTTTAGTTGTTGCTCAACTTTTAGGATAAGCGTCCGTTTTATAATTGCTTGATGAATGTTGTTCATGAGAGCAAAGGAAAGAAGAGATGTTGTTCATAAAGGGGAATTAATTTAAAAAGTATAATAAGCTTCTTCAAAGACGTATCTTAAATATTATCAAGGAGAAATAAATGTGCTGAGTAATGAAAAATTGGAAATTGAATTACATACATTTAGTTTGTTATTTCTAGTATAAGTGCAGACATCAACATCCTGGCACAAAAGTAGCACATATTTCCATGATCTGGGTTTCATGGATTCGATCATGGTTGTTCTACACCTGTTCTATCAGAGAGCTATGTCAATATGCCCTCCTGTAAAAAGAAGTTGTTCATGAGAATGTGATACATGAGTAACTAAGATGTATTCTTGGCCCTAGATGGCCCCCTTGGCCCTAGACTTAAAACAAGAGACGCAAACAAGGCTTAAAATCACTGACTGCTTCAACGAGCTTGTCTATGGCATGTGCCATTAGAAACAGCAACAGAAATGTTAATAAACATTTTTTTTAAAAAGTTTTAGCTTTGCTTAAGCAGTTGAATGACCTACGATATAACAAACTATGACCCGAGAAAATGAATCCTAGCCTAATGCAATTGAAAATTATTTGAATAATTGGTTAGATTAAATTTTTATCAAGTTTGGTTGATAAAAATGTACTAAACCTTCATCCAATACAAGTAATTTTATTCCTGCTCCTTATGCTATTTAATCCATCAGATATGGAAAGTTCACCATATCTGAGGATAAAAACTATCAATGTTGTGGATACATTCTCCTTAACAAATGGATATATAGATACTATTTGTGTTTGTCTATACTCTACAATTATGAACCAACACCCTGGGGGATAACTCTGAATTGGGTTTTCCAAAAAAAAGCAGTGGAAATATTTTCGACATCCTCTAGGTAGTATAGTAGAGACTCAAGCATATGGAAAGTCATCTATGTACCACATTCTCAGTAATCCTAGATCCATGCAAGACCAGCATTGTTTATTGGATTTACCAGATTTAAATTCATCAATGGAAGCTGTGGAAGGGGAAGATGAAAAGAGTTATGTCATGTCTAATGTTATTTTCATCATCTATCTATTCATACATGCCCTCACAATGTTAACTTTCGGACAGCTTCAGAATGGAACATTAATCAAACAAAATTAATTCTAAAAAAGTAACATGAACATCACAGAAAACCTATTATCACCGAAACTGAATTATTATGTTAAACCAAAGTACCATTATTTCCGGATCATTAAAATAAGGAGAAGAAATTTAATGCAAAAATAAGTATTCGCAGTTACTATATACTCCATACATCTATTCATAAGAGGAGAAATCTTAAATAATAATGAGCAAGTAAGTAGTTTAAACCAAGTTTCTTAACTAGATTTAATCATTATAGTAATTAGTAAAAGAATAAGGGTGTAGGATTTGGATAATGTCCAGGCCCCTTTGACAGACAGCTCCTTGTAACACACGTAGTCTCCTATTGAAAATGTTAGGAAAATGTCTGTACTCAACAGCTGTTGGGAGCTAAGTTGATTTTCAAACTAGTCATGGTAATATGCTCGCCATAGAGAGAAAATTATTAAATTATCATCGAAAGCTTTATTATTAGCTATAAATACCACATTACTATAGGAAATTCTGGATTAAATTCTACATTTTGTTTAATTTATTTATTACAGATTTTTTAATGCACTGTAATAATTATAGCCCATTGTTTTAAACTTAATATAACATAGAAAATACGAGAAAAGTTTTGCTGAAAATAATAATATTGAGATTTTTTAAAATGTAAAATCGTATTTCATTCATTTATAATATAATATGTATTATGTAAGAAATATTGTTTTTACTTAATTAAATTTCTCCTTTATATAATTAAAGTTAGGTTTAGGTGGGAATAGGTAGTTTCAGAATTTATATATTTATTTTGTACATTAAATTAAAAATTAGAAAAACCAGCTGATTTATTTCCATAATTCTCTCGAAAGAAAACAATTAAAATTATAAAAGAAAGAATTTCGGAATTGGTAGAAGCTTATTACCACGTTAAACTTTGATTGTCTGTAAACTTTATCATCAAACCAAAGGACCATCAAATTAACAAAACCTGAGGAAGAGTGAGATTCATTTAAAATAATGTTTATTCAAAGGAAGTCTTAATAAAAAATTGAAATCAGCTATCTTATTATGTGAGAACATTATTATTTTTAAGGCATTTTTTTGTCTTAATTAATTTAAGTTATTAGCCAATTTAAACAGGTTTGAAACAATAATGTGACTGTCAGATAATGCATGCTATTGGGTACATTTCGGACATTCGTGCCAATTTATGACTTTTAATTGATGATAAATTGCCGAATGTGACAACCTTCTTTACCATTTCGTATTAACCGTAAAAGAGGAAAATTGTCGCCCCAAAAGCGACAACTTTCTTTCCGTTCATTTTGTGACTTCAAAAAAATCAAACCAATACAATATCATATTCTCACACGATAAAGCATATTAACGACAAAAAACCAAATGTAGCAACGTTGCCATTGACTTTAATCTTTTGAATTATATTTTAAATTTCTATTTTTAAAGGATTATTTTGGCGATCAATTTCCAAATGTAACAACCTTCTGGATTATTCGCTAATAAACATAAAAGCGAAAAATTGAGACCTCAAAAGCAATAAATCGCTGATTTGTTGCCTAAGCATTTTGAAGCTTCAAAAACCTCAAGCCAAAACAACATCCTGTTTTCACATGATAAAAATATGCAGCTTCTAGAAATTTTTTAAGCTGATAATTTTTATATAATGCTGTTATTGCTTCGTTTTCTTCCTTTGTTTTTGCAATTAATTTTATTAAATTCTTTTAATCGTTATTTTACGTGCATTTAAATAATTTCAAATGATATGAAGATGGAAGTTTTGTTTTTACTTTTTTTCTCCAAAACTGGCTGTATAAATTATTGATGTGAGAACAATTAGATTTATGGGCTGGAATTCAATATTTAGAATCTAACGTTGAAGTAATTGCAGCTATAGAAACACTTTTTGTGCAAAACTTCTTATTAATGCTTTCTTTTGGCTAGTTGATTTATTTTCCTCTCTCCAGTATTCTTCACCCAAGCGAAATGGTATGTGTGATGGACTCAACAGATCTTCGGAAGCTCACTGCAGAATTAATGAGCTGTGTTTCCAATAAATACGTATTTACCATACTTGCAAAATATAATGCATAAATATTCCAATAATGCGCCCATACTTGGCGCCAGATATTTTGAGAGAGCATCTCAATTCATAAAGGATGAAAATTGCTGAAGAATATAATTCAAGCATTCATGCCACTTTGGAAAGATAGTTTAAAATTCACTCCATAGCTTTGAATTTTATGACAAGGAAATTCATTTAAAGCAAAAAAAAATGAGAAAAAGAATATTTTTGCAAAACAATGAGATAAGTTTCTGGAATATGAAAAGGTATTAAAAATTATCTTATCTTCTTTTAGGATGTCAAATTATTCAAATATCATCACATCCCTGAAGACATCCCTGATTCTTGTTGATAATTTATATTTATTTAAACTAAGATTGACCAATATAGAGAATACGTATTTTGGATATCTTTTTTAAATATTTGTCTTTCCATAATACATGGGATAATATAATAGAATAAAAAAATAAAATAATCTAAATGATTACTCCAACAAAGTTGAAGATGGTAATATGTAACTTGACTGAAAAGCACGAAAAGAAGAACATTATGGTTTTTCTCTATTTCATTGGTTCTTAATCGCTTAGAACAAGTCGGCCTTAAACCCTTTTCCAGAATTACCAGCAAGCGAAAATTAAGTATATAATCCTTTTCTCTTGAAAATTTCCTCGAAAAAATTCTTTGCCACCCATATATTGAATCTAAATTCAATAATTCTTGTACAATCTGGTTTATAAAGTGACACTTTAAGCAGTAGAAGATGGCATATTTCTACTTTGTCATAAATTTTTAACGATATATTTCAGTTATGATGATAATCTCTGGATCATGTTTTTAATTCATAGATCCACATTCCTTCTATAATTCGAAAAAAACCCACATATTTTTTACATTTAAAAGTATATATCATTAAGAAAAGTAATGACTTTAGCTTATAATACCATGAAATGAAAGTCTTTAAGAGTTCATTTATACAAAATTAACAATCCTAAATGTTACGACTACATTTATTCATAATACTGATTCGTACTACACTAATTGTACAATATCTGCATATTGCCCATCTTTGTTGAAGAGAACTTTCTATAGAAAACACGTCTTGAAAACATGTTAAAGTTACTCTACACTTCTACAGTTAGAAGCTAAATTAGATTTTAAAACAATTACGGCAATATACTTACATTATGTAAGCTTTTGTATTATTAACATCCTTCAAGCTATAAATGTTGCTTGAAAATGTGTTATAACTCAAAGTAATGCATTAGCGCCTGTCATATACTATAATTAAGTTTAAGTTATAATTATGCTTGTCCATTTATAGAGAAATAAACATGTTACTTTTATTATTACTATTATTTATAATTAAGTAATTTTAATTTGTGAATGCATTATTTTATTACTTTGAAAAAAAGAAACCGAAATTAAGTAATATTTGTTAAACTGTATTTTGACCTTATTTTATACCTGAAAGGAGTCCATTTTTTCCCATTCTAACAGATAGATATGTAATCTTATATAATATTTTTCAGCAATAAATTTCAGAAAAATATTTCTTAAAGATAACTTTATATTATTGTAAAATTATTTAACCATTTAAAATTATATTATGCTCTATTTCTTGTCGTTTGAATGGTGCAACTTTACATGTCTTGAATTATTTTTCTTAAGTTGTTTATATATATATATATATATATATATATATATATATATATATATATATATATATATATATATTATATAGCTTTATGTCCTGTTGTTGTTCTCGTTTCCCTTTTCAAAACTGAAGTAACGGTGCAGTAGCTTCTAAGGGCAGACTTCATTATTGCATTTCATTCATTCATCCACATATCGTAATTTAGATCTTGGAACAGAGAACGATTACTTCTAACCCTGAGTGGTATTTCTCTAGACAAGGAGGACTTTATGAGCAAGGCAGATTGAATGTTCTCCAGTTACCCGACACATGGAGTCTTCGGCTGGCGAGTTTGATCTCGCAGCCCAAGGGACATGAATTCAACGCCCTTCCAACCCTGCTGTTCTGGCCTTGCTTAATTTTTCTCAACAACTTTTATGTTCGAAATGAAATTTAATCATTTTCATTGCTTCTTCACATATAAAATCATATGATCGTACTTTTATTTTTGAGATACAGAGAAAAAAGGCTATCATTAATGTATATTTGTCTTCAATTACAATTAAAATGTAATTTGTTTGGTTTAGCGTATGTTTAATATTCCAGAATATAATTGTGCAAAAAAATTTGAAAGTTCTCTCACTACATAAATCTCGCTATTTATCTTTATATATATATAAAGAAAGAGATAATTCATAAGGTTTTATACATAATCTTTAACTTATTATTATTATTAATAATAAGAAGAAGAAAATTCTTTTTTTACATATGAAAAGTTCTTTTAGTAAAAAAAACTGGAGTTAATGCTCTAAACAAAGTTTCTCTGAAATGCTGAGAAAGTAGTTTATGGATTGGCAAAAAATAAATAAGATGGAAAGAAGTTAATAATAAATAAAATAATAGTCTATTTCTGATATTTTAGAAATGCAGTTTATTTTAAAATATGTGTATTATAAAATCAGATAGAATTTTCCAAATTATATAAATAAATATTACATTAAAAATTATTTTACCTACTGAGGACAACTTACTTTACTACTGACTAAGAAGACTTAACAAGAATTAAATAAATTGTATATGAAGTAACTCTATATAACATGTGTATTAATATAGATATTCTATATTAAATCATTTAATTTAAGAATTGAGCTTTAATGAAAAGTTTAATTTTGTTTCACTATAAATAATGATACATTTGTTTTTCCAAACTTTTAAAATTCTGTGTTCTAAATCTTCACACTCTATGAAGACTTTTACTTGAATGTTTGAAGAAAACATTTATATATCTCATGAATATTTTCAAATCTTGAACAAGCTGATGATACTTGTAAAATAATAAATACTTAAAGCACTAATCAAAATTAATTTCAGAAGAGGTGAAAAACATAAAGGCAATTGAGTTGAAGTCAATAATTTTTTTATTTATATTAATGCTTCCTCAATTTCTTCAATTTTTAATGATAAAAAATACATATTTTAAATCTTAATGATTTTTTTCAGATAAAAGGAATTGCATTTAAGAGTGATAAATGTAAAGAAAATAGAGAAGAAAATACTTGCTTTACTTTATTAAAAATCCTCGTGAAACACGTCAACAATTTCCAAAAAATAAAAATAAATAAATAAATTTGTATACAAATGAAAAATTGAATACAAAACTAAGCATGGAATAATTTATTCTGTTGCATCCTCGTATAAAATAGAATAGAAAGCAAAATGGTTCTAAAACAACATTTCCTTTGATTTTAAACGTAGAAACATCTCAATGCACTATATATATAAGAAATACATATTTGAAATTTTTTATTTTTTTTGCGATAAAGAATTCTATTTTCCGAAAACTTTAAGATATAAATATGAAATTTGTTATTGCTTTTTTCCAGACGCCATAATACAAACAAAATCAAATACATTCTTGAATTCAAAGAAACTTGAGTTTCAATTTTTATTTGATTTGTTTACAACGCAGTTAAAACCAAAATAAAATTTGAACTGATTGAATCAAATCAATGTGAAGAATTAAAACTCTACTCGATAAATTATTACATTAAAATTTACTGATACTTTCACTTCAAATTATTTATACTTTATTTATAATTAATTTTAGTTATACCATCACAGAACTATAATAGTTTTGAATATGAGCAATATTTTGAGGCTTGTTTTATAGTTCCAAACCATTATAAAATGATAATTTATCACTGTTATACTGAGGATGAATCTATTTATGCTCAATGATTTTAATAAAATTATGCATTTTATTCTATACCTGTATTTTTTTGTCAAAATTTAATATCAATTGGCCGGTAAAAAAGATTTTAAAATACATATCCACGTGATAATAGACTCAAGTCAAAGATATTGTTACGTTTTTAGCTTAGCGGATTCGGATTGAATGGGCTTTATTTGAGGATAGCACAAACAAATTTATTTACAGCTATTTTGCAGGTATTTCTAGGATGACTTCAAATAAAACAATGCAGCAGTCAACAGCCATTAACAACGTAAATATAAGCCATACGCACAATAAGCACAGACTGCAAAACATATGTATAGCATAAGAAATAACAAATCACAGCGAGCTCAATTATACAAAGTTAACAGCAAACGTAAACGCAGCTCAATAATAACAAGTGAGAAAAGTAATCAGCTGGCACAACGAGTCGCCACTCTTTCGAGAGGAACTGCCAAATTGTGGCAACCTGTCTCTTACATAACCAAGCGAGCGAACGCCCAAAAGGACGCGAAACTATAGAAAACACCGTGAACAATCCAGCGGCCCCCTAAATATTCTTCTCACCGAATCAACTCGTTGGCTTTTTGTCAACTGGTGCTAAAGATCTCTCTTTCGGTACGCTTTCGCGGTGCTCGTCCGCTTGTAACAATATACACTTCACAATTATCTTTCACCGATTTTTGCCAAGGTTTCCAAGGCAGGAAAAGTGGAATAATAATTTTATTCAAGAGTAAACGAGAACGTTTTGTGAAGACCACTACCACTACTACTAATTTTAAGTTTGTAATATATGCATAGAATCAAATAGAAGCTGCAAGGACGTAAATATGATACATACGGTCACACTTTTGTGGCTAAGGCGTAACATGATTATTTCTAAAGAAGACTTTCTTTATTTTTCCTAAGTTTTCAAGTTTTGCATTAAAAAAAAGAGCAATTAGCTTCAAAAATAAAAGTTATATATAGTTCTTGGCTATAATTTAGATTTAAAACTTGAAATAACTTTTAACTAATTCATTGATGATGTCGTGTCAGCGTTACAATGGAAAGAGGGGTGCACTAGCTTCTGAGAACCCATGAGCAATCTAGGACAGAAGTCACATTTCTAGCTCATATGAAGGTGAATCAAGCATTTGCTTGCACAACCAGTTTTCACAAGGAGGGGGGGGGGTCTTTCTCACACCTCAAAGATAGAAAACAGGGTAAAGAACAACCAGATAACTAGGAAGACCCTCTACCCTTAAAGACGCTGGAAATTAATTCATTACTTTATATTTATTGGTTTGTGTCTTATTGAAAGAAAATTGTTTATTTAAGAGTAATTGAACTGAAGAAAAATATAATTACTATGAAAATTGTATTTTGTTGATGCATTTCTGAGCTGCTAGAATGTCAATTTCAGTTATATCCTTTCCGATTTCTTGAGCTAAATTTCGCATCAGTTTAAAGTCACTGAGAAAGGAAACAAATACGGATGAAACATGCTCATTCATAATTTTAATAACTTGATTATTTATAGTGATGAAGAATCATATATTTAGGAAAAAATGAATAATATTTTTTTTAGAAAAAATAGTTTAAAAAAAAAGAGAAAAAATATTTTTAATATATCAAAGCGTTTTATCTTATATAATTTTTTTTTGTATTTTTTTTATTTATTTAGGGAACAATTTTGTTTTTAAGAAGAAAATATTCACGTCTCCTTTTAAATATTAAATCATCTAGAATTACCTCGAAAAATATTCTTTATGTGAAGTCTTTTTGCAAAGGTAAAGAAGAAAATGGTTTTTTTTTTTTGCATTCTGAATTTCTTTCAAAAAATCAGACTTCCATGCTAATCTTTTCTTGGAGGCAGTGAATTAAAATAACAGTGGAATCCGGTGCGTCTCAAGAGTAAATGAAACAAATATGCACGCTTCTTTCTGACACAACCGACACTGTGTACAAGACATGAGTATATAATAAATTCTAGCTGGTAAGAAAGTGTATACATTTAATCATCTTTTTGTTGTTTAGATGACTGGAAAGTTACTTATTTCAGAAACTCGAGACAACATATTTCTTTTTAGTACATGCATGTAAACATATTCTATTTTTTTAAAAAAAGACTTTTTCCCCTTTGAGAAAGAATATTATAAACGCAGCATCAGAAACAATTCTTAAATTTCCAGCAGTTAAAATACCTAGATAAAAATCTTAAAATATTTAATTATTAAATATCCATTTAAAAATGCCCCCCCATCGTTTGGCAACAACATTTTAAATCCGTGTAAAAGATATTTCGTTTGAATGTATTTCTTTGCATTTAAACTCCAAATTTCAAGTTTTTGTTAAGTCAAATTCCTAATTGCTAGGTATTTAACTTTTGTACATCTAAGTTTATAAGTGCTTACAACAATTTTAAATAAGAAGCACAGCTATATTTAATGAATATCTTAAAAATGATAAAATATTTAATAACATTCACTAACAATAAAGAATAATGTGTATATAAGCAAAAATTTAGATGTCTGTATTTCTTTGGAACTCTGCAAGTCGTATTTTTTGGCATAATGATATAAATTTGAAATGAACTGTTTCGAGAAACGAGCACATGCTCCTCAATATGAGAAATTCAAGTTGCTTTCGGAGTCTTTCAGAGATAACTGAAATGCAATTGCAAGAACAAAAATTTTTTAGTCCTATAAAATACAGAAGAATGTTTTTCTAAGGATACTTGTAGATTTTTTTATGTCTGCAAATGTTTTATATATATTCTTAGTACACTTTTCAATGCTTCTTTTTATAATCAGGCTGAACTTGAAATAATTTTTTCGCAATTTTTTCCATCAAATATTCAATTACGTCCTTTTTTTTTATTGTTAAAAGGCGAGGAATAAAGGATTATCTAACCATTATAATACAAAAATATTGCAGATAATTCTTCAAAACCATTACTTTTATTAACATGATCACTTAAATTTCAATTAACTTTTTAAAAAATACTCCTTTAGAATAGTCGAATTTTTTGTTTAAGTTATTTGTTTTGAATTAAATAAAACATTTGTTATTCAACTTTAAAATTCAAGTAGTTTAGAAGTGTTTTGATTTTTTAAGTAATATAGTTTTGAGTATTTTAATTTGTTTTAATTTTTTTTTTGATAATTTTGAACATTTTTAAAAAATGTGGAGTAAAGATCAAAAATTACATTTTTTTAAATAATACACCAGAATGGGTAAAAGAGACGTAATAAATTAACTTATCACAATAATTTCTAGCTCTTTTTCATAAATATTAATTGCTTAAAATTTTGTCTTTTTCTTTAACTATATAAAGAAAAAGACTATATAAAGAAAAAGACTATATAAAGTTAAAGTATACTTTTTCAAATAGATCTTCAGAGTAATTTAGAGATTATAAAGCTTAGTACATGAATTTAAGAGCATGAGAAAATGGAAAGCGTAGAAAAAACAGAAGAAATGTTCTTAAATATTGAAATGATCATGTATTTTTTATTTAAACTCTTATATATCATACGTTACTGTATCAAAAATTAGGTTTTAAGTCGTTAGAATCAATATAACATATACACTATTTGTTATTCATCAATAATTTTAATCGCATCTGCAATTGCATAGTTGATAAAAGATATTAAAATTCTATTTTTATTAAGAGTCGTTCCACGATGCCACATTCTTTTTAAATTTTTTGCTGCATTTGTTCACATTATTTTCAGAAATGTGTTCCCCAAGAATAGCTATTTTTACGAATGCTGAAATCACCTTGGATTTAATTGCAATGCTTCGAAAAAGTGATATTGATTGCAATTGCAGTGATTTTTAATTATTTTAACGAAGTAGTAGAAATAATTTGATGTAAAAATGTATTTCCTAAAAATACAGAAAAATGAAAGAATTTTCAGCGTTTAAAAATGGAAATGTTGACCTCTCATTTGAATGAATCTGAAATATTTATTAGGAAGCCTTAAGGCAGCTATTAAGAATGAAATTTATATACACAAATTAAATAAAGAGGCACAAACATATCTATTTAAATTATTTTTATTAACAGAAGCAACTGCTTAAAGAAACATGGTTATTTGTAATTAACACTTTATTATTCAGTAATATTATCTTCCTCCATTGCATAGCATTAAAAATAAAAGTAGTATAACTTCATTTTTCTTTAAATAAACCTAAGACTTCAAGGAAAGTTTTATAAACATCTTACTATTCAATCTGTTTTTATTTATTACACAAAAAAAATCTAGTTTTTAAGATACTTTGGCAAAGAAGTAATTTTTTTCCCAGACCTCTCATATTTAAAACAAAATTATGTTCTCTCAAATTCTGGGTTACAAATTAGCTGAAGAAGTTTAATAAAAGGAAAGTCATTTTACTTCCAACCTCGTTACTTTTTAAACATCAGCATACGGAAGGTTTTGTCAAATTTAAAAACTATTTCTGGATGTAACTTATTTCCCCTGGATTATATTACCAGTAGAGGCCTGTTTAATCGAATTTTTAAGATAAAACTGTTTTGAATATTTTGCATCATGAAAGATTTTTTATACTTCTTTTATAAATTGCTTAAAATTCTTTAATTACATTTTAAATAGATCTCTACTTCTGTTTCTATGGCTAAGCCATGTTTTCATGCAAACTCATTAAATATTCCAATTAAAAATACACTCACATATATGCATTATGTGAAGTAATTAATAAGATCTTAGAAAGGCTTATTATATAAATATCAAGGACTTTTTTTCAATTTTTTACATTTTATTAAAGAAGGCCTGACCTGGATCCTTTCTCTTCTTTACATGTCTTCGAACAGTCCTCTAAATTTCTTTTGTCATTGGCTGAATATTTGTATATTAATTAGCATTTCATTGTAATTTGTGTGTGCTTTATTTCAATTCAAAGACATTATTTAGGAAGCATTTAAGAAATCTAATATATTTCCAATTTACAAAATATCTCAACATTCAAACAATGCAAATTTTAACCTCATAACTTTTAATTTTCTAAAGAATAAAGGTTCAGTCCAAGTTTAATTAGTTTTTAAAAAATGGGAACGAATTATGTAAGAATAGAAATAATTTATTCTTTCTCTCAATTTTAAATAACAACAAAGAGAAAGAACTTTTCATGTAGAATTAAAGTGGATTCATTGCGAAATTGTTTAATATTGCTAAGCTCTAATTACTTGAGCTGAGAATTTCAGTTTGTCTGCTTTTAATGGATACGTCTTTATCTTTTAATTTTGCTATTTTAGTCCTACTTCCAAGAATGAAATCAAATACACGAAGTCATACTTTAGAAAGTATTTTAGATTTTTCTTCTTTCTAATTTTAAAATAAAGTCATTGTTATGAGCTGGAGAATTTGTCTTGGGATTCCATCTTTCGTTATAGTTATCTCTGAGTGCTGAAAGATGTAATGGATCAAAGAAAACATTCCACTTATGTTCTTAAGTTTCTGAAAGATTTTTATTAAATTTTGTTGTAATACTCTCTCAGAAGAGAATTTATATACTTAGTCACCTCTTTCTCAAAATTGAGAGTTATGGTTTCCTTTCCTTCAGTTTTTCGCTTAATTTGATATTTAAAGGTATTTTTATGTGATGTGAATTAAAATACTTTATGTTCACTAAACATGTTTTGTGCTTTATTTTTCAGCATTCTATGCATGGAAAATAAATTTCATGTTAAAAAAAATAAGTAATAATTTTCTCATTAAGGTTAACAATACATTATGGATATAATAGTAGTTTCTAATTTTTCAAAAAAATCCTTTATGATTTTAATTTTTAAAATTATTTTTATTATATGAAAACTGTTCGGGAAAAAGGTAAAGATATGCTCTGTTCAATTATATAAACAAATGTTTTTAAGGGTACAATGGACCTTGAAACCAAAATTTCTCAATTTTTGAGGTATTGTTTTGAAATTTTCATGGTAAATGCATTTTATCAATCTAATGCATCAATAAAAATTGCATCAAAATTTATTTATAACTTTTTAATTTTGTTGGAAAAAAAGAAAAAAACTGAAAATATTGTAGAATTTCAAATTCTTCCCCTTAAGATAATAAAAACGAATTCATGTAGGTGTTCTAGATTATATATTTTAAAGAAATTTAAAAAAACTAAAAAAATTCATTTCAAGAAAATTCTTTTATAATAATGAACAATGCATTAGTAAATGGTACCTGATAAAAATGCATTTTCATAACTATTCAACAAACAATGAATTGATCAACAAATACTCTATGTAGACCTGAAACATATTTCCTTTGTCTTTTAATGTCTTGATTAGAATTATTTCAATACTTTTATTGAAATATATTTGTAACAAAGCATAATATTTTTCATTTACAATTCATTCAAATTGCAATTGTTCGAAATCATAATTATTATTAAGCCCTTCAATCTATTTATGCTTTAGATAATTTATAGTATATAATAGTTTAATTTTGTGCTGAAACGCAATATTATTTGCTAATTAAACCCTAAATATAAAATATTAACATCAAGAAAATACAAGGGAAAGGAGTTTCAAGAAATGAATGGCACCTTGAGAACTGAACGAAACGAACAGTTATAAAATTCTTTAATTACAAACATCAAACATGTAACGATGTATGACTTGATTTCCCTCCACATGCTTCGAAACAAAGTAAAAATTTAACAAGGAAAAATAACGACGAAAAAACGAAAATTATCACATACCTTTTCCCTAATGTGAATTATTTCAGTTTAGTTAGTTTTTATTGAAATTCCCAAAATACAAAGAGCAAGACGTTGCTAGTATCACCAATACCTTGGAATATAATTTAAATAGGGCATATAAGGAGTTCTAAGGATTAAAGAAATTGTCATCACTTCTTCACTATAATTTTTCTTCTATTTTGAATAAATTTTCAATTCAAATTTTGAAATTTATATCATCAACTGACGACATTCTTTTCACTCTTATTGCGTTTCTACACATTCTGATATATTTTAATTTCTTGAAAACACAATGTTAATTTAGAACAGTAAATATCCAATATCTCAATTTTACCTATCTTTTTTTTCTCAATCAAAGACGAATGTGACATACCTTTCATAAGCATACTTTTACGAAAAAACAGTCTAAATGATGCATGAATTTGGACATACAAATCTCCATACTTAATATTGATTTTGGAACAGTTAGTAATCTTACTTCCTTTTGTAAAATTTTCAAAATTCAGATAGTTGATTCTGCTTGTTAAACATCAGAAACATATGATTTACAAATTCATATCTTACTAATTCTAATTTCTTGAAAACACAATGAAACTTTAGAATAGTAAATGTTCAAAATCTCAGTTTTTCCTTTTTTTTTTCTTTTTCTCAATCAAAGATGAATATGACAGACCTTTCACGAACATACATTTACGAACAAAACAGTCTACATGATGCATGAATTTGGAGACACAAATTTCAAAACTTGCTATCGATTATGGAACAATTAATATTCTTTCTTCCTTTTGTATAATTGTTGAGAAAAAAAAGTTGAGAAAGTTATCCCTGCTTGTTAAACATCAGTGACATGATTTACAAATAATCATTTTAGCTTGTAAATACATTCTTCTATGTACAATTAATAACATTTTTGAATTCGAAATTCTTAAATAATATCAACGTAACGAATTATTAAATGTAAGCAAAAATATATATGCATAACCATTAGAATTTAAATCTAGAATAGTTCTCCAAATGATTAATATATTTCATGTAAAAAAAATTGAACAAATAATTCCATCCCTTTTTAAAATTTTAAGATAGCTACAGCTAAAGTATAACCTAAATTTTCCTGTTCAAGTATTTTGATTAACGATTAGTTGACGATGAAGATTTAACGAATGTTTTGAGGCGAAATGAATAATTTGACACGTAATTATTTCCGAAAGGCATGTAAATCCTCCACCTTTTCAAAATTTAAATATCAAATTCCCTAATCAGACGGAATAAGGATTTTACTCATCTTTTTCACTTTAAAAGTGTGTAATTAATGTTTTTCCTAAGAGTGTAATCATTCCTGATAAATGTCGTTGGGAAAGATGTTTGCCAATGGCTATTTATCATACCATGATATGCTGTCTTAAAATAAGAATTACCTTTTGAAGAAATTATGTCACAAAAATCAAAAAGTTTTCCATAATTACTCTGATTAATGGTCGGATAAATGGATTATTAATTTCTTGCAAAATAATTAAATGGAGCCCTAAAACTAATAAAATCGCCGTTAGAATAGCTAATAGGAAGGTAATTTAACAAATTGTCCACCCTCTCATTATATTATATAAAGAAAAACATGTATTTAATATGACCAAATATAATGGAAATATAACGTTCAAGGATTCAAGATAGAGCATAGTAAATTTTCTTTTGGTTGCAATAGAGCTGTACTCCGAAATAGTTTATTACATTTGAATTATATTTATCAAAATAGTAGAGTATTAATTATCATTTTAATATAGTTTAAATACTGAGAATTAATCCCGAATGGCCTTTTTATCAGTGATAAGGGCTTGTAATATCGTACCCTTTTAATTTTAAAAGTGTGAAAAAAAATTTTTTTATTTATTTAACAACTTTTATATATTATTTTTTATATATTTTATATGTTGTGCTCAGAAATATTTCAATTGATGTCTGATGGCTAGTTTTCTATCCGCTTTTAATATAATTTAGTCACATTTTTCAAAACTTATGTTAAAATTTGTAGAATGAAAATTCATTTCAATCACGCCACCTTAATTGAGTCTCATGTTTGTTATATATGTGCAATTGGACCGCAATACTGGAAATCAAATCTCACCTATCTTGTTAACATTTGTTTAATTTATAGTATTCATGTATGTGTCTACACGTATATACTGAATGTACTTTGTCATATTTGCTCAAATAATCGCTATGCATCAACAAATTGTATAAATATAATTATATGGCCAAGACATTCTTGTTTCTTTCATGAATTATTGTGTTCATATACTCGTAGAGGAATGATTTTTTCCAATAAAAATTTTTCTGCTTAGTGTATGGATCACTTAAATAACTTTCAATATTCTGACTACTTTAAGAGACGAAACATTAATGGAAATTAATATTTTCGTTTTAGGTAATAAAACGAAACATTAATTAAAATTTCACATTGTATTAATGTCCTTCTACATTACGAGGAAGTAAAAATTAGTTTTGATTTCTATAATACGTTTGTAGTTTCAGGTATATATTTAAATTTCCGTTCTTTCAAGATTCCGAGACTAGGAAGTTCAGACACCTACATTTCACTAAGGGGTGGTTCGCAAAAAGATGAGCGGGTATTACACCTAATACTTCCACAAATAACCCATTATTGCAAAATGTAAACATTTTCTCCTTGCACAGCTTATTTTGAGGATATTAAATCTCCTTGACACTTGAACAAAAGCTCTAAAGTTTTTAGAATCTGAGAAAGATCAATAGATTACTGTGGCAGGGATCACCTTGCTGGTAGGGCATGGATTCGAATCCATTTGGCTACGAGTTCGAACCTGGCAGCCGAAGACTCTCCGGGAGTTTGTGGTGGCTGGTGCACGTTAAATCGGTCGTGGTCACAAAATCTTGCATGTCGTGAGTAATAGCACTAGGGGTACTGGGTTAGAGGTGATCATTCTCTGTTCCAGATCTAAATTACGATCTGTGGATGAATGAAGGAACTACATGAATGAAGTCAGTCCCTCAAAAAGGGTTTGAGACGCGTGTGAGCTAGAAGCCAGACTTCTGTCCTCGAGTGCTCAAGGGTTCACACACTCAGAAGATGCTGAACCCCTACTTATAGTTTGGAATTACAGACAGTTTTAATCCTAATGTACCTGCAAAAATAAAAAAAATCAACAGCTAGTTTTATAAAGATTTCTCAAAAGAAAACAATTTTCTATTGTATTGAATTCAATTTTAGAGATAAGGAGGGAATACATTATTCAGTTTTCTTTTTTTGTCCTAAAGAATTAGAAACTGAAATGGTCTATATCAAAATAGCAATATAGCCGACCACAAAGAAACATCAAATGTATGAAACGTCTTTGAAATTGTCCTATAGTATTGAAATAGAGATTCTTGACTAGAAAGCTGACTATTTTTATATAATGTTACAAAATGATGATATTTTTGTATAAAAGGATTTAAAGTTCGATACTGTCTTGAAATCCTTAAAGTACCAAACGATATCTCAGAGCAGAATTAAGTATAATATATACAATTTTTTGATTTAAAATGAGCCGAAGAAAATGATTGTACTAAATCAATTTAATAATTATTGTTCTAAGAACTTAAAAATTAAGTGGATATTTACTACACTTTGAAAATAATTTCAAGTTTAAGTTTGAAAGGAGTCTTTAATGAATTTTAATACAGATATTACTAATGATTACCGGCAATTTAAATAATAAATTTAACTAAGAAAATTAATATATGGTATCTTTAAAGAAAATTTTACTTTTAAGATAAAGAAAAAGATAAATTTTTCAATCTCAGTACCACCCTTTTAAGACGGAATATCAACAAAAGCCTTATCCCACTATATTTTCTCTAGTTTTCTTTTTTTCACCATTGTTTGATTCTTTTTTTATTTAATACTTTTCATCATTGAAAAAACAGGGTTCTCTATAAGAATATCCTAATATAACCAAAATTGTGCAATACCCTATTTGCATAATCTTACCTTCCGAGTTAACTAGCATAACTAATTCAATCCTTTTTCGAAAAAAAATCCTTCACTGATCAAACAAGGGTCTTGATTTAATCCACGCAACTGTTTCTCAACAGTTCCGTGAGGTTGATGTCATTATGGAAGCAAATTTCAGTTTCAGACGGGTTAGTCAACATTCTTTATAAAATCAAAACTCAGACGTTGAAATGTAAAGTTCAGAAGCCTCTACAATATACATTTTTATATATAATAAAATAGAGAAAATTCGAAACATGTCGATTTTTTCCAAAAAATTCTATTCTATAATTTGGATATTTTATTTCTTGGATTTTTAGTTATAGGATTTCTATTTAAATTTTGAATATTGTTTTAAAAAAATTAAATTAAATGCTAATAAATATCAAATGTTTGTCTTTAATAATTTCTACTGTTACGCATAAATGTTTGAAAAAATAATGAATTGTATGAGTATAAAAGAAATAACGAGCCATAAATGATCTGAAATTTATTTTAATCGTATGAAAACTGTTCTTCCAAATCTAAAACTGAAATAAAAAGTTTTCCACGATTCCGAAATGAACTTTCTTTGTCTTCAAAGAAACAGAATTTTTTCAAATAGAAAAAAAAGTATTCTTTGAACTTAAAAGATATTTCAAACTTCACTGAAAACTAACCGGAACAAAAAAACTGGCAGATTTATTTACTTTACTATTTTTAACGTTAAGGAAATATATATAACTTGAAAAGAAATTTCAGCATATTGATTTGAAACAAGTAAATTTTCTTATTTCATACTTTATAAAACATTTAAATGAATTAGATCAGTCTAAAATTTTATCTTTTGTAGATTTATATGAAACAGATTGAATTAAATGTCATTTTTTATTAAAAAAAATATTTGCATTATTGTACATATTGTAAGAAATATGGGAAAGAAAAGTAGTCATTTTTCACTTTTACGTAGGAAATGTACGTCTCAGAATCATATTAAAAAATTATTTAAAAACTTGGCAATATTTTGAATTAGCTTATAGTAAAACTCAATAATATTTCATTTCAGAATTTATTTTTACATTATCTTAAAACTGGAAAAAAAATTATCTCGCCAATGGTACTAACTTTCCCATTAATTTTTTCCCTGCTTTTAATTAATTCTTAAAAATATTTTAAATACATTTTTCCACAATATATTTCAAATAAAATAAAAATAATTAATCTGCATGAGCACATTACAAGTAAATAAGAAAAGTTAGCAGCTATCAAAATATTTATGAAAAATCAAATTATTTGATTAATTTGGTATTTCATACTAATGAATCTATTCATTAATTTCACAATTAATTAAATCTAAAAAATTGCTATGGTCAGTACATTTTTGTGTGCAACTAAATAAATATTTAACGTCACTTTCTAAAAGTATAAAATTAGGAAAACATTGGGATCCTTTAAAATATCTATATCCTTAATTTCATATTACATAATTATTTATAAAAATGATATCTACTTTAATCAGAAAACTAATTTCTGAGCTAATCAGCATATACTTCTTACCAGAGAAATGATATATATATATATATATATATATATATATATAT
>JAOUZG010037268.1:656308-710997 GCA_026289955.1 Argiope argentata
CGGCTATATAAGAAACAGGTTGGCGCAGTTTCGTCTCGGAACAGAAGCGTTTCGGTGGGCAAGTGAATGACTTTTCTCGCTTGTTATTAGTGAACTGTGTTTAAGTTTGCTGTTAACGTTGTATTATTGAACTCGCTGTGATTGTTTGCTTTGCTATACGATATAAGTTTTGCAGTATGTGTTTATTGTGCGCAAGGCTTGCCTTTACGCTCTTAGTGACTGTTGACTGCTGGATGATTTTTATCTGAAGTTTTCCTTCATCAATCCATCCTATAAATAGCTGTATTTTGCATATTAAAATTCAATAAATATCCTGAAAAATTGCAAAATTATTTTTAAAGACCTTCATCCTTATGTTTATTAAAATATCTTTGTTACACTAACTTTTTAAATAAAAATGTCTCTCGCTTTAACCACAGAAACTGACTGAATTATGAAAATTTGAATATCTCTATTTAATAATACCCCGCGATTTTAGATCTTTTTAGTGATCGTCTTAAAAAAAAACGCCCAGAATCTCCATATGATGTTTGGCTTAAAATACTCATTGTTTATTGCGATGGAATAATGATCAGCAATACTTTAAGATTCGATCAGATTTTTTACCAAAAAAACTGAAGAACTTATTATCATTATTTATTGATTATTTTTTAGCATTTATCTTTCTCTCTCTCCCTCTATTTTTAATTTTTTTAAAAAAGGTTATTGTTATATATGTTTATTTTATTTTTTTTATTTATTTACTTCCATTATTGTTATTATTATTATTATTTTCTTATCACATTCTCAGCTTATAAATGCTTTAAATATAATCTATGAACTGTCAAGATGACCAAGCGGTCTGAGGTGCCAGATTCAAGGTGATTTGTACTTTGTTGCATAGTGTTTTAGTGTTCTGGTCCACGAATATAGGTGTGGATTCGAATTCCTCTTCTAACAGTTATTATTTTATGTTGACTTTTTTTAGGAAATAAAAGTACGTTCTGCCGACTGCTGTGATAAATTACAAATTTAATTTTTATTTTAAGTAACTTTGGATTTAATTTCTTTTGGTTAATAGAGAGGCGCCAATGACAATTTTCGTTTCATTCATCATCAATGTTTTAACAGGAGAAATAATATTGATTTGAAAGATTATTCAGGATTAATAACAGAAAATCAATCTTTGAAATAAAAAAATTATTATTATTATAAAAAGTCGGTGTTTAAAGTATATTTAGCGATCAGTATCTACCTATTTATAATATAACCAGTAAAAGATTTATCATGAAAGTTCCAGTAAATTTATAAGATTTTTATTCAAATAATAAGTTTTAAAATATATATATTCTCTCAATTTAATTTCTTTTAGTCCCAAAATTTCGGATATCAATTTTCAAAAATGTAGTTTTTTATTGTTTATTTATGTTGTTTATTTTGATCTTTTTATTATAACCATACGTTTGTACCTCACTCCCGAGAGAAATTTATGTGAAGTTTATTTTGGTCATAATTTTTGTTAGAATAAGTGTAATAGTTTTTGTTGTTGCCAATTTGAATTTTTAAAATACTTTGTTTAAATTTATGCTATTAAATACCAATTTGAGCTATGAATAGGTAGTAACTAACAGTTAAGTATATCTTAAATAATAAGTTGTAAAAATTATTAATTTTTTATTTTAAATATTGTTATTCTGTTGTCACTCTTGAATAGTCTTTCAAAACATTACTCCTATTAAAACTTTGATAAATGAGTCGAAAATGCCATATTGTCGTTGGTGTCCCTTAAAGAAAAATTAAATACAAAGTTCCTCAAAATGAAAATTAAATTTGTAATTTCACACTGCCTTCAGCTGAACGTACCTTTTTTTCCCGAAAGAAAAAGCCAGCATTTGATTCTTTACGCCAAAGTAAGTACTTCCATTAATTTTTCGTTTTCATTCTTTCATTTTTATTTATTTATTTATTTGAATAGAATGTCACAAATATTCTGTTGATAAAGATTCTATAAAATTTATAATTTAAAAATTTTTAGAAGCAATAATTATTGATTGAAACAAAGAAATATTTATTTAATTGTTACTATAACCTTGTCTCATATAATTTAGAATGTAGTTTTTGTGATATTATTTAGACAAACATCTGTTCATTCAAATTGCGATTTGAATGAACAAAAACATTCAGAACATAAAATGTTCATTTTAAAGGGAGAAAATGCATACATTTATAAAATCTGAATAATTGGCAGAAGCTGATGAAGCAAATTAGTACAGATAATAACATTAAAATCAGTTCATCAAAAATTTAATGTAAAATGTTTTTCAAAATGCATTAAAATATTTTTCTAAAGGTTGTAGACTCTCAACTAAACAGAATAAGAAATTCCGTACATTCGTATTAACTTTTCTATCAAATTGGAAGTATGTAGATTTTACTTGAATACTCAATAAAAAATTAATTGAAAATTTCAAAACCATTGATTTTAATGAAAATCCTGATCTTCAAAGTCGGTTAGGAGATCGATAAAATAAAGTTGTTTTTATCAAAGTTGGTGAAATTGGAGAATGATAAACAAGTTATTCGCTGTGATTTTTCTTGAATGCAAACTTGAAATGAAATTGTCATATTATTTTTGAAGAATTTTTCAGATGACGAAATACGGACACAAACAATTTTTAAGCATGAATAAAAGATTCAAATTTATGATGTTTGAAAAGCATTGCACATTCCCTCACGAAAAAGGAATTGCTTCTCTTGAAATATTTATCTTGTAACATTTGTGTATTCCCTGTTTCTTTCAAGTGTTTTGCCACATGAATTTCTTCCGGTACATCAGAAGGGCATATTTATCATTTTAGAAATCACTGAGGGGTAAATTCACTTTTGGAGTACCAGAAACAAACATATTTTCTATTACAAAGCAACCCTCATATACAACGTCAGAATGAAAACACAATTTCTTGCTTGGAAACAAATGCATGCATTTAATCATCTCTTTGGTCCCTAGACATGATTCCGGCAAAAAGTTTCTTATTTGAAAATGACTAAATTTTTTTCGAGTAGGAAATCTACTTTCTTAAGGTAATTCAATTTCAAGATTATCTTTTCAGATGTTTTGAAATTAAAATAGAAAAATATGGACTTTGTAGACAATACTTTTATATAAATCTCACAAGTGTTTCTTTTATAAAGATTTATATAATTTTAAAGGGATTTTAAATTTTAAAATGCAAAGAAGATTTTCTGTATTACACATAAACCTTTTCATACATGTATAATGAAAACAGGAATAAAATACCTTTTTAATGAAAACTGAATATGTTTCTTAGTAAAACGAAATATCGTAGAATTCAATTACTATTTTATTATATTTTATTTTCGCAATATTTTGCAAAAGAAAAAACTATAACAGAAAATTGTATTGGTGTAACATTATATAGGACATTATGCAATACATGATATCACACATCTACCAACAATCAATGAAATATTATTAATAGATATAGAGCATGATAAATATATGAGATATATAAGAAATTATAAACGATTTGAATCTACAACTTCAAACCCATAAGATTTTTCTAATATATATATATATATATATATATATATATATATAAATTTTACTTGGAAAATGTGCTATAACAACATTGAATTATAGCGTGAACCCAAAAAAATATGAAAAAATGGCTACAACGCACATAATTATACATCCCGTGGTCCGGGATAGCCTGGTAGGTAGAGCGTTAGACTCGTATTCCTTAGGTTGAGAGCTCAAACCTAAACGGCCGAAGATTCTCCAAGTGTGTACTGGCAGGCACTCGTTAAATCTGTCGTTCTCGCAAAGTCCTTCATGTCGAGAGTAATACCACTGGGGGTACTGGGTCAGAGGTGATCGTTCTCTGTCCCAGATCTAAATTACGATCTTGGAATTAATGAATGAATATGCATGAATGAAGTCCACCTTTTAAAAAGAGTAGTGACATGTGTGTGTCTAAGTCGTACTCTTGGCCCTAGATGGCGCTACTGAAAAACGAGAGATGCTCAATCAGTTTAAATCGCTGACAGGACTGTCAGCGGGCTTGAAAAGTGCCATAAGTATCAACATACATCCCGTAACAAAAGCAATAAAAAGCTGCTTCTTTTCGAAAAACAAAAAAAATTATTTAATTGAAAAAAAAACTGTACAGGAAATATAATAACAAAAAAGCTGTACGGAAAGTTATTATCAATGAAAAGCAGCATATTTTTTAAGAAGATAAAACATGATTTTACTTTTGTTATATAATTCGAAGTCAAAAGGAAAATAGTGGCATTTTTGTTTAGTTTTTATTTAAAACCTTTTTTTAAAAAAATGAGAAAAATTCTTCCTTTTTGAATAATTATAAAACACTTTGTTGTTGAATAACTAATAATCGAGAACTGGCTATACCTCAGTGTAAATAATTATTTCTGCCATATGTGAATCTTTTAACTTTTTTATTTTTATTTTCCATCTCCCATCATTCATGTTAATATTGTATCTGGATATTATCATATCAAAAATTGCAATCAGCGCATTTTTAATATTCTTTATCATTTGGCTAATTTACTACAGGCGGAACACTGATAAAATCGCTAAATAAACATATTTACTTCTTTGATATAGACTCAAAAAATAAGACCAGAAATTGATTTTTTTTGGTATTTTACGTTAGAAGCATTCAAGTAAATCTATAAAAACTCAGTGAGGTGAAAGAAAAAAAAAATTCCCCTTAAAACTGAAATATTCAAATAGGAATATTTCAGTAAGTAAATTCTCCTTAAAACTGATGTAGAAAAGAAATCACTTGTTAAAACGCATTCTATATCATTAATGAATTGTGTACCATTTTCCAATTCTATTTTATTTTGTCCTTAATATTTAATCGAGCTTATGACACTAAAATAATTAATTTTAATTAATATGTGATTATTTATCAGTCTGTATTAATTTTGTAACTACAAACTACTTTTTAAAATATTCCGTTTCTCTTATTCCAATTTATTTACTTATCAATTTTGGGGAGATTATAAGAATGTATATAATAGAAAATTATTGTACGTTAAATATTTGATTTAAAAAAATAAAAGTTTTGGCCTTTTTAAACAAAAAAAAGTGTTAATTTCTTCACTTCCAATATGGGACATAAAATAAAATACGAAAAAAATTGTTGTACTTACGCATTAGTTTCCATTTACATTTTTTAAGAATGTCGTTGTCTAAATGCATTGAAATTTTAATCCTGAAAAATATTACCTAGTATATAAAAACTTCATTCGAATGCTGTTGAATGATAATTTATAATTATTTTATGATGATTAGAAAAAGTAAAAAATGAATCAGATTATATTATTAGTTTTTTTTATAAGACTATTCTATAAACTTTTTCTGAATTTTAAATTGTTACTACTATATTCTTTAAGACCACATTGTTGTGTCAAGCATCTAGAGTGCGTTTTTTAGCCTTTTTTTAGTATTTATTGTTTTCTAATTGACGAACTAATAGAAAAAATCTGTAGAAGTACATTAATTTATTTAAGTAAGAAATTATTTTATTGCCTAAAAGAATTGTCATTCTTATGTTAAGCAAATGCACAGTATATCGAACAGTTTTTTTTTTCAATAATGATTGTTGCTTACGAAAACAAAATTGAAACGCAAAAAGATATTTTTATGGTAATTAATGTATAAAAAACATAAAACTTTATTTAATCTTTTTGCCATTACACTGAAACGGTTTTAACACATAGTATTTTCCCATCAATCCCTTCTCAAATATTGAATACATATTATGAATTCATTAATTGTATAATGCATGTAGTTAATGTAAAAGAGTTTTTGAATTGATTGCAATCAATTGAATTATATTTCAATCATCCAATTTGTGGCATAAGATAGAAACTCATTCTTATAGTACATTGTTTAATTATAGCTTAAGTAATAAATTCACTACTAGAATTTAATGACTAACTAATCATAAATGTAGTTCAGAAATAAATTTGGAAAATGTTAAGCATTTTTATTTCTTTAAGCCTTATTAATTACCATTGATGGTTTAATCTTTTATAATTAGCGTGTAACTAGCAAGTCACCTATACTAAACTGCAAGCTTTCTTTTTAATTACATGTTTAATATTTCAGGGAAGTGTTCTCATAAAGTATTTAAATTATCTTTCAAGCTTCTTAACACGTATATTAAAATTATCTCCTGATAAAGCGTAAATTATAACTTTTACATCAAATTTAAATATTGTAGCTTTAAAAATTAAGGGTAGTGCTCTATATTATGATGGTAAAGACATTTAAAATAAGGGATATATTAATATATTAAGTAAGCATTTTTTAGAATTAGTTCATTATTTAAAGAAAATAACATTCAGTAAAATAATCTTTTTTCATTCCATATATTTACTTAGCTTAATGAGAAATTAAATTATTTCGACTCACACAAATAATTTAATAAGGAAATAACTGAATATAATGGACATACATTTAATATGTTAGTTTATTTAAATAAATTAAGATTTAAAGGAAGTATTTAAGTTCAAATTTTTAGCTGATATCATCTTAAAACAATTAAGCAGAGAAATCGATTACACAATAATTGCAATTAGAATTTATTTTCTGGGATGAAAGTAACGATAAATATAACTTACCTATTTGTTATTCTTGAATTTAATCATTCATGTAAAGCATTCTAAAAAATAATTTGATTGATAATAAGATTAAAATAATTTTATACTTTTTGTCTTATCTAATAACAAATACATTTTAATCTTCTTATTTGTTTAATGGGATAAATAACGACATTTTAAATTAGAAATGAATACTTTCTCATGTAAACCTGTCCATCCTAAAAATTAGTGTAGATATTTTGGCAATATTCTAATGTAATGTAGTTATAGTTCGACTATGGAATTGTTGCTCTAGGAGATAAAAAGTAAAAATAAGTATATATTATACTGTCAAGCAATAAAATCAGCTCTTTCTATAGTCTCATCACATGAACGAAATCTTTATAAAATCTTAAACTGACAACAAGTAAATTTCCACTTGATATCACACACCCAAACAACTGAAGATAACTACTCATAGTAAATACATTTATCTTAAATTGATATATACAAAATCCGCTCTATATATGACCTTGACACTTTTAAATGGCTTTTGGTGCTATTTATGCGACAATTGTAAAATACGAACATTCATTAAATAATCAATTGAAAATAGTCAGATATCTTAAGATCTGAAATCCACCTGCTACATAAAAGTAACAGTTATTGAAACAATAAATCCATCAAGAACTGTGTAATAGTGAAGATATATAGATTTGTACACGACCTTCATTCACCTTTATGACTGACAGAAGGCAGTGTTCATTTCAAGAAATGTAAGTTTTTTGAAAGTAATTAAAAAAGACAACGCCTTAAACGCGCACAAACCTATATATATAATTTTCATATCGAAATTCCTTGCCAAATGAAAGCCAAAATTCCTTGCCAAGTTATATAACCGTATATAGTATGCATATACTATCCTTAAGAATATTTACAAATTACCCTTTTGAGGGATATAATAACATTGCATAATACTATAGCATTATAAGCATATTTACATTTACTTGAGGACAGAAAGCTTTTTCCTTTTCTGTTTGGATTATTTTTCAGTTATTCTAATAACGGGTAGGTATGGTTCTAAAGTTAGTATTTTAAAATCAGAGAAATTCAAAGAATAACTGTTCATAAAAATCTTGAGATTAGATTTTAAATATTTTTTTAATATATTTCTTTAGTATACGTTAAATAAAAAAATAAGAAATATGCATAGTATGTCTCTCAGTATAGAATAATGGTTGAAAATTAATTACTTGCGTTTAAAAATAATGTTTAGGGGAAGTTATGACTCTTTTTAGCTAAAAATAATTTAATTAAATATTTTTAATCCATATTAATTACTAGTTCTGTACTAACATAACAGTTTTAGGGTACAATTGATACAATAAATCATATTAACTTTAAATATGCATTCATGTGAAATTGGCGTATCAAGAGATTTTTACATGCAGAAAATGCAAGAAAAAAAAGAACGTGAAAGCAGATAACTCAATATATATCGAATGAAAATAAAATATTTCTAATTTTTAAAAGTGAATGGGACTTTAATGCAGCAGGATGTAATTGAAAATCTCGGGAACATTTCTTGCAAAAGAGACAAAGTAAAAATAAAGGAAATATGTAAAAATAAAGGATTTATTTTAAAAATTATATATATACGCACTGAAGTGACAAAAGTCATGGGATAGCAATATGCAAATATACAGATGATAGTAGTATCGAAGCGAAAAAGTATAAATGCGCAGTTCGTTTTCCAGAGCTTTCATTTGTGCTCGTTATTCATGTGAACAGGTTTTTCGTGATTTTTGGCAGCACGACGAGAATTAACAGACTTTGAACGTGGAATGTTAGTTGGAGCTAGACGCATGGGTCATTCCATTGCGGATATCGTTAGTGAATTCAACATTCCGAGATCCACACTATCAAGAGTGTGCCGAGAGTATGAAATTTCAGGCATCCCATCCCATCATGTACAGCGCAGTGGGCGACCACCTGCACTTAACGACCGAGACCGCCGACGTCTGTGTAGAACGGTCAATGTTAATAGACACCCAACACTTCGTCAAATAACTGCAGGAATCAGTGTGCGACGTACGAGGGACGTGTCCGATAGGACTGTGCGGCGAAATTTGTCTTCCTTGGGCTATGACAGCAGAATACCGGCTCGAGTGCCTTTACTGACAGCACGACATCACCTGCAGCGACTCTCCTGGGCTCGTGAGCATATCGACAGGTCCCTAGACCAGAGTTCGAGTGTGGCGCAGACCCCACGAAGCCATGGACCCAAACTGTCAGCAAGGCACTGTTCAAGCTGGTGGTGGTTGCATAATGGTGTGGGTTGATTTTACATGGCATGGACTCGGTTCTCTGGTGCAACTGAACCTATCATTGACTAGAAATGGTTATGTTCAGCTGCTTGCAGATCACTTGCAGCCATTCATGGACTTCACGTACCCACACAACGATGGGATTTTTATGGATGACAATGCGCCATGTCATCGGGTCAGAACTGTTCGCGATTGGTTTGAAGAACATTCCGGACAATTCCAGCGCATGATCTGGCCACCTAGGTAGCCCGATATGAATCCCATCGAGCATTTATGGGACATCATCGAAAGGTCCGTTCGTGCCCAAACTTCTGCACCATCCACACTATCCCAATTATGGACGTCTATACAGACAGCATGGCTCAATATTCCTGCAGAGGACTTCCAACGACTTGTGGAGTCCATGACACGTCGAGTTGTTGCACTTTGCCGGGCAAAAGGAGGACCAACACGATATTAACAGTCATCCCAGGACTTTTGTCACTTCAGTGTATGTATATATATATATATATATATATATATATATATATTTGTGTGTGTGTTATATCATAAGAAAGGTGATCTAATCTTAAACTTTATTATGTTACATTGCTTCTCTTTTTTAAAACTTAATTTTCAAAGTACATTTCTGATTAATTAAAACAATATTAATATGAAACAATTTTGTAGCGTTTTGACTTTTCTACATTTTGATTCAAATGTTTTCTGTTACGATGCAAAATTGTGTTACGTTTTCTGCTAGGATCTTTATTTTGTAAGTTTATATCTGCAGTACATTTATCTCATTTTATGAGAAATTGGTTATCCTATTTTATATCCAAAAGAACTTATCTAGAAAAATTGTGGATATCGAAGCAAGAAAAAATTAAAAATAAAGCATGGAGCTAAAGAAGAAATTCCTGTAGCTTTTCAGTGATTATTGAACTAATTTATTTTCGTGAATAATGAAGATACCTTCAAGAATTTGGAGAAATTTTTTTTTTTAAATTTAATTACTCTTTTAAAAAAATTATTCGTTTGCAATGTTTTATTTTTTACATATTCTTCAGGAAATTAAAAACTTGAATAATTTTCTTACAAAGCGAATTGCAAGTTAGACTGCTTTTTAACTATCCGTTCTTTTGATTCATTAAATATTTAATATATTCTTCCTTAAATGACTCGTAAAAAGCAACATGTTCAGAATACAAGCCAAAGTAGCAACATTTCTTTTAATGAATCATTTTTTTCTGAGAAGGAATTTAATCATTTTAAAACATGAAAGATGTTAGTACTGTGAAACGTAAAACTAAATTGTTTCTTTTTTTTTATTTTCCATCATTGCCCTATATTAAAACAACAGAGTCACGATTGTCTGTTTCTATAAATTAAGTTAGATTTCACTTGTTTCATTTCAGTAACCATTTGGGAGACATTTCTTCTTTTAAAAAAATGTGATAAGTTGCTCAGAAAAAAATTAAGATGCTTTGGACTTACATCGTAAACAAATACGTTTTTCTTAACTCTTTTTTCTATCAAGGACTTGACATTTTGAAGGAAAAATTACATTTTCTCAAGGCCTTAGGGACTGCAACTTAGCTGGCGAGATTTAATGGTGGCAACGGTTTTTCCACTATGTCATTACTCGTTTTGAGGATAAAACTTTTATGAGGCTTAAAAATGTATGTGAATAAATTTTACATTTCTTCAGTAATGTTTAGATTGAAATATAAATAATTTCAAGCAAATATGTTACACATAAGAAAACTATTAAAATATAAAAATAACTTATAAAATGTAAGCATTTTTATACGATGTAGATGTCGTTTCTTTTAGATTCGCGCATTAAAAAGTCACTGAATTTGTGTTATTTATTTATTGCCTTTTTCTAAAGCTTAGATCTATATTAATTATTAATGAGGATCTGTTAACTATCAAAGAGGTGTAGTATTTTTATTTAGAAATTTATTATTAATTCGGATTATAAAGAAAATCTTTTCTTAATCATTTTTCCAACACATCATTACTCCATTCATAAAGCTGAGACTTTATACTAATTGCGAATTGACTTAATACACGTCTTTCCAAAACTTTCTCATAGAATCTTCCATAAAAATTCATTTCTCTTTATCCAGATAAAATTGTACACGTTAATTAAAGTACCGATTCCTCATTGAAGAGGGGCCATGGTAGTAAGATCTTGTGAACTTTTGGGTTAGATGTTCGAGACCCAATTCCATCGCAGAACCGCCGTTTAAGAGGCTTTGTTGCACGCTAAATCTGTCAGGACAAACGTGATAAATATTATATGAACAGAAAATGATAAATATTTATATTTTTGGTGCTAATTTTGTATAAAAAAATTCTATACTCAGATAATTTATGTTGAATTGAGTTTACATGTATTTTAACAGAAGGCAGACATATTTCCTGCAAATGGATTTTCAAAATTCGACTGAAATCTACAAATTTAGTCGCAATTCGTCATAACAAATTTCAGTTGTATAGCTCAAGGTGTTTATGAATTATGGTGTCCGCACATAGGCAGAGAGATAGACAACATAATCCTAAAAATGTATCTTTATCTCACCTAATAAGTCTAAAATATGCAAATTTTTCAAAATATCCAGTTTTAATCTTTTGACAATTAGAATACATCCTTTATACTTCATATGTGAAATAGCAAAAAAAGTGTCATAATGTGAATAAGATATAAAGCTTTTGCTATAAATCACTCTCTCATACAGTAAATTAGAAAAAAAAGAAATTATTGACTTACAATGCAAAAAAGAGATTTTTTAAAAATTCCAAATTTGTAAGTATTTTTGAGCTAAATTTTCTCATCAAAGCTTTGTCCTGTAGAGAAAATATATAGTCAACAAACATGACAAATATACACCCTCACTTTACTTTTTATTATGATAGGATGAGAAATAAATTGGATTCAAATTAGAGATTTTTAAAACTAAGTCCACATTTTGGGGCTTAAATTAAAGATTGTTGAAGTCAGTATATTCCTTTTGTAGTCTGAAAGTCAAAATCCTTGTTGAAGTCTGGATAAATATGTTTTCAGACTACAACAAGATTGTTATCATATGTTTTCAGCTGAGCATATCACTGTTAATTCAAATCCACAATGACACATGAAGGTCATGCAGATTCTGCAAATAGAATTTCAATGCTTCAAATTTAGGACCAAGTTGTAGAATAATTTACTAATCTTATTCCTAAAGACATTGAGCTCAGATGTCTTTAAATCAAAGTAGAATGTCAAAATTTATGTTTCAAAGATCAGAAAATTTACTTTACTACCTTTAAACACTGCAGTGATAGCAGTGTTCTTAAGGCGTTGTAAACAAAAATTAACTATTGAAATTTATGGTTACTAAGCAAATATATGTCTGGAGATTTTTTTGAGAAGTCTCAGAAGTCCTTGTCCAACAAAAAAAAATTCAGTCTGTCATACTTAACGAAAAAGACTGGCAACATTCTGCATCTTGGCATCCATGTATCGCGGCACCCAAGGCATTGATGTTTCTTCTGATTGGCGTTTGAAGTCATTCGAATTGATAAAATGAAACATTCATGACAGTTGATTTATTTCCCTTGTCTCTAAATTAGACTATTTGGCATGGATCTAACGATTCTTTTTCAATATATATATATATATATATATATATATATAGTGTGTGTTATACAATAACAGATTAACGTCTTCGTCCTCCGCAAAGCGTTTTTCTCGTTCAAGTGAAACTTCTGCAGGGTGACCATAACGCTGTCCCAGCGTTCATCTATATTGTGAATGTTAATTCTTTTGATTTTTTATTTTTGTTTGTTCTAAGGTGGCAAAAAATAGAGGAAAAACAGAACTTTTCGCAGATCGAAGAGGGCGTCAAAGATATAATGTATTTTTGCTTTCTTATAAGATAAATTAATTAGACAATGCACAAAGCAATTAAAAATGATGATAGTGGTTTGATCTTGCAACTGGAGAATCGTTTGAAGGATTCATACATTATCGACAGACTTAGTAGGAGGCTATATGAGATAAAATGATACTTTACTGGCAAAAAAAATACTTTTTATTGATAGTTTGGGTACAAAAGGAAAAAAAAACACAATTTGTGCATATGAGCAAAAAAAATTCAATTAAAAGAAAATCGTTTTTATTTATTTTTTTTATTTGGAATTGGATAGGCTTCCCCAAATGGCCAGAAACGTTGAACACCTTTGAAGCGTTGATTCAATGAATCTATTAATAAGGTCTTGGGGGGATATCCATTTCCTCCAGAAAAACTCTTTCCAGTTCTTGGAGAGTGAGTGGGATGGTAGAATTTGTCATCCTAGAATGTCCCAAACATGTTCGATTGTTTCATGTCCTGATGGCATGCAAACGAATCCATTCGTATGATTCTTTACTCCAAAAGGAAATCATTCGCCAAATTATCATGACGTGGCTTGCAATTGTCGTCAGTTAACATGAAGTGATTTCCATCCGCTGCAATGTAAATGACTACAATATGTCTCAGAAACTCATACCTGTATCGGAGATCGATCAGACCTCTATTTCTAATGATATAAAGATCGGTGCACCCATGAATGGAGATGCCAGCATATATCATCCAACCATCCCTACCAAATCTTACACTTTTGTACACGATCACAGGATTGTTTCCAGCGCAACGTTCACACCAAATTTAAATACGCCTATTATCATGATGAACAGAAGAAAAAGGACTCGTCAGAGAAAAAAATATCGCGCCATTCTGTTCCAGTTCACATTCTCTGTGACCCACTCCCGGTGGGCTCAACGGTGCCTTGCTGTTAATGGTGCACAGACCATTGGTAGATGAGCATACACGTCTATAGCGTCATACATGAAAGCGGTTTCGGGCAGTCGAAACTGTGGTGCCGAGCGGAGGTGTTGTTGAAGAAGACTTGCATTCAGATTTCAAGTCGTCTGTGTTAAATGACGGTCTTCATTGGGCGCTGTTGCATGTCTCCGCCTTTACCCTGTTATTTAACCTGTATTTCCTATTCCCAAAAAACGGTTCCAGATTCTGGAAATCACACTTCAGGAAACTCCAATGGCTTATGCTACTTCGATTGGTGTTTGACTCATTTCAAATCACCCAACAGCTCTCCAATTTTCTGATTTGGTTAAAAGACTTAAGGTTAAACAACGTGCTTACTGAATGTCTATCCTTCTTTTCCGATTTGTCTTGCATTAAGTTGACGCTGATATCAAATTAACTGCAAATAAAATGTCATCTTCGACATCATTCTCAAAATTTGCATACTGCTAAGTTTGAAAATAAATAAAAAATGAGTTTTCTTCTCTATTTCATTTTATGCAAAAGAAATTTACTTATAAATTTATTTTATACAAAACTCACAATATTCTTCAATTGTTCTCAGGATATTGTACAGTTGTATTTCACCTTGGATGCTAGGAAGAATGAAGCATGCCTTATTTCTGCAATGTAAAAAACGGCATTATTCCTGTTAATCCGAAATAATAGTTTATTTAAAGGCACTGAAAAAATGTAAAAAAATAAATAAAAGGAACAGGCAATTTAAGTTAATTTAACTGAAATTTTTCGTAAAAATAAAATATTCATTTATGTATATTAACAGTTGGAAAGAAATTTTTTTTTCAATTCCTATATTTTAGAACTAATGTGAAATGTTTTACTTTTTCATCGATTTTATATTAGGAAAAATTTACATATAAATGTATGATGGACAGATTGAAACATTTCTTTTAATCTGAATGAAAAAAATTATCTAGCTCCTTCTTAAATCCAGAAAATTCTTATCAGTTCCACTTTTAACAATGAGTACTTTCAGCATCAAAGTGGTAATTGTTAATTCCTAATAAGTTAATCTCAACGCCAAGTTCCAACTCCCATGGGTATTTCTTCTACTTTATTTTTAATTTTTTATCATATACAGCAAAAGTACAAATAATTTTTTATTTTCATCATTGATAAATTTAAAAATCTATTGATGATAACTGAAAACTCATCAAAAGTTTGTTAGTTTATTCGATTGAGATGAAGAATAAGAGAAACTGAATCCCTTAGACAGAATGCTTTCAGCAGTGATATATATGGTTATAAAACCTACCAAAGCAAGCAATCTTTGGGAGTATGTAATATACATCATTATTTAATTAAACTTTAGAAACATGTAATAATATTACTAATAAAGTATCCCACGATAAGAATATATTTTTGTTTACAAAAAATATTTCTATGAATTCGCATTAAAATAATATTCCTTACAAACAAAATTTAATGATCACTAAGTCCACAGTAGTTTATTCATAAATTTTTCTTCTTTTCTACAATAAATGTGTATGGACAAAATCCTAAAATTGCTCTGCCAATGTAAACGAGAAAATGACGCCATAAACATGAATTCAATTTTACCTATTGTGAGGCAAGTCGAAATGTAAAGATCATTTGCTCGTTTGAAATTCATCTTTTTCTCATAGCATCCAAAGTCTACGGTGACGCTCTGAAAAAAAATAGCATGTCAAAAACACAAGTTGCTCACACGAAATACGAATCATTTGTTGGTTTGATGGAGGTTTTCTGCTTTGGTCTCAAGATAGATTGAAAAGCAAGATATAATGTAGTGAATGATGGATAAATTCAAAGTTTGTTCTTCCACTGATTCCAAGGGGCAAAGAAAACTCAATCATGCTTCAAAAAATTGTGCGCCAATAAACGCATAAATTTTAAGCAAAACAATTGCTTTTTTTGAAAATCAAATGCCATTGTTTTACTTGCATCAGTTTCATGAGAACCACTTTTAAGTAAATAAATTCGTATTGTCTAATTATAAAGAGAAAGTAAATTTTATTTAAAAATTATTGAATATTTTACACGAATTTCTAAATATTATGAAACTTCATATTTGTTGTCATGTACTTACAGTGAACTTTAAAAAAGAATGTATAAAAAATTGCGAAGAATTTTGAATGTTATACCAATTTTAAATATGTCTCTCTTACTTCGGGCAATGATTTTCTTAGAATTTTAAATATATATCACTTATAATTAGTATTAAATGTTGAATTCCTTATAGGTTTAATTTGATTAAATTTTATGTTTTCATTAATATAATTATGACATTTTGTAACGATTTAAAACTCCACACTTCTTGATATTTAAAATTTGAATATAGAACTTTAAATATTTTGAGAAATACAGAAACTGAAAACTACATTTTTGAAAGTGAAGATATCTTTCTTCCTTTCCTAGAGCTTAAAAGATTTATTGTGGAATCATATAATTATGTTAAGCTCTAACAAAATCAGCTTAGGAGTTCTGACGCTCTATCTTTTAATGGGTAAACCTTGCTAGCGTTTTAAATTTTTTCTTTCTTTCACTCAGACTTTAGAGAGTTACAAGTAAACACAAAGTTGCGTTCTAAGAGTCACCTTTTTTGTTCTGGTTTTTATTTCCTTTTTACAAAGAAATGAAGACATTAATATACTCGAAGATCGCTGTTTTGAAATTCATGACCTCGTTTAAAGTCTTATTTCTGTAAATAGGATGGTGTAATGGATCCGAGAGAAGTTTCCGTTTACCTTTATTAGTTTTCTAGCAGTTTTTCTCTTAAACGTTGGGCAGAAACTTTCTCTTAAAATAAAAAGTTTCTCATTCAAGATAACTTCATCTTAGGCATTTTTTGCGTCTTCTTATCATTAATTTCATTTCAACATTTTCTCGTTTCAGAATTTTCAAAGTTTTAGATTAAAATGTCTGGCCTCTTTAATATTTCTTTAAATAGATTTTTTTCATAGGAAATTTAATGTGTTAATAAATACCCTAAGGTACACAAAAGAATTATTAGGAATTTGAAAGAACCTTCACAAAATGTCATGCAATTTCAATTATTTTTACAATTTAAAACATATAAAATCCATAAGAGTCGCTCGTATTCTGTTGCATTATAAAAGAATGATAATTTTTATGTATTTTATTGTAATTATCATAACCATATTGTAATTCCAAAAATTAAGAATTCCCCTTTCTTTTATTCTCCTATTATTAATGAAAATTAAATTTCAGTTTAAATAAACAATTGTTGTCAATGATAAAAATTTATGCGTGTGTTACAGAACAGGTGCCTGATTTATAACTTATCTAATTTAAAAAATACTCCCCTTTAAATTTGCGAATATATAGAGTAAATGTTTAAAGTTTTAATTGGTTTTTTAATAGTTAAATATTACACTAAATTTTTTTTCCTGGATGAATTTTGATAATATAACAATGAAAAAGCTGAGTGTTTTCCTGGATGAATTTTGATAATATAACAATGAAAAGCTAAAAATGTTTTTTTAACAATAATAATTTTGCAGAAATGTTTTTTAAAATTTTAAAAAAAATCCTACTCATTAACAATATGTTTCTTTTGTATTCAAACCATTTCAATTAATTCATCAAATATTTAATGGTGTAATTAGCTATCAATGTTAAAAGTTTATGCATAAATACGTAATATTTGTGCAGTTGATTAAACGAATAAAAAATGTTGAAAAAGCGCAAAATTTAGAAAATAAATGAAAATAAAACATTTACTTTTTTAATGTTCTATGATATCAAATTACTTCTTTTTAACTATAAAATCCAGTCCAGATGTTTGTGTCATACTATTGTGACCGTCTATAGTTTATCAAATAATTTCATGCTTCTAAGAAAGTTTACATGTGTAAGGGACATTAATAGCCCGTAATTCCTTCTTACTTGTTTAAAGAGCTAATTTCAGAAAGACATAGACACAAAAAGAATTTTAGTTCTAATTGGATTTTTTGACCCATTCCTCCCTCAACTTGTTTCCTATAATCTTGTTCATCAATCATAAATCCCAAGGCAATTAATTTCCTTTGTGTCTGGATTGCTGAACAGGAATGTAATTAGCTTTTTATAGTTATAGATATTACATTTCCACTTTAAGTGCCGTATATTTGGACATATTTTCTGCATTACAATACGAAAAATTTCCCAAACTTTAATTAAAATATATATCTAAACTAAACGTAAATAAACTTTCCTTTATATTATTCTTTAACATACACCACATTACATAGTCGATAATACCATCAATGAAAACAAGCGTCACCCGCATACCAAGAAAGCAATAATTCAAATGTTATGTTTTGGGACAATTAATAGAAAACCTTAAAGTTACAACTCACTGGGTACATTTAAAGTAGGTGTATAGAAGGAAATCACATTAAGCAGGCCTCACCAGAAGACGTTTATTTCCTTGAAGACACCAACACAAAGACGACGAATACATAGACGACAAATATATAAATCTGAGACTAACACAAAGCAATACACTACAGCAGACGGCAGCCAACAAGTAGTTATTGACCACAGCACTCAAAACAACCAGAGCAAAATCCAGCAGGAGAAGGGAACATCGGAGCTTCGCTCTATGATATCTTCAAATGGCTGTAATTCCCCACTGTCTTTTCGTATAATTTCTGACTCACTACCACATGAATGGCTACTCTACACGCTATGAATCGCTGCTGCCATAGTAGACAACCGAATTTGGAACACACGAGTTCAGTGCTCGCTTGAATTACACACAACGCTGACACTCCCTGTTATTTCGCTGTCCTCTACGAGACTGGTTACTTGTACTACTAAAACTCCGATCCCAAGTCAATACAATTCAATGACAACGTAGTTTGAGATTACAGGTCTTTTATATCACCCGGGAAGCGGTCCGAGAACCTTCTAGA
This sequence comes from Argiope argentata, assembly GCA_026289955.1. Taxonomy (NCBI): domain Eukaryota; kingdom Metazoa; phylum Arthropoda; class Arachnida; order Araneae; family Araneidae; genus Argiope; species Argiope argentata. The sequence continues at coordinate 675,002 of JAOUZG010037268.1, forward strand.
CCAATCAGTGCGCATCTAGGTTTTTATTCGACGGATCATGTAAATTCTAGAAGTTTCCGGAATTATCCATTTTGTTGCCAAATTCGTCAATAAGTCGCCAAATACTTGCCAAGTTTGTCACGAAGCTCTCAGATTACTGCTGTTGCACTCACTCACCAAGCATTAGAGCTGATCGTAAAAAATTATTTCTTACGATGACATTTTTTATACTGGGAAGCAATATTATACGTTTGTAAGAATAAGTACTATACTTGAGAATGTGAAATATTTGGCTTTCTCTAATATTTTCATAAAAAATATTTTAATTTGTTTTCATAGTTTAAAATGAATTTTCTTCAAAAAAAGTTTTTATTACTAAAAAAAGACAAATTAAAAAGCAAAAACTTGCTTTAGTTTTTTACTCCGTTTTCATAGTTTATTTAAATGTAATGTGGTTTTAGATTCTCTGACATTCATTAATCATGGCAAAACCACGCCAATATTTAAAGTACATTTATAAGCTAAATATTTTAAATGAATTAATAAATTGTATTATTGACACCAAATTTTCTTATTTAAATTCTCTCCCTCTCAGTTTTTTATCATACGTTCATTTTCAGCTATTAATTTGGTTTTTATTTTCTTTATAAACTTATATCTCAGAACACAAAATGCAAAATCCTTATTAATTTTTATATTGAAAAATCGATATTATTTGTTTTTTAGATTTATTTTATATTAATATATCATTTATTTCGTTGACGTTTATTGTGTCGCGGGTGTTCATTAATTCTCAAATTTCAGTCATTTCATGCAAAATTTTATTCAATTTGGAATCAGCAATTCAAAAATAAACGAATGAAGCCACCCAATTTTCAAAACTCCATTTTGAAATACTTCGAAGTGTAAAACAAGCGCTCTGGAACTGTAGAATAGTATGGAAATATATAAATGATGAAAATCCAAAAATTATCTCTCATATAGAATTTTTTTAAAAATCAGTACTATAAATAAAGCCTTTTGAATTTTTTCGTCTCATTTCGGTATCTAGATTCCTAAATTTTTGCCACAATACGTGATAATATAGATAAATATGAAATATTTAAATTAATATTAATTTAAATAATATTAAATATTATATTAATAATAATTATTTATAATTAATATTTTTACTACAACATTTATTATGTTAAATAATTAATATTTATTTGTATTATAAATAATTATATATTATTATTCTCATACATTTATTATTGTTATTATTATTATTATTATTAAATGTTATTATACAATAATAATTGGTGGAAATTATTCCGCAGAAGCATTGATCTTTCAATACAAAATATAATTAATTTTGCTTTTTAATCTTTTTCTTATAATTAATTATTTGTAGATAAATTAAACTCAGGTCAATCCGGAATTTTTTATTCATTCGAGATTACTTCATTTCGGGGAGTCCAGTCACTTTACTAAAATCAAAAAGAAGGATTTCTTTCTTCATTTATCATGTTTTGATTTGGGGCTTCCTAAAGTCAAAGGTATTTTGATTCTACAAAATGAACAAATTTAAATTGCATTCATATTTTCAGTTTTCGGCTTTCAGGATAAATGTTTCTTATAAATCATTTTTTATTAAAATGAATTTTCTAACTTCCATAGAATAGCGTGTTTTACATACATGAATCAAAATTGCAGAAAATTTAATACTTTTAAACGCAATATATGTATGTATACTTTATTCATAAAACATTAATGGGAACTAATGATTTTCATTGTATTTAATTTACCATTTGTCAAATAACTACCACCTTTTTTGAATTCATTATACTCATGTGTTTTCTCGATTTAAAAAAGGATTAAATAGCATAAAAATGTACAATCCATAAGATTTAATATCTGAATAATTCATCAAAAGGAATTCGAAGATACAAATGCTATTAAATTAATTTCATCCTATTTTAAAACTTTTGAACTATTTGAGCTTTAATTTAGATTTTTGCTTTAAATTTTTCATTAATAATAAACAACCAGTATTATAACTTTAATAGAAAAATGTTGTAGTTTTGAAAGAAATTGAATAATCTCATGCTCAAATCAACGCACAGAAATCCATTTTCACTTTAAAAATATCAATTACCAAAGTGTTTATTATGAATGAAAAATGTATTTTGTGGGATTTTTCATTTTAAAAATATGTAACAAATTCTTTCCAAAATCTTGTAATGTTCCATTTGGATAAGGAACATATTTTCGTGGGAAATTTGTTTCACTTTTAAGAGCTCTGCACTTGCATTTTTTAGGAATTCGAATGTTGATATTTGGAAAATTAATTAAATAAAATATTGGGAAAGGGCTTATGTATGTATACATATATTTATCCGCATGAATAATAAATATTTGCTACTCTTATCCAAATTCCTAAAAAACGAAATTCCTCTATAAGAGCATTTATTATATAGCATATAAAGCAATGTTTAATCTTAATTAAACGGATTATATAACGATATTTAAAAGTTGATAAACCTACGCGAAGGTTACAAGTATTAAAATAAAATTAGTAATTGTACTTAAATAATTCAATGTATTATATTATTTTAGTTCAATTTTTTTTTCTTTTTTTTATCATTCTTTATATTTTAATTAATTTCCTTGACAATCACTATTAGATTTCAACGTTTTTTATGAGGAAAAAAATATTTTGTGTGATTTTTAGCTTAAAGAATAAAAAGCATGGAATTGTTATATGAAATTGTTTTGATTTATAACACAATATATTCTTACTAGTATTTTTCCGAACCTGTTTGTTTGTATTTATTTTCCAAATAAGATCACTGATCTTATTTTTTAAAAATATTGAACCCATTTTGTTTGTCGATGTTTTTCAAATAAGATCACTGATCTTATTTTTTAAAATATTGAGCCCATTTTGTTTGTAGATATTTTTCAAATAAGATCACTGGACTTATTTTTTTAATATTGAACCCATTTTGTTAGTAGATATTTTTCATATAAGATCACTACTGATCTTCTTATTATTATTACTCTGATTTTGAAACATTTTTTATCACTTGTTTCTCAAAATGCTTATGTATATGTGTAACAAAATTTAAATAATTTTGATTCATTTTTGCTTTATCCTGACATACTTCCATTCATATAACATCCAGAGCAACCAGCTCAAACCTTTAGTTTTAGAACATATATATACCAATGAAAAATGTAATTTGCTTTGATACAGTAAAATTGAAAAATGACAACAATAGAACATTATTCAGTTACTACAATTTCAAATTTAAATCTTTGTATTTACATACTATTATAATTACCTCGTTTGTTTTATATTTTTTATCGGCATTCTCCTTAATTAATAACACAAATTAAAAAAGTGTCACAAATTTAAATATTGTATTTATCAGTGTATCCTATATTGTGAATCAGTACGAACTATCCAAATGTGCATTAAGAAATACGATATTGTTGATGAAAATTTATCGAAATTATTTCATTCTATATGAATCTAAGAACTAAAATAATTCTAAATACTTGAATGTAAAAATATTGCTATCGATAAAATTTAGTTTTCCACATCATTTAAGGGTGAAAAATATTCGAATAAAAATAGAATTCAGACCTATTTCTGTTCTCTGTGTCTTTTTTGAATCTTTTCTCTAATTATTTGAAAATTTGAGCTCAAAGGGTTAATCTATTGCCGTTCATCTTGCAATGATTTCTATTACAAGATAAATGAATATATTTCTAAATTTACAAGCACTTTTCTAAGCACTTTCAGTATATGTAGAATCAACATGTGGCTGCACAAACTTTCTAACCTTATTTTTATTCAAAAGCATTTCTACCATTACAAAAGACAAAATTGTATTATGTTTATATCTAATCTTCATTTTTAATTATTTAAGGCTTATATATAAATCCAATTGTTAATAGAATTCAGTTATCTCGGATTTACTTTTCATATCTTAATCATAACCAACGATATATCAATTTCACTTCAAAACTATCCGCAGATATTCACCAATTACATGTTGACGAATGAATTCTAATGGAAAATTTTATCCTACTTTTTTTTTCTCTAAATAAAATCCGAAGTACTAATATATATATATATATATATATATATATATATATATATATATATTAAAATAGAATAACTTCTTTGAAAAACGATTTTGTTATAACAGTACATATCAGAATGGTTGCTTTAAACTTTATCATGATTTATATTTTATTTTCGGCATTTTATTTAAATTAGCTACTTTATATTTGTAACGGTAGGATATTGTAAGCAATATTTAAGTCATTTTCTGATATATTAGCATTTTGAAATTTTGTTTATATTTTCAATATAAAAATGTTCTTTTTTTTAATATTTTTAGAATATTATTATTAGTTAATTAATAACTATTACCTAATTTAAATTTCATGAACATTTTAAGAGAAATTAAATTATTTATTCCAATATTCCATAATAATAGCGCAATTATAGTTTATTTAACTGAAACAAATCGAAATAATTATAATTATAAATAAAATAATTATAATCAAATCATACATCTTAGATTAAAAATACAATCATGATATTATTAAATTACATAAATTATTGCTAATATTTAATATACCATACTTTATTATCAATATTATAACCGAAATGAAACTGAAAGTTAACTAATTAGTTTTTTAAAAAAAACCTGCATTTTTGTGTAAAAAAATTATTTGATAGCAAAATGGAATAGCCGTATATTATTATTTGATTTCATTTTATAAGAAATGTGAATACAATTTTTATAATAAAACTCCTGAATGAGCATTTTAATTATTATAATGAAAAACAGAACTTATTTTTGTTTCCATAATTTTAATAGTGCATCTTTATTTTCTTAATAAATTTTTTCAATCAAAATCGTAAATTAGCAAATAATCCCAAATCTCCGAAATTTTTAGACTATTTTTATTGCATTTTGCAATTCTACCTATGGAGTTAAAATACAGAGACCAGAAGTTCCAATTTAAGCGAAAGATTCTTTGCTCCTTTCTAAAGACGTTAAGGTTTTATGTACAATATAAATTATTACAAATGCCATAGACGGATACATTTCTTTGTGAAAATTTCATGGAAAAAAACAAATGCATGTTTGAAATGATCTGTTTTGATAGCTTTCAAAATTCGTGTTACTGTTTCTGGAAATCATTTTCCCATATCGGACACGCAATCTTTTGATTTTGCCTGTTGCCATGGAGTTATTCGTATCTTTAAAAGTTTTTCTCTGTCATTTTAAATTGCAAATTCTGTAGTAAGGTTGAAATCTTATTTGTGCTTATCTCATATTTTGGCAAAGAAAATTTGATGTGATTCAATAAATATTTTCATATATCTAAAAACTTCATATTTTAGTTATATATCAGTAAAATGTGTAAGTTGACGATAAAATAATTATGGACCAGTAACTTCATTTTTATTTCCCTGAAAAAAAATTTAAAGTTTATTCTTTTCATGGATATAATAGGTATACCATTTGAAGTTCCATACATTCTACTGCACTCTTCTCATTTTTGAGAGGATAAAAAAAATTAATTCTAGGTAATTTAGAAGCAGAATTATAATTAGAAATTTTGAAACGGAAAAAAATATATGTCAAGATTTATTGCTTTAAGGATTTCAGTAACTGATTTTAAATCAAAACGCTAATGCTGTATGGAACTTTAAAATGAAGCTTCCGGCTAAATTTTATATTATATCATTGATCTTTGTTTGAAATTATTAACTGATTATTAAAGTAATTTACATATATTTTCTAAAAATGGAATTTGATCGCACGATCTTAAGCAGTGCAAGGTAAATTTACTTATAAAACTTACAACTGTACTTTTTGTTTTGTAAAAAACAAACACCCTTAGACAGTGCTTTTTTCATATCTGTATGCGCTACCCAGATGTTAAAATAGTCTCTTAAAGACTAAGTTTAAAACCCCAAAAAACTAATCGAGGCTACTTTGATATGATAAAGTAGCTCAGTGGAAGCTACTTTGATTTGGATCTTAAACTTTTGAAATCTAAATAGATGCTACTTTAATATGGATCTTATTTTTTCGAAAGCTGAATAGAAGTTACTTTAATATGGATCTTATTTTTTTGAAAGCTAAATAGAAGCTACTTTAATGTGGATTTTATACTTTTGAAAGCTAAATAGAAGCTACTTTAATGTGGATCTTATACTTTTGAAAGCTAAATTTAATTTACTTTCGTATGGATATCATTCTTTTGAACCCTTGTGAATCAAATGAGGGTGCAAACTAAATGGGAACTTTATCATTAAACTTTACTCCGCACTCATTCTTGAATGGGTTTGTAATAACTTTGCGTGAAATTATTATAAAAGTAAATGCCGTATAATAAGCATCTTTGTTATTTATTCAAATTAAATATGTATACGTTATACAAGATAAGATATTTAACCTCATAATTTAATAGAATTTATGTGTGACTCTAATGCTATTTCAATTTTCATCATTGACTTAATCCTTTCTGTACTGAGCTGCCATTTATCCCGTTCTTTCTTCACATATTTCTTATATATTTTTATGGTTCCTTTTTTACTTAATATGGCGTTTTTAATCTAAAAAATTAATTTTAATCAAAATTCCTTCTACGGTCATAGATATTATATTTAACCTTTAATCCGTTAATTGTTTCATACTTTTATGAGAAAAACATTAGTTCTGAAAAATTTCCCAATAAAATACATACTTTGATGTTTAAAACTCTCATCTTAATCAAAAAGATGTGAATGGATTTGTTGATTAATTATCAATTAATCAAATTAATTAATACACCAAATTGAATTGATTAAATATTCTAAATGAATATGCTTAGCTAAATTAATTAGTATATGGATCCAATTAGGTTGATTAAATATGCTATATGAATATGCTTAGCGAAATTAATTATTATATGAATATGAATTCATTAAATATTCTAAAAGAATCAATAATCTTAATTTTATCTCTATCCTTAAAATATTTTAGAGTACCATGAAAGAAAAAAAATTCAAGTTTTAGTTAATTCAAATTTTAAGATGAAATAATAAGTTTTTTATACCACGGTAATCAAAGACATTATGTCCAACTCTTTAAATATTTGTAATTTTTCACTAAGCAAAATTTCAACGACCGAGGACTTCATAAAAAGGTAACATATATTATTTTTTTAATAAACATATGTCTTTTGTAATTGAGAATACAGTAATATGGATATAAAAGTAATTTACTCAGAAACCGCTTTCAAAATATTTACAAATCTCCAATTTAAGATTCTGTGGTTTCCTTATCCAAACTATTTTTAGACCATACAGCATTGAATGTGAGTCGTTTCAATTCAACAGGTGAAGGCTCTTCCACTATCGTATAGAATCAAATTTCTCTCATTTAGAACATTCCTTGGTTGCTTGCGCCACGCGGGAAGACAAATCTGAAGTTTGAAGCACCCTTAGAGCTTCCTCTGGTTTCCAACAATTCGATTTGGGATGGAATGCACAGGTTTTAAGAAACTTTCACCAAATTTTAAACGGAATTTCCTATTTCCCAAGGGAATTTGAAACCGTAATGATGCTTTTAAATGCAGTATTTTCCCAAATCGAATTTAGATGTGTTAGATTTCAAAGTTTTAAACATAGTTTGTGGTTTGGGGGAGAAATCGTAGTTCAAATTTTCCTCAAATATAGTTCGTATTGAGCAAAACTGTGAAGAAGAATGGTCTTTTATTGATAGTTAGATCAGGATGTTACGACTCTGAATGAAAAATGTTTGAGCAGCACAAAAATATTCTACAGGATTTTAGCATTTTGAAAGTGTATATTTCAAAAATGTTCAGTAGTTCTTTGTTATTTTCATTATTATTACTAAGCTATAAATGTAACATTGATCTTTTCTTTGACTGGATAAAAAAAAATAAGAAATTCTACTAAATAAAAAGTAATATTATATTCTAAATAAAATTATCCCTCAATGATACATTAAAAGATATTGTTGTTGTTACCTATGGCACTTGCCTATGGACAAGCCCACCACTGATACAGCAATTAGATTTAAGCCGAAAGGAGCGTCTATTGTTTTCGAAGTAGTGCCAACTAGGGCCAAGAGTACGACTTAGCTACACACACACCGCATTTGCTTGCACAACCCCTTTTTACAGGAGGCACATTCACTCATCTCACAGATAACACACAGAAGCATAACCATACCCAAACCGGGACTCGAACCCGGGAGTCTCAGAACACGAGTAAGACGAGCTACCTCTGTGCCAGAAAGCCGGAACATTAAAAGATGTACTTAAAAAGATGGGAGGAAAGGCATTCAACAGAAATTTCTCAATTTCTTAGATGTGTATTATATAAAAGTCCCTTTATTTAAACTCTACAAATAAAAGTAATAAAATATTAAAAGAAAGGCTAGTTAGGTAAAATAATACCAAATAAAAGAGTTGTGAATGTAAGAAAGTCTAAAATTAATAGAATTCGTGGATTCATTTAGGGATTTCAGAAAAAAATAGCTAGGTTTTGTTATTTAAAAAAATAACTATGGACCTTTCCTCCCTACCCTACCGAAATTCGTCAGTTAACCTAGTGCCAATTATGTTGAAATCTAATTTTTAATTAATTTTGTAAAGAAAGCATTACTACATTTCACAACATTTGAATGTTATAAAGACTTTCATTATTTGAATTTGTGATTATCTATTTTAAAAATCTTTTGATAAAAAAACCTTTTTTTTTAATAATTTGTGTTTTAAATCATTTGCTATTTTTCAGCTTTCGATTACTTGTTTCAAAGGAACAGATGCCCACTAAAAATTATAATTTATGCTTACTGTACTATAATTTACTAAGATTTACTTCTACAATTTAGTCTTAATGCTTTATCCAATAAAACATTTTAAAAATTGTAATTTTTAATAGATATGTAAGTCATTTAGTTCTATAAGTCTTCTAACACTTTGTTAAAAATACAGTATTTTTTTCCAAATTGTTTTTTCGTATAAACAGTTATATCACTAAAAGTGCGGAATATAACTGAGAAAGATACTTTAAAATTATTTATCCTTTACTTGCTTATGAAGCCCAATTTTACTTAACGTAACACTGATTTTAATTTTTTTTTTAATCAAAGGCTTGCCTGATAAGAAAATACGCTCATTGGAAAAAGTATTAATTTTCATAAATAAGGTAAAATAATTCATATTCTTACCAGTAGTTATATTGACAAAAGCTAAAATGAAAAATCAGTAGAAGCATTGAGAAAGTTTCGAGCTACGCAGACAATAATGAAACATAAAGTTTCAAATTATATTTAAAGTATTTTTTAAATTGATTAAATCTTGTAAAAAATTATGAGGCAAAAACGTCCACCGCTGATTTTGTTTTAATTATAAGAAGTTGTAAAATTTGTTCTTCCTTCTACAATACTTTTGGAAGTTATCGTGGAATAACGAACTGAAAAGTATCGTCTAAATTTTATAACATACTATAAAAACCAGATGAATACTGAAAAAATATCCCATTCAAGGGACATAATACATATAATTTGCATTTAACTAATTTTTTTTAATGTTTTATAATACAAAACGCACTTAAATTTTTCTTTCAACAATTTTTTTTATTTAAGCATGGCTTCCAAAAATTAAAAAATTCATTGTATATAATTTTTTTATTAAATTTATGCTATTTTTTAGAATTCAGAATTATATCGAAAGAAATCCATCCTACTTTATTTTACATATTTTCTATTCCCCCTATAATATCTTGTTTTTCTTTCTGGATTTCTTATTATTTGAAAAAGGGGGGAGAGAGAGAGAGTAAGAAATCTCCTCCGCCAAAAGGTTAACCAGTTTAACTAATTCGCCATTTTCTCCAAAGAAAACTTGACTGGTCAAACAGAAATTTGATTTAATCCAGGCAACGACTTCTCAGCCAGATCCGCCAGACCAATGAAATTATTATGTAAGGGAATTCGAGTGAAAGAAGAGTAAGTTAATATTCCTTACAAAATTGATTCGCTGCTTAAAACTTTGAAGTAGCAGAATAGAAATTTATTCTCAGTGATCTGAAGTGCCACTGACACATTCTTATCTGCAACTGCACAATTTAAGATAAGGATATAAAGCAGCAAGCTCAAAAATGACCTTAATACAATGTCTTTAAAGCCAGTGAATTAAATAAAAGCCAGTTGGAGTTGAAACCCAGTTAAAATTTTCTAGTACACTCTTTAATAAACTTTTGTGTTCCAGAGAAAGCATTGCTTGGTATTGGCGTACAACAGGTACGAAACTTTTGGCGTGGATTTAACATCTTTATTGAATCTATCATGTAATCCTGGATGAATGGTTTGGCGATTAATCCCTGGCATCTCATTAACTGAAATCGAAAATCTAATTATCCCTGCATTTAGGCGTAACCGACAGATTGAAACAAAATTTTGGTACAAAGCTACAATTGTAGTGATGAAATCCCATGCCAAATTTTATATATTGGAATGACTGTGTGTTTTGAATTATCATGTTTACATACCTCTGAAAATACAGATAGACATACGGTTAACCGTTTTCGAATTTTCTCTTGGTATTACACGTTCCAGTAAGACTCTTCGTTATGATTCAATTCATATAAAACATACATATTTCATACAAATTAAGTTAAATACATATTAAAGGATTTTTTTAACATTTTTCCTCATGACCTCCTGGTAGGCACTTCGGCGTATTACCAGAGTGAAACTGGATTGATCTTTATTTGTTGCACGTTTTGCTAATAACGATTATCTGTTCACAATGTCAGAATGCATATACATCCAAATAATACTATTTTTAAGTATGTAAGGTTTTTTTAAAACTTATTTTATTTAAAATAATCAGAAATGATTATGTAATATTTATCAAGTAACTGATACATAAAAAAAAAGAAACTCTCATTTTTTTTCCCGATAGGGCTTTTAATATAAAATAACTTTTGCGTTTCTGCCTGTTTTTTTTTAAAATCGGGTCTTATCTTAATAGTATTTATTTGGCAGTTTGATTTTATCTATCAAATACTCGATTATTAATTATCTAGCAAGTATTAATTTAAAATGTATTAATTCACCACCAAGAATATTAATTAAAAAGGTGTGCAGTTTTGAATCCGAGTTTGCTGCCATAACTTCTGGAACAATTTCAATACAAATGGTTTATGTAAGTTTTCTTGATACATTCATAGTGAACTTCAACTTAAATCATTCTATATTAAATGCCCTCATTCCAAAAATGATTATTTAAAGTGCAATCGTGTGTTTAATTTTATTAGTGGAGTATGACAACATTTTTGATTAAAAATGGTTCTTTTGTTATTATGAAGAATATAATGATATATTAAATTTCAAAGTATGTTTTGATCTTATGTTTTCTGTTTTAAAAATGTTCAATTATTCAGCCACAGATTTTAAGAGTTTCTAAGAATGTGATAATAGAGACATACGTAAAAAAACTTTTCTAAAAGTGTTTTTAGCGATTTCATCTTAAAGTTAAGTTAAACTAAAATCAATTTTTCATTGAGGAAATCAATTTTTCATTTTATGCCAATTCTTAATTGCACATAAAATAATATATATGCGTAATAAATAAATTAACGTACATACGCGTTTCCTCAGCATATATTATTATTATGTCGGTTACTACACTTGACCTATTTTAACTATAATGACACATATTATTTATAATTGGACCTAAATAAATTTATTGAGTGACTGAAAACAATGCGATTATGCTAATAAACTGATTTCAATTATAAACTGTTATATTTTATCATATTTAAGGTCCAAAACATTCAATTTAAATTTTATTTAACGTAAGAAAATACATTTACAAAATTATCACTAACTAAATTAATGAAAAAACTAGAACAGATAGAATCTTTATGTAAATAGTTAATTGAAGAATCTATTTAATCAGATGCATTAACCTATTTTTAAAATATCATGCTTCAAAAAAAGTAATAAAGCTTAATATAAATAAACTTTAACATTAGAAGAATAGAAATGAATGGAAAGACTGACATATCACATGAAATAAATAAGATATAATCAGCTTACATTACATCTAAAATTACAAACTCCTTGAAAATGTTTTTCGTTAAAAGATAATAAGATCATTATTTTTTTATTTGCGATTGTCTCAATAAAATTTAAAAGAAAATTGCTGTAATCATATGATATTGTCTTGAAACACTCAATAAGTTTAATACTGCAGAGCTTTTAATGTAAAATAAACATCAAATTACAAAACAAAAACTTAAAATGACAAAACAATGCTCCCTGTTTTTTTAAAGAGCAACGACATCCCCAAATCTTTTGAGGTAATTATTTATAAAAGGAATCAGAACATTATCTTCATTAAACAGGGGAATTGCAGCATCTTATCTTCTTAATGAATAATTAAATATTAATGCATTTTTTTACTATCATTAAATGTCCAACAACATCGTTCACGACCCTATGCCATTGATTATATAGCACAATATTATGAACCTATCGTACAATACTTGTGTTAATAGGCTTTCTCATGAATTTAATGATTATTATTCCTTCCTTTTTTCGCTATAACAGTCAAATTAAAAACATCAAGTAAAGGAATAGTGATCTCAAAATTAATACCCAGATTAAGAACTTCCACTAAATTCTTTTTCGGGTAATTAATTATTTATTAATTATGTCTTCTTCTCGTCTTCATTTTTTATTCATGTTTTTGAATTAAAATATGAGCCCATTTTGAGTGAACGTTTATTCATGTTTTTGCATTATAACTAAATTAAAATCATTCTAATATATCATTTTAAAAAATGTATAATGAGGAGGAGCATTGAAAACTAATATTTCTTTAAACAATTTCAAATGCGAAATAACAGAGACCTTTTGAAAGAGAAAATAAAAGCAGAAATAGATATAAATATGAAAAATTAAATAATAAAAATACTGGAATCGAAATTGCGTCATGACAATAAATATAGCTTTGACCTTTGATATCCTTTTTTCCCCCTGACTGTTTTTATAAATATGGTTAAACTAACGGAATATAAGTTATGCTTATTAACTATCTGGGCAGTCAGCAGTCATTAAAGGTTCCCCTATAATAATCAAATAACAAATTCCAGACTTTCAACCAATATTTTATTTATTTTATAAATCATGCAAATATTTGTATTTCATAAATCTCCGTAATTAATAAACTACTTATAGGCTTTTTTCTCCTTTATATATAAAGAAATAGTTCTCGTAGAAAAAGGAGATGTGATATCAAGAAGAATGTAAAATGATGTATTAAAGGAGAATTCCTGACAACTCTATTATAAATATAAAAGAAACCAAATTAACATTTTCCTTTTGCTTTGAAATACAAATTACATACAATGTTTGAAAAAAAAATGTTGGTGATAGAAACACTTAGAAAATATATTCACATTTTAAAAATTAAGTACATTTTTATTCCATATCCACCTTCTACATATGTTCCAAGGAGCTATATTTTTACCCACCAAACCATTTTGTTTTTAAAAATAATAGTATTACATTCATTAATATCTAATTTTAAACCATTTAAATTGAAATACAGTTTAAGAAAGTTGTCTTCCAAAAACGTTGCTTGACTCGGATTATTAATAAATATTTAAATCGAAATGCATATAATGAACAAAATTTGTTCTAAAAAAAGTTACCCTGTCTGAATTTTTTCCATGATTATTCAAATCAAAATACATTTTAAGAAACATACAAGTTGTTTTCCTAAAGGTTTCAAATTATTTAAATTAAATTGAATTAAAAAAAAAACAGAAAAGTTTTTTTAAAAAACCAGAACGTTTCACTATGTTAGGATTCCAAAAAAACTCAGCTTACCAATAATATGATCAAAACAGTCAACAAATAATTTACTGAAGTCGGTTGATCATCTAGTATATCTAAATAATCGAATGCAGCAAATAAAAATTCAATAACAAAAGTAGCTTACAAGGTACTTATCAATGGCAATTCATCTTATAGGAACCCCTCATTGGTGATAATATTAGCATTAATATACCCTATGTAGCGACTTATTTTTCCCTTATTTCATCTACTCTTCTTTATAAAGACTGAGTGCTTATATAGTGAGGAAGTAAATTCCCCTCCCGTGCCTAAGCATCCCGAATGATATCAATCACCATCGAAGGACAAGATTGTTAAACCAAATACATCGGTTACTCTATTTGTCATTAGAGTAAAATCAAATGCACTCCACACCATTTCTATATAAAGCTAAAATAAGTAAAATTCTCATATACTCATATAGTAACTTCTCTTCGCCATATAAGCAAGGAAATAAAAGAGCTATTAAGTCTTAAATGCAAATAAACATTTAATTAAAATACTTAATTTAGCTTGAACTTCAATCTGAAGTATCAATATTTATAAGCATTCAGTGCAGATCCTGAATCAGAATTCTTCACTTAAGTACTTATTCAGTGAACATTAAATTAATATTACAATGTTGAGGTTTTATAATTGACGAGAAAAAAAATAAAAGAAATAATAATATTGTCACTAATGTTGACTAAGCATCTGCATTTCAAATTATCCATTTATATAGTAGTTTGTATATATAAATGCTAGTATTTTTTTTACTATCATAAATATTTTGATACTTAAATAAAATTCCCGTAACCCTTCCCTTAAATAAAATTCCCGTCTTTATACAATACAAACATTCAAATATTCAATGCAAAGCTATATAAAAGCTGGAGCTGTATGGTTTATACCATTTTAAATATTCATAATGTTTTCTTTTAACTTTAATGAAATGTCCCGCCAGTATATTATTACGATTTTTTTTTAATTTTAGAAAAATAAAACTGTGCATATTGCAAGCAGCAAAACATGTGTAAATATTTAGTTTGGTTTGGTTTATGAGGTTTAATGGCAAAAAAGCCTATCTTGGTTAAACTACGCCAATGTAAATATTTTGGAATTTTAAAAAGAACAAATTGCATCTTCTGAAATATATACTTTATATTTACAAAGAAACAAAAATTATTATATAGACAAATGAAAGCCATTGATAAAAGTTTTATGCATTTATCTGGGTCTAATGTGACCGGATAATCCCTGACATTTCTCCCTTTCATCAGTTTCCCTCTCAATTCTTGTGGTAGAGTTTTCAATGTAAAATGTAAGTTCAATTACATTCTCATACATATCCAAAGTTACAAAGAAGCTCGTCAATCTTTGTTATACCAGCGTACCAGCTTAGGCATCATCCTCGTCATCTAAAAGTGGTTCAAAATTAAGAGGTCAGTCCATAAAAATACCCTGTACCCAAAATACCCTAGTGTTTCTTAACACCTGGGCGCTGATACAATAATACTAAACTAAAGCTCTTGTGTCCAGTCAATCACAATTACCTAAAAAGGAGTTTTAAAAATCATACAAAGACGTCTAAAAGAATTTTGATGAAGAGCATTTAGGGCCTTTCAGTATTTATAAAGTTAAGATATATGAGTAGTCATACCAGACTCTCCGATCCTCCACGAATGCCCATGAATTCAAACCATAAAACTGAATAACTTTATCATTCCTACGGTACAATCCTTCCCGTAGGAAATACGTCCCGTCATCAATAGGAAGAACCAACCTCCACCTACAGTGTACTCACCAGCGTAGCAAGATTTCTAGGCAAATAAGAAGACTGGGACCCAAATATAGTGTAGCATTGATGTATAATGTAACCCAGATGTAGTGTAGCATTTGTATCATTTCAAACACAAAAAGAAAATTCAACTGTATTCGATATTTGTGGCACTATGAAAGAAAACATTTAAGAGTTTTTATAACTGAAACTGTAAAGGATAGCACAATGATTAATTACTCACCATGCAGAGAACGTATTGCATTTAAGGGTGTTTGTTATTGTTAAGAATGAATTTTTTACGAAATTAACTTCCCAACAGCAATAGTGAATATTTGAGTTTTCATCATGTCTAAGGATCCCGATGCTTCTTAACAGATGAATATAGAAATAAAAGATTAAAATGAAATCTGCTATGCATATTTCATTGTATCATTTCAAAACATAATTTTTTAAACAGCTAATTATTGAAAATTTTTATGTAATTAAACATTCTAATCTACTTTTGAAAAGATATTTATTAATGTTTGAAGAAAGCATCTCAACAAAAAAATAGTAGATTTTATAAACGTATGGATAAATCAAACAATTTTAACTAATCTTTAGAAAGATTTTTATGAAAGATTTGATCAAACTTTAATAAAGTAAAAAAAAATTAAAAAATTATTTTAACAAAAATGGGCAAAGTGGAGATTAAAAAGGTCTTTATTTTGAAATAGCAACCTTTTATCAATATTTTTGAGTTTCTAAGGCCTATTTTTAAGTTAAAATTTCAGTTCCTTGCCTAAGAATTTTTGTTTAGGCGAAACATCTCATCCCGTTGAATCCTCATTGAAGCACCACGTGCTCGCGTAAGTTAAATTATATTTTTATTCATTTTAAATGTTTCATTAAATTAGTAACTTTAATATTGCAAACGATCAAAAAAAACTTTGTCTCGCATTTATTGTTAAAAAATATCGCATTTCCTATTTATTTTATTTTATATAATCATGTGCACAAAATGAGGTATTTCTATTTTTTATTTGCTGTAGTAATTGACATTTTTAATCAGAGCTTTTGTAAATGCAATGGAAACACCTTATTAAAAGATGATATTTTTGAGATGCTTGTGCAGATTATAAAATTTCTATTTTTCGCTTACGGATTTTTGTTGACCCCAAAAAAAACCCCATTCCCAAAACATTATGCTCTGACATGATAAAAAAAAAGCTGAACTGGAACCTTATTTTCTGACTACTGTGATATATTTGTAATGAATTATAAAATCGTCAATATTTTATTCACTTAAATGTGTTTATTAATGTTTTTTAACTATATATTCATGTAAGAATAGAAATATATATGAATATATGTATAAATATATAATTATTATTAATTAAGCATTTAGGCACTATGTTTTTTTTTTGTGACAAATCTTATCATAAAAAATTATATCAGCAAATATGAAAATATTTCATTCAATTTCTCTTTTATGATTTGGCGATTTGTTAAGAGATATATTCTAAAATATTTAATTTCATGCAAGGAATCGAAATAGCATTAATCAAAAAGCGTAGAAATCATGTTTAAATAAAAGCATAGAAAAAATGCCTTGAAAATCTTTAAAGGGCAAATGTATATTGATTTCAGTAATGCGTAGATAGATGATAAATAAATGTCAACAGAAAAGAATTGTTAAAAAAATTCATTCATTTAAAAACAGGCTCATCTGATATTTAAAAAAATACAAACGAGGTCAGGGATTGCATAAATTTTCGTAAACTATATTTATTTGCTTGTTTTTTCAATCTAAAAACAACTTGTATTTTGAAAAAGAATTTCTAAAAATGAAATAAAGGGAGTCACTTACTTTTAATGAGCTAATTAAATTATCAGTTTCGATAGTGAATCATATTTCAAGGAAATTAAACAATTCGCTAGATAACCCTTTATTCGTTAATTATATAATTAAATGTGATTTTATCTGTTCGATTAGAATCATTATAAGTTATCCGTTAAATAGAAAAAATATATATAACTTCTTTAATCGCCCTATTATTCTAGATTCAGTTACTCGAATTGCATAATTTATTTCAGCTTTTAATTCAAAGCAATTTTAAGTAGCATGAAAACAATGAAATAAGTAAATCAAATAAATTGATCAATTAAAATACATAGCTTTAATCTTTTATTTGGTATATTGGAGTTCATTTTCTTGATTTATGCAGTTTTATTAAAATGTAGGGCATAAACCAAATTTTAAAAAATATATTTTTTACATTATTATAATAGAGCAAACCGTAGTTTCAGAACAGAATACAGTAACTGTTTGTTATTCTTTAAAAATAATTTCTCTGGACATATATATAAATATACATCAACATCGTTTAATAGTTCCCTAAGGATATCCAATTACTAAATCGGCAAAATAAAAATTAGAATTCCTCGTTAATTAAATAATTAAAAGGATAAATAATATTTAACTCCTATACAAATCTGTACTATAAATTGCATGATTGGGTATTGGGATGACAATAAAAATGAATAATTGCTCATATGTTATGAGCTTTACTGTAAAAATTACCAGCAGTAATTTGAATTCTCATAATGTAATAAGTGCCTTGGGGACAATACATCCAAAACTTAATTTTTGAAAAATTAAATATGTTTTGATATATTCTTTTTCAGGTTATGTCAAAGAAAACTTCAAAGGATTTTTTATGCTGTTCAACATATTTTATAATGACGCTTTTTTTATTATTTTACACTAGAATTAAACAGAAACCTTCGTATTTACATCAAAACAACAGAAAATTTATTGTGAAAGCAATCTTTTATCCTACAGTTTTTTAGTAAACATATTTCCTTGAATGCTGTAAACTAATGAAATAAAAGTATTAATGTTTAAAATTATCTTCTACTATTAAGTATTATATCGTCTCATTATTAAAATAGGCTAAATATAGTTTCTAAACAGGTGGTTCTGTTAAAAATATCTTAACGCATTTTATTTAACTTTTCACGATAGAAGATCGTTCGTTTTGTATCTGCTGATACTTCGCTATGTTGATACTTTAAGTGCATGCTTAAAATTTATTTAAAGATATTTAC
The DNA here is from genome assembly GCA_026289955.1 of Argiope argentata. Lineage (NCBI taxonomy): Eukaryota > Metazoa > Arthropoda > Arachnida > Araneae > Araneidae > Argiope > Argiope argentata. Next base: position 693,764 of record JAOUZG010037268.1, read on the forward strand.
ATACCTTCATTAACCTTTAAAACACGTGGTGAAGCAGTAGGTATTCAGTAAAGCCCAAAGCAAATTTAGTTGAAAATTCTGTCTACTATTTTTATTCTTTTAAATGCAGAAAGATGAGATTTCAAAATATTTTATAAGCGAGAATTTTGACTATTTAGGAAATTAACATTTTTTAAAAATTGCTCAGAAATATCATTTGCTTATCACTTAACCGCCCATGATTATATATAGTTTAATTTAGCCTTATTTCTATTTTTGCTGTTATTTTTATTAGTAAGACCGGTGTTAGATTGCTAACTGCATTTATTTATATCTCTTATTATTAATTTTTTAAAAAAAAAATCGTACTTGTCAATTGAATTAAATCTAAAACAATACCGTGCCCTAATATATTCATTATAATTTTTTTATTATTTCCAATAATTTCCCAACAAGTTATTTTTAATGTATCCAAATATTTTTTATTCCAGTTTAATTCTGATAAAATAGAAAATTAAATAAAATAATCCCATGTGTTATTTTTTAAAAATTCTCATTTCAATTTTAAGTCAATAACTCCCAAATAGGATTCCGAAACTTTTGTAGGATTTTCCACTTACCATTTTACTTAAGTCATTTATATTCATTTTAAAGCATTATGCTATTGGTGCAATAACAGAAGGATTTAGGTATTTTTCTGAATAATACTTTGCACATTATAAGACTCATTTCTTAATAAGATAGATATTTTAGTTTACATTTCATGACATTTTAATCATGATATATTGTTTTAACTTATGTAATCATAATTTTATTTTAGAACTTATTATTTTATGGCAAATGGAATTTTAGTTAACTCATGTGATTTTAGACTGCCCAGTTTCTATGTTTTTTACTGAATTTTATCAGAGAAAATGCTCGATTTTATAAATATTCTAATTAAGAAAACATATTGAGACGTGCAGAAATATGATTAATTATAATTGAAAATATATGAATGTTTTGCTATTATTTTATCATTGATGTAATTTGTTTCTTAAAAACATTTATTTTATATCTCGAAAACTAAAATGTTTTAATAGACCTTCTATAAACTCTTTTTGTCTAGTGAACCCAGACATATACCTAGTTGAAAATTCACAAATATGTATCAGAAAAACTCTCCTACTCATATTATTTCTACAGAAGGGAATAAAAAATATATAAATAATCATATTTTAGATAAAATTTAGATAATTATTTAAAAATTTACTAATAAATAATTTTTAATTGATGTTGTTTCTAATAGAGAGCCTGTTTATTGGTTCGCCATTTTGAAAAGAATGATATTATCATTACTTTAGTGACTCAGAATGGTGAACAATATTGTAGGATATTATATTATTCCATTAACCCTTTGCACTTCAGTAGTGCCTCTAACTCACCATTCAAGATTGTGCATTATTATGAAGTTTATTTTATTTATTTTTCAAATTTAATTGTTAAAAAAGCCTACATAATGGTTAAGAGATGTAGATTAATTTTTCAAAGAAATTCGACTTAAAAGAATTATATATGTTTATTTTTCCTATCAATAAACAAAACTTTGTATTAGATGAATAATTTCGCTCTAATTATTTTTCAGAGTGCAAAAGGTTAAAAGTGCAACAATATTCAATTTTACGGATATTGATTAATGTATAAATTTGTACAACATACGTGTGCTAGTGTGGTATGTATTGTAGAAAACCTGCTATATATTTAGTTTATTTTTAATTCAATATTTAAGATTAACAAAAAAATCCTTCATTTCATGTGTAATCCATTTTTTATTATATATTATTATTTGCTAATTCAATTAAATTTCGTTATAAATTTTTAAATTCATCATTTATATTTGAATTTCTCTTTTTTTTACGTCAAGAAAGTAAAAGAAGTAATCTTTCAACTTTTATTGGTTCACGTTTGCGAGTATTATTTTGAACCATCAACAAAAATTTTTAATTTTCAAGAAAACAAAAAAAAAGCATCGTTAAAAAAAATCGCACAGTCAGAAATAAATAAGAATTCAAACATTTGTAAAATCCCATATCAAATTTCTTCTAATCATTAATAGATTTTCTTATTGTTTGTACTTTTTTTCCTTTTATTGCATTTTTGATATATTTTTGGCATAGCTAAAGTTTCCTTAAGAATGGTCATGCTCTTTTAAAATATTCAGCTGTTAGTAGATGGCGCCACTGCTGCGTGAAACTATTTTAACTTGTGGATTTTAGAAAACCTAGTGCTTTCATTTGTTGAGAAAAGAATTTCTTTTTTCTGTCCAGTATAAAACTTTTTTCCCTAAGAGTGCCTGCAATATTTAAGATTTAAATAATTAGGATGCTTAATGTTTCTGCTTTGTTGATTTATATATAGTCGAATATGCGCTAATTTGAAAAAAAAATCATTTTAATTGAACTTAATTTTAAATCACACACATCTCAGGAATTGTGATTACTTCCTGCTTTTAAATTTCCTTATAAATCGGTGTGATATATATTCGTTTTTCATTTTCTTTTTTTCTTCCAAAAAGCAATTGCCTCAGGTTTTCTAAGAGAAGTGAAACATTAATCCAATATTCTAATCAAACATCTTTCGGTCATTTAAGTAGAAAAAAATGAAGAAAAAAAATCTCGAATTCTTAAAATGTAGCGGTTGATGAATGCTGCAGAGCTCGAATGCTTCTGGGCTGGTAGGAAGCTCAATCTACACGAAGGATCCGCTATGTAATGAATTTGCGTCTTGTTATATTTTCCAACATCCATACATCCTTCTTTATATTCCCTAGTAGCACACAAATATTGCCCAATATTGATCAATATTCGCAATATTGTATAATATTGTGGAATATTATTTAATATCATATAATAACGCACAATATTATACAATATTATGCTACAGGATGTGCTACCCGGGTTTGATCTTATTTAGTAATATAAGCCATGCTAAATCATCTTCTTGAACACTTTTGTTCTCAACATCAAATATATGCTGCCTGCATATATGGTGATAATATCGAACCTCTACAGCGCCGAATATACCTGTAATATCGACACTCATTAAGAATATATATATTGCTGTAATAACGAGCTTCTATCACGCCATATATACTAATAATATCGAATTTCCATAATGACATATTTTGTTGTAATAATGAGTCTCTATAACACCATATATGCTCCTATATCAAGTCCCTACAATGTCATATAGGCCTGTAATGTCAAACCTTCATAATGCCATGTATATCTGAAATAACCTAGTAGCACCCATATATGTACAATATTGTATAACATTGATCAATAATCGCAATATTGCTTTATATTGTAGAATATTGTTTGATATGATACAATATCTCACAATATTATACAATATTGTGCAACAGGCTGTTCTACCTGGGTTTGGAGACCAATATCGGTTATAATCCGCTTTCACAATTTGAATTACAAGCCCTAGAAATACTAGATGATCTTCACAAAGTTATATGTCTACCATTGCAAACAAAACTTTCATCTTCGATATAGGAAATAACCCTGAATAGGACAAGAAATCCATCTGTTTTTGTCATGTTTGTAGGCAGTCAATTTTAAATGAAAGTTCATTTGTTTCCATTAAACGTGTTTTTTATTCACTTAATTGCTAATAATAAGCACGGTAAAATCTCCTGATCACATTAAGGAAGTACAACACTTTCAGATAATTAAAAACAAACAATATTTCTTCTACTGTTTAAGAGACCCTCACCCTCCAAAAAAATTACTAATGATAAAAGCATCAAAAAATATCTGAATTGTAAAAAATACGACAGCACTACTGTGTGTCTTTAAAAGGTATTGATAAAAATTTGTTTATAATATTATTTTATAATTACTATCAAGCAGAATTATATCTATTTTACTTGAAAAAATGAATGAATTGCAAATTGAGTTTAAGCTAACAAAAATTCTATAAGAAAAAAACCCAATAATAAAATATATTCAGATAATTCGATTCCCGAATAATAAAATTTGAAATTTTCATGGGTTTTTCCCCAAGCTTTTATCAAGGCAATAAGACAATAAGATGTAATTAGTAGTTGAATTTAGCTCAAAATTTAACAATTCCTCATCAATATGTTGCGAGCTGCAAACTTTTCCAACTTTATATTTTGATTTATATATTCGCTAATTTTATTTATTTAAGCAAATCCCTTCTTTATTTTGTGTTACATTCTATTTTTATTTTTATTTATTTTTATTGCATATGAAGGAAAAAAGATAATAATTTCAGGAGGATAGTAATTTTTTAAATAAACTGATGATGATCAGATGGCTCTAAAATACTATACTGAAATATATTCTTTGAAAGAAATGTTTTCACAAAATATCATTTTAAACAAAAAAAATAATAACAAATAAATAAATATAAGAGCCATAGATGCATCGGTTTTAATATTTAAACAGACCGGTATTTCCTATTTTAAACTAAATACAAATAAATCTTTTTTTTTTCTATTTTTGAGACAACAATTTTTCGAAAGATTTAAATCTAAATAAAAACAATTTTGAATATCCATTGTTTATGCATAACAACCTGTTTGAAAAATAATCGAATTCTGTTTCCAAAGGGATTTATAAGAAAATATGCAAACACATAGATAATAATCTTGTTTTTTGAAATCAAATCCCTATATCTGGGACGGGTCAGTGAAAATCGTATTTACATAGAACTAAAACAGAACAATTTTATTTATGTTTGTGTGTTTCTATTTATTTACATGGATTCTGACATTTCAGGATACGGATAAAATGCTTTGTCCCAGAGAATCAGATTTTTGGAATCCTATTTGTGATTCTTATCGGGAGACATTGTTTCTCAAACTATTTCTGAGGTCCACTAAAATAATCCCGTCATATACTTGCTTTGAACAGAGGAATACTTTGTGATATTGAAACGCTGTTGAATGGTAATCGGATTTATAAACTGAAATCTTAAATCGAATATTTCCAATAAATGAAGAAGTATAAGCTAAAAAAAGATAAATTAACAAAGCGTACCGTTTATCCTTTATTCATTTCCTTCTATTAGCTCACACTCTCCCTATATATATATATATATATATATATATATATAAAATATGTAATGTAATGTAAAGCATTAAAATTATTTGTTCAATTTTTAAATTCGTTTTATTCCACCACGGGACGCAGGTATTATATACAAGCAATAGTGACGAACACAACACAGAACACCACAAAACGGAATGACGAGAAAGCTAAGTGTAAAGAAGGGCAGGAAATCATTACCCCTGGTCTTAATTAGCAAGATTTTGATAGGGAAACTATTTTTTGACATTGCTTATAGAATCAGATTTCGAAGGGGATTTCCAAAAAAACAAGCCTAACAGGCAAGGGAAACACAGGGATCTTTTTAAAGGAATATGCTTGGATGGACAATTTTCATTTCTCACACTTAGCTTGAGAATCTAAGAGTGAGAGACGAAAGTGGATTTTAGCCGATTCAGCAATTTTACAAACCTTCTTTTGAATTAATTATCTAGAAAAAGTGAAATGGATCAGGAAATAAGAGAATGTTTTAGAATGATATTACTTTGGGCTAAATAAAGATAGGGCTTTGGAAATTAATCAGGGTTAAAATTAAGAGTTTAAAATATCATTATATATTAAATTTTCAATTTTTAATAAATTACTACATTTTATTCATGTAATCAAGTTTAAGTAAATTTTTTTTAAACCTTTAATGAATGACATTTGATGTTAATACAGTTTTTTCAAATAATAATTTACAAACCTTTTTTTTAATAAATTAAAAATTTACGTTCTAGCCAAAATTCTTCATTTCCTCAACTCCAAATTAGTAAGGAATTCAGTTTGTTTCTTCCACACACTAATGAGGTTAGGCTCAACATGTTTTCAACCAATTATTTTACACGACTCTGCTTATTTTCATGCATTTCATACTATACATTAATAATTAATCGAATTTTTCTATTCATTAAGTACTTTCGAATTAAATTAATGTAGAATAAAGAAAATTAGAAATTTCTAATCTGTATCGCATACCCCAACTAGTGTGGAAAAATCACGTAATTTGCGTTGTCACAATTGGCTTTGAATCCCCAATTTTAGTTGAAAATTGAACTCTATTATAATTTTTTGATCAATTATCTATAGTAATTGTAATTGTCTGGTCAGGATAATCTGGTTGGGAGGGCGTTGGATTCGCATCCCTTGTGCTGCGAGTTCGAACACCATTTATAGAAAGGAGAATGGAAATTGCCAGGAAATTCGCTTTCTATTTTGCCGCTTAATATTGTGATTCTGTCATTTATAATAATTATAATTATTTATCAAAAATAATTTAAAAAAAATTTTTAATTTATTAATCTAAGTAGGATTTGTTTTTAAATTATTTTTTATATTACTTGTTTTATTGAAAACGTCGAAGGAATAACAATTCAAAATCTATAATTTCATATTCAAAAAGTTTACTCATTGACTACAAGAATCGTTAAAGCACATTTACAAATCTAAATGCTCGAAAATCTAATGTCATTTTTTTTTTCAGAATAAATTTGAGTTATGTTTGAAACCCTGTTTCGAGCTTTATCGGTTTATTGAGAAGAATAAAGAATTTTGTTAAAAATATGATCTGCTAATGCATTTTCAAGGACTTCCAGAATGAATCCATTTTAAGAGGCAAAAAATATATTCAACTGAAAATTTTAACGAAATTTGTGTAAAAGTTTTTATTTCCAATATTCTGCCTTTGAGAAATTTTTCTAACAATAAAGCGTCTAGTTTCCTTATTTAATGTATTAATAGAAAAATCAGAATAAATTAACATCGTTTATGCACGGTTTAAAATAGTTTTGTGAAGATCTATCGAAGAAAGTAATTTTAATCAAAATTTGTATTTTTAAAACTGATACCAAAATTTCGATTGTAATCATGTTAGCTAAATGAATAAGTTATTTAAATAATGTAAGCCACTTCATGCAGCATGGGATTAGGCCCTTAAATGTCAAAAGTAGTTTGACAAAATATTTTTAAATCGATTTTCTTACTACGTATTGTTAACAATAAGTTATTTTTCTCACCATTGGTATGGCGTGAAAGTTTGTAGAGCAAGCTGTCGGATCAAGTGAAGTCCTCCTTACATGACTACGGTTCAAAATTACGAGGTCATTTCCAAATTAGCTCTAGAGTTGCTTAAAAAAACTGGACATAAATATAACTAAATCAAACTAAACCACAAAAGATGTCAAAACAATCTTGAACATTGAAACTATATTTCACCTTCGTTACAAAACGAACAAGCTCCTGTTATGCCTTTTTGAACATATAACATAAATTATAATCCTAAATTTCATGGTTAAATATAAACAATTTTTTAATCAATTTTTGAATACTTTAAATTTTTGTTAATTAAAAATGAATAAAAGTAAATGTTGATAAATAGAAAAAATGCGGAAGAAACTTTTTAAGTTATTTTATTTTTAAGTAAAAATGAAAATAAATTAAAATTATAAACTTTGTTTTACTATGAAATTACCATTACCATTAGTAGTTTATAATATTATGATTTATTGTTTATTTTGCATATAATTATAAATGTATTTCACAAAGATATCTCTTTGAGATTAATCTTTAAATTCATAAAAACATAAGTATGATTTTTGAATTAATATATTTTATGAACAAAAAATGACATCAAAATATTATGTTTTTTATACCTAAATTGAATAATTCATCCCTGAAATGATAATGCAGTTCTATTTTGTATTTAAATTAACATCACAGGTAAATTTTGCTAGTGAATGTATATCAAGTATTCTGTATGTGATTATTGGCCTAGATGGATATGCACTTGTAGCAAACAAACTTACTTAAAAAAATATGCACTTGTAGCAATACTTAAAAAAAAGAAGAAATTTTCTTTTTGAAAAATTCCACATCAATAAATTAATAAATTATCAGATTCTTACTATTTAGGCAAGCATTTTTTCGTTTTAAGGTATTAGCAAAAAAATCTATCATCTTTACTTTACTGATAAATAACATAAAGGAAAATTAAATATATTTCATCAATTATTTTTACATTACTTTTTGCACCTTATGTCAGAGTAATTAATAACTCGCTAATTATCATTCATAAGAAATTAATTAGTTGCTAGTTTCGGGAATTCCAAGCAAAAACATTATAACAGAAATTAACAAGATGTTTGAGATAATGATGTAAAAATTTATCCGCAACGCTTCATCTAAATTACCGTTTTATTCTTCAAAGGAAAGATAATTTTACATTATAAAGACGTACATCTAATGGCGCAACAAAATTACCTCAAGATTAATTATCTCAGACTTTTTTTTTGCGGCGACATTGCACCATTAGCTATGTAATAAACACTCCGGCATAGTAAACACCAAAGTCCATTTCAGCCAATTTGACACGAAGTAATTTGGCGAAAACTGACCTAAAATAATAACCTTAAATTGACTAAAATCTCATAGATGACGTTTTAACCAGGCGTCAACATACGCAATTAATAAAACATAAATTACACCTTAACAAGATAGAGCAGAATATTTAGCATTATTGCCTTCCACACCTAAAGATTTAATCTTTTATATGATCGTGTTAAAAGTCGTCAATTTTCTGTCACTGCGGCAGTTTTTTTGAGATAACCATCAATTCGATTATACTGTCGTAGATTTGGAAACTGTCAAAGAGGTCCAAATCAAATTAAACATGGATGGTTATTTCGGTTTTTTCGGGTCGTATTAAATGCAAATTAAAAAATCTGGTTTGTTTGATTTATAGATTCTAGTCTTTAGATGAAACTGGTTTTGGTCATCTCATGTTTTCTTTGAAAAAAAAAGTATCAATGCTTGAATGGCGTTTACTACCGAATATTTCCTCTTTAGATTTCTAAACTAGAAATAATTTTAATCACTTTTTTCAAAAAAGTACAAGATATATTTGTACGTGTGTGATAGCTGTTATTGTAAAATGTATATTATTGAGAATAAAATTATCTTTAATTCACCTTACAAACTTAAGGTATCGACTGGGTTTGGAAAGAAGTTTCTAAAGTAATAGGTATTTTAATATTTATATCATTTTATTATAAACATAAAGATAAAATCTTGAATAAAAGAAAAATTACTTGAACAAATATATAGCAATTAAAGAAAAATTATATTTCTATGTAAATTTCAGCATTCATTTACAAAGAAATAGAATTGTTGCAGAGAAGAAAATTTTTTACAATAAAGCATATCTTTGGGTATAACTAACTATTACCTAAGATTTTATATTCAAATATAATTTTTTGAAGATAATATATGAAATTTTGGAATTTTTTTTCAACAATATTTCAGCAATTATATATCCACTTTTAGAGAATACTGCATCAAATTCATAATTCATTACATTCCTCATAACATAATGGGCACTTATTATAAATTTTGATATCTTGATTAGTTTTTAAGTTACGAGAATACTTGTAAAATAAAATAGTGTATAAACTCATTCTTCAGAAAATGCATTTAGAAATTTTAAATGCTTATAAATAATCATCACTTGCATGTCAATCGTTTGTCAAAACTTGGTTTCTAAATGGTATAGAGACAATATCAAGATATCACTGGAAACAAAAAAAAACTTTTTTTTAAAACATTTATAAAAAAACGAGTTTTCATCTTAATCTATAAACATGTATGCATATGCATTTGTATGTTTGTAAAAATAAATGCAACAAAAAATGTCGATCAGCAAATAATTATTTTTAACTGTGCATACAAATAAACAATCTGAAACTTATACAAATGTGTAATAATAACTCCATATTTTATTTTAAAATGAATATATATTATATTATGCAATATATCTATTCATTTTATAATAAACTACTGAATAATAATGACATTCTATGTTAAGTCGAATTCACAGCGTAACGACCTTTACACAAGGCATCAAATTGTGCATTGACTTATGGCCTATGCTATGATATGTAGTTTTACTTTATACTTTTGAGTAATTAGGATTGTTTCAAAAATATTTAGTATCATTCGAAATAATACCTCTAAATAGTTAAAATTCACAACGAATTTAAAGAATTGAGTTTTTGATTTTCACTGGAGAGATAAAGAAATATTTCAGGAAAATAATCGCAACGAAACTTATTTTTTAATAATTTTAAAGATAATATTAAAGAAAATACTCTGCAATTTTTTACTGAAATGAAGATAGAAATGTGTATAAAGTTTAATGTACTTTTATATTAATATTATTAATTTAAGAATTTGTTTTATGATTTAATAAACAAAATAATTTACTCTGTACGCATAATTAATATTAATACCGTTACGATGGGGTTTTTTAGAGAATTTATTTGGGTAATCATAAATTATGAAACAAAAAAATTCCTTTTCTAAACTTGCAATTCAGATAAAATATTTTTTTTTAATTTTCATTCTAACAAATGAAAAAACAAGACCTTCATTCATATACAATTATTAAAATTATTAGAAACGAATGCAATTATAATTTAAATTATTTTACTATGCTCAACAAACAAACTGACACTTTTCTGAGCCTTCCGCGTCCCAAGGCCAGTGATGCATGTTTTGCATTCTTCAGTATCCTTCCTCAGAAGGTTTAGCCGGGATGCCCAAATCGCTTTTAAAAATCGATTGAGCATTTATCACCCGGTAATCGATCTTGCTTTATTGTTATTTTTCGCTCGGAGGAAATAATGGGTTCGAAGGTAATCACGTCCACCGAAAGACGAGAGATGTTACCAATTATCTCCACTTAAAAACTCGGTAGGGATGCTGATCACATTCTAGCTGAAATGAGAGCCTAACGACCGCCATTTTCTTGACCCGGCCTTCTCCAAGCTTAATCTTGATAGTGTTACGTAATAGTAACTTTTGTCAGGAATAGTAGATAATAGTAATAATAGTTATGTAAATATTTTCACGAAATCATAAAAAAAAATTTATCCCGATACATTTCTGTTCAATTTTCTTGAAAAGATATTTAGCAGATAAATTCATTTGACTTCGTTCATAAAATCATTTGACTAGGTATATAATTTGGTTTGCTTATAAATTCATTTGGATGTGTACATAATTTGCCCATGTACGTAAATCCATTTGGATGGGTACATAATTTGACCTTGTACATAAATTCATTTGTATAAATACGTAATTTGACCTTGTACATAAATTCATTTGACTAGGCACATAATTTGGCTATGTATATAAATTCATTTGGCTTTGTACATAATTTGACTTATTACATAAATTCATTTGGTTGGCTACATAATTTGGCTTTGTACATAAATTCATTTGGTTGGCTACATAATTTGGCTTTGTACATAAATTCATTTGGTTGGCTACATAGTCTGGCCTTGTGCATGAAATCATTTGAATGGATATATAATTTGCCTTTGTTCATAAATTCATTTGGACGGGTACATAAATTGGCTTTGTTCGTAAATTCGTTTGGCAGGGTATATAATTTTATTTTGTACATAAATTCATTTGTCTGGGTACATAATCTGTCTTTGGGCATTAAATCATTAGTCTGGGTACATAATTGGGCTCAAACTGGGTGCATAATTTGGTTTTGTGCATAAATTCATTTGGGTGGGTAAATAATTTGACTTTGTGCATAGATTCAGTTAGCTTTCTAGATTACATAATACATTGTAAAATTTCATATTTATGTTTATTTATTTTTATAGCTATATCTTTACTCTAACTTTAACATATATAATCTGCATATATACTTAACATGTATACTTTATATAAGAACTATTTAGATTCCAAAAAGCTTTTTTTGACGTTCTAGTTAACTTTAGTTTAGGCGACTTTTCATCGTATGTTTGAAAATAATAACTGCAAGTAAACCTTAAAATGCCTAATGAAAACATCAATTGGACATTTTTTATGTATTAAATATTTAGTATTCCAGAAATAAGTATTCCCAAATAAAATTTTGATTAATCCTTCTGAACTTAAAAAAAGGCGTATTCTAGAAAAAATTTTCAATAGAAGAAAAATAGTTTTTTTGTGCTTATGACCAAATCTAAAAAAATATTAATCGGTATCTTTGCATTCTTAAAAAAGTATAATTTTTTTAACTTTCATTCATAGACTTCTACAAAAGACAAAGCGTTTTAGAGCATTTGCCTAATTTGCTGAATAAAAATTGTAATTCAAAGCATATTTTTAATTGCAATAGTTGAAGAACTGAATACCTATTCCAGAATTAGGAACACCCTGTATATTTTCATCTGAAGTCTAAAACGAATTATAGTTTTATTTTCTTTAGACAATTATCGTTATTCATGAGATTTTCTTCATACAATTTCATTGGTTAAACTTTGACAGCACATCTGAGATGCTGTTAAAAGGATAATCACCCTATCTTTTAATATAAGATCATATCTTTAGACGTATATTAATGTAAGGAAGAAAAAGAAGAAAATCATAAAAACCAAAGAAGCGTAAAAATTCAAAATGTAATCTAAACGGGAATATAAAATACATGAACAAAAAATGTATGCAAAGTTCAAGCGAGAAAGTAAAATAAACGTCAGGAAAAATTATTATGATGATAGCCTTTCATGAATGAAATTGTACCTGAGTAATATGGCTTCTTCTCTAGAAAAGTGACAAGGTGTTCTTTTATTTCATTTTTTTGAAGGCGCTCACTAAACGGAGAAGACGACATCATATTTTGCTTCTTGTTCAAAAAGACGTTTTATGAGCTGCCAAATATTAAACATACTAAATATATTCATATTAGTTTATCATATTAGTTATCGTATTGAGTCATATTAGTTTACCTTCTTAAAAATGAAAATGTTCTGTTGCTTAAATCATTGAAATTACTCATCAAATTAAATTAAAAATCTTGTTTACATTACAATTATAAAAAATAATAAGAGGAAAGGAAAGCACAAATACATAGCATTTAATTTGTTGATCGTTTTCATATACAAAGACACGCAGTTTTTGTAGCAAGTTTCTGTTATTTTAAAAACTGTCTTTTTTTATCATTTTTTTCCTTGGAGGTGTTTGTAATTTACATTCATGGCTTTGATTATATAAAAATGATTCAGAATGCTTTTATTGTAAAATATCATTGAAATTGATTTATGAATACCAGTGGTGTATGATTATTTATCATACAATACATCGAATTTTAGATTAGTGCAGTACTAGAAGATTTGCTTTTATATTTTTAAAAATAGATTTATTTTTGCGTGTTTCTGTATTGTAACAAATATATTGTTATCTTCTAAAAAATTTGAATTTGAGGCTTCGAGAAATTTTTCTGAATCCGAAAAACACATTTTTTTTAAAAAAATTATGTCTGTATGTTTCTATGAACCTAAAAATATATCTGCTACTGATGAAATTTCGATAACACAAAATCTATAGATTGTAAACAAATAAATTTTGTAAATTTTGCAGCAAACACATGAACACATTAATCTCATACATTTTGAATAAAACCCCTTTTTTAGAAACTATATTTGTTCTTCTGTCAGAGTTCAGCAAGCTAAAAAAAAGTAGTGGTATGGAATGTAAATAGTAAGCTTACATTCTGTACTTGAATAACTATAAAATGTAAATGAATGAATGAATGAAATTTGACACAAATCCAAAATTGAGTATCTAACATTTAGATTCTTATTATGTTTTGAACTAAACTTGTCAAAAAGTTGACCGCCATTTCATTCCTACTTTCACTTGAGTGGAAACGCGATACTCCAAAAACCTGGGCTTAAATTAATAAAATTTAGAAACGATATTGTAACAATAATTGTAGTTTGGTTTCAGTCATCCAGAAAAAAAGATTTCTGAAATGCATATTCTATTTTCAGATAATTGCATATTAACCAGAGATTAATTAGATTTATCTTAAAATCGCCAAATATCCGATAATAGATTCGATAAAAATGCTAGATTAACACCAGTGATCGCTCAGTATTTAACAATGTTGTGACACGAGTTATTTGCTGTATTATTCCAAGATCCATAATTTTTTTTGTAGAGGGCACCTTTATTAGAGATTACGCAAAAAAAAAAATAATAATTGAGAAGACCATTCACTCAGTGTCTTATTCTACCAATTTTGAACTTTTTTGTATTTACTTTCATTTATCATTTTTAATATGTGTATTTATTTAATTGATGATAACAATTTTAGTACATGATTATATTTACAGATGAACATATAAATAAATAAATATCACCGACTCGCTGTAACCGAATGGAAGAAATCGAAAGTTAACCCTCTTTGGACCCGTGTAACTTTCAAGTCATATTTTAATTTATCGACATTTTACAAAATAGTTATAGCTTTTTTCATGAGATGGTACATAAATCTTGACTCTATGACGTTGCAAACACAACCAATACTAATATTCATGACTATTGCTAAGCCCATCAACACGAAATAGCAAAATAATTGCTGTGCAGACTTTTAGCAGCAAAACTACGCGAAACCATTTGATCAAATTGAAACTATTTGTGATTTTGTCAGTGATTACCAAACCATGTTTATGGATGCATGTACATTTATACCTTACACAAAATGCAAATTGTTTTTTAGACTTTCACAAATGAGCTATCATACACAGAAGTGCAAATTTTATTGGCTGTTGTGACTTGAAAGTCACATAATGATTATAACGCAATAAAATTGTTTCAACACCAAAATTAGTTTTCGTTTGTATATAGGTTTCTAATTTCTGATTTTTTTCTTCCCAAAATTTTTTTGGGGAGTAAAAACAAAAATTCGGCCCATAGAGGGTTAATTCGTTTAGTAAGGTTAAATTGCGGCTCCTCAATTTCACGAATGTTTAAGAACCAGTGAAAAAGAAATACTTATTTGTAGTTAGAAAAATCAGATAGTTATAATTAATCTGAGCTTTGTTGCAAAGCTCAGATTAACTATAACTATCTGATTCACTGTTAGGTTCTAGCAAAAACATTTTTTACCATGAAAAGATAAATACACATTTGATGATAATTATTAAAATTTCATTAATGTAAATGCTTTTAAACCATATGCGAATAAAATTACAATTCGTATATATGCAATTTTTTATTTTCCACATTTTTATAAGATATAATTTTGAATAAATATTCAATATATGATAAAATAATTTTAATATAGCTTTTTTCAACGTTATATTTTATAAAAATTTTAAATTTTATTATGAAAAAGAAAATCCTAGTTGGATCTTCATAATTGTAAAATATTAGCTCTAAATATTTTTTTTAATAATTAGTTACGTCACGTAAAAATAACTTTTCGAGTAGTAATATTTTAGTTATTAATGTTGTGTTTTAATTTGAATGACTTTGGAAACGTTTTTTTAAATGTATTTATTAGAAATTCCTTTCCTATTTTCAAAGCATTCTAAAACAAAAGTGTTTAGCATTATAATAACTGCCGTGCTTCAAAAAAATATTTTTTTTAATGATTCTTTTAAAATATATGTGAAAAAATCATAATTTGTATACAATTAATTTTTATTTTCAGCACATTTATGAGAAGTAATTTTGAATAAATATCCAATGTATGATAAAATATTATTTTTTATTATTCTAGCATCTTTAAAAATTGTTATAAAAATTTTAAATTTAGTTTCGGAGTGGAAAAGGAGTTGAATCTTCATGTTTACAAAATATTCGCTCTAAATATTTGTAATAATAATTAGTTAAATTACTAAAAATTAATATTTATGATATTATTACTTTAGTTATTATTAATGATCTGTATTAATTTTAATAATTTTTGATGCGTAACTTAAAAAACTTAAAAATACATTTATTTAGAAATTCCTTATCTGTTTTTTAATTTTTCTAAAACATAAGAGCTTGGCATTATAATAATTGAAGTGGCAAACACACACACACACACACACACACACACAAAGAAAAAACATAGATTCACCGCGATGGCCTCAAACTATCAGTAGCTGCTTGTCTTCAGCGGCTTCTGTGACTGTTTTTTTATAGTCACGAAGTAGTTTCGTGGTAATAAACATCTCGGCTAACACCTCTCCAATTGTTATTCTTAAGGCGTTCTGTTCCTGCCCTGATCGTAATTTGCAAATCTCGATGGCCGAGTGCTCGTGCTTTTTAACAATCATGTTCGTAGCATTGTTTGAATATCTCGAGGAAACCCGATCAAGGAATGATCGAAAGGGTGTTTTGGGGGGAGATAATTAAGTTGTAATGGGTCTCTGCGGGAGCCTTTTGTAGAATTCCAAACACCGGTGTTAATTCTTACAATTTAATGGAGGCGAGAAAGAAAAGTTGCGTATTAATAATCTTTTACGACAGGTCTGGAATTTTCTAAATCTTACGAGCTCATTTTTATCTTTTGTATTGTACATCAGCTGTAGAATTTTCAGTTCGATCTAGGGGTTCTCAACATTTATTATTTGGATTCTTCTTCAAATTTTCACACGTGTCCTCCTTCCAATAATTAAAATAATAAAGTTTATAGATTGAATACTACCTGTTATATTTCGAAATATTCGACAATAATATTGTCATGATGTTATGAAAACATATGTGGCGCAAAAAATATTCGAAACGCTTCCCAGGAATTATAATTGGAGTAATAAGTAAGAAATTACTTATTTTTTAGTAATAAGTTGTGTTAATTCATGTTAGAGTTACTTTTCAAAAGTTAATTAAAAGGTTAATTCAAAATTAATTCAAAATTTTACCGTTTCTATTATTAACTTCGAAGCATATTTAACGGAAATTCATTTTACATCGCTTCAATGTGGCAAAATAGGAAAAAAATGAAAATATGTGTGTTTGTGTATGCGTGTGTAAAATAATTTCTATTAT
Source organism: Argiope argentata (assembly GCA_026289955.1). Lineage (NCBI taxonomy): Eukaryota > Metazoa > Arthropoda > Arachnida > Araneae > Araneidae > Argiope > Argiope argentata. The sequence goes on from JAOUZG010037268.1 coordinate 710,659, forward strand.
TTTTTCCATTTTAAATTTCTAGGGTGAATACATATTTGATTTACCCTGGTCTACTTTAACTTTTTTTAAATTTTAATTTTGATTTGCAATCTTTTCCCATAGTGATACATTAAAGTATTTTAGCATTAAGATAAGGATAATATTTTTCTCACTAAATTACTCGTTATTGTTTTGCTGAAATGAACATATTTCTTTTAATATCACATTTATTTCATCCTCTGATGAGCAATTGCTGTTTTAATCTTCTTTTTTTATTCTTTTGTTATATATTTTTTTATTGTCAGTTTATGATTGTGTGTGTGTGTGTGTGTGTGTGTGTGTGTGTGTGTGTGTGTGTGT
>JAOUZG010037268.1:728396-748625 GCA_026289955.1 Argiope argentata
ATATATATATATATATATATATATATATATATATATATATATATATATATATATATATATATATATATATATATATAGGAAGAGTGTAAATTAATATTAATAATTGTAAAATATAAATCGAAACTCCATTGATACAGCATGCTTGAGAGTGTATTGAATGTAGCTTTTAAAAGAATGATTAAATATTATAATGAAGTGAATTATTTTAAATTATTAGTAAATAATACAAGAATACCAGTAACATAAGAAATGCAATAACGTTTTATAACAATGAAGAAATCATTTTTATACATCTAAGAGTGTTTGTGTTTGAAGTATTGCTCAAATTATTTTTAATCGGAATGTTAATTCTATTCAGTGTTTTAGATTGATAAAGTAAATAGCATGTTACCTATATGAACATTATTTGCCTAATATTTATAATTAGAAAATACTTAGTGTTTGCAGTTAGTGAACAACACTTGCTTTATGGAATCGCCAATACAACATCTAACAAATCAAACTATTTCTTTCAGTGCTGAAAGAAATAGAATACGTTATTATTTTTTCAGGGAAAGAATTTGTTCAGCTAACACTTCAAAACCTTATTTTTAAAATATTTTTTTTAAAAAATAACGTTATATCTATTTTTTAATTATAAGAGTTGCTTATATTGAACCAAAATCCTTTGGTTGAATATAAACACTTTAGAAAAGAATAATAGTAATTAATAATTATTATTAAGTAGAATTTGAAAGCATAGTAAGAAGTTATAAATTGTAGGTTCAAAACCTATCAAAAATGTAAGTGAAATAGTTTCTTAATTTTAATTTCTTAATTTTAGTAATCTAAAATTAAAGTGAAATAGTTCCACATCATAAGTAATGTAAAAGAGAAAGAGTAGATAAAAAAAACATGTAAACAGGGTTTTTTTTTTGCATAATTTAAATTAAAACTTTAAAAAAATTACTTTAAGTGTACCTAAAACAAATTATGAATTCCGGTAATCGATATGCTTTACTTCTACTGAATGGACAATGTTAAAATGCGATATTTTTTTTACATCTTTATGTTAATTTCTAAAAAAGATATTAGTTCTATTCATTTGGGACTTGTTGAAAGTTGAAAGATTACGATTGGTGTCACATTTCAAATATCTCCATTATTCTACCCTTAATGCTTAGATGTCAATAAAAGCTCGTTTTTCTGTATATAAAATCAAGAAAAGATCAACTTTTTACATAGACCTATATTTAATATCATGAGCATAAAACATTTGTTTTTAACTTGATTTCAAGCTTAAACTTTCAGCTCTTTTTTACCAAACATAATTAGTTCTGCAAGATGTTAAATCTCTTCCAAAAATACTGTTAAAGTTAGTTAAAATACTTTTAATTATAGTTTAAATGAATAAAAATAGTTTAAACATGCAAAAAAATTACATATTAACTTTTTAACTACTTTTTGAAACTAAATACGCTTGAATCGATTTAGTAAAAAAAGTTAATTAAGTTTTTAAAAAGCTTTGAATTTATTTTGAATATTTTAAGAAAATTAATTCATTTCTAGCTAATAAATTTCAGAAATGTGCATGTTCTGGCATGTTATAAAGATTAGAAAGCAATTTTATCTTATGCTATAAGCAAACATGTCATAAATAACTGCATAAATCTAAATAAATGGTTGGGATACATGATCGAAGAGTTGTTTTCTAATCATTGAAAAAAGGGGTGCCACTATCACCGCGTTCGACTGCCTAGACGTAGGTCTAAATCAACTGACTCGATTATTTTCTCAAATGAAGAAAAATAAATTTTTAAAGGAAATACATAATAATTTTATTCTTAATTAATCATTTTGAAAGAACTCTGCTGCTGCAAGCTAAAAGTTTTTTTTATCGCTTTGAAAACTCTGGAACATATTTCTGATAATTAATGATTCTATTCAATATAAGTAATAAATTATTTTTTCTGGAAGAAAAATATTAGTTAGATAGTTAACCAGTCCTATCTTCTAGTTAAGTTTTCCTTCTTTCAGATAAGTAACTTGAAAATCTGTCAAAATTAATTAATTTTTACTCCCCGAAAAGTCAATTAAATAGACGGATGCCTTTATCTTGAAATGATTTCAGATGTGGCTATTTTAAGGAGATATAATTGGAAAGACCTAAGGTTACATTTTCCACAAGATAGAGATTAATGTAATAAGACATTATTCTTATATTAAATGAGAAGGATTAGTACTAAATAATAATAAAGTAATTTATCTCATCTGCTTTATTGTTGGGTGCGGGTTAAATGGCGTAAAAAGTGACAATAAAATTAAGGACATTTAAATCACATGCAAAGCACTGAAGGGCTGTGCACCCAAAATTAATAAAACTTTCTTTCCTCTTTGCGCCATTTATTATTTTAATTATCCCTCAGAATTAAATTTTTCTAATGAAAATTTGTATATAATGAATAAACTAATGATTTTATTCTCGTTTTCTTCATTTACTTATTAGAACCTGAGCATTTTTAAGACTCAGTACTTTTTAGAAGTAATGAGATAAAAGCTATCCACCTCTTTTTAAGAGTTAATTCAGTTTATAAAATCATCATAATTAAATAAAAATTACGAGATCCTAAAGATAAATCTAATAAGCCTTTTTTATTACGTTAAATGGGAAAAATATTTAGCAGTAATAATGTCATTGACTTCACATTATTTTGTTATAACTACTGGTGCCAGATGGCAACTTATGAAGCACGCAAAAAAGGAAAAACAAGCATATCATTCGCATATATATGGAAATACATTTCCTTCATAGGTTCAAAACTCTATCCATTTTTTGATATTAATTTCCTTTTTCCATTAAATTTAAAAGTATAATAAGAACTTCGTGCTAATAGACAGTTTTTTTTTCAATTATGAAAAATATATTCATTTAATAGTTTATAAGATAATATACAGAAATATTATATATTTTTTCAAGTGTTTCTTTTATAAAATATGTTTATTTCGTGGAATTGTGCTCAGTAATGGTAAAAAATGGGATCATTTATGCATTTAGGATGCACAAGAGTTTTTCTGTTTCTCCTGTTGTTTGGTCAATTACAAGTTTTTTTTTTTAGAAATCATAATAATTCGAATTCGTGTGAGGAAAACTGAGGAGGATAATTAAATATCTACCGTCTGTATTTAAACTTTGTAACACTGTAATTGCAATTGAGATTTTCGATATAAAATACAAGACAGTTCAAAAACCGACACTACTTGGTTTTTAAACGAATGAAATTAAAAAAATCCTGTTTTCACATATAGTATATAAATACCAGGAGGGTTTTTTTTGTTGTTGTTATGTCACTAGAAAAATCTACGTAATAAATCATTAGATGTTTCTCTATTTGTTATGTAGATGCATAATAAAAAAGAACTGGTGTAAAACAATTAAATAAATACTTCTTAAATCAAATGTATTTGAGATAAATCAAAGCTTTCCATGGAATTTTGAGAATTCAGAAAGTTTGATATTTTTATTATAGTCAATAATTACTCGATTCAAAGGCTAGTAAAGGCTCCAGAACACCCTAATATTTTTTAATTTAATTCTTAAATCTAAAATCATTTATTATTATTTAATTGAATGCCAAAATAAAGACAAAATTTTCACTCTTTTAACTACAAAAATGTCTTTAAAGATAACATTTTTATTCTGAAGAATTTTAAAGAAATTTCTGTATTTATCAATTGATATTTCAGATACCCTACTGAAAAATTGAAAATTTCCCCTTTTTCGCCATTGTAATACGATTTTAATATTTTTTTACGTATCGCTAATTGTCTATACATTGAATTACCCCATGATTTCACTAAACATTGATATATATTATAATTTTGTCTCATTTCATTGATACTGTAAAAATATAAGCATGCCATGCTGTAAGTAAAACAAATGTTGCTCATATCTCTTACTGTTATAATAATGCCATTCTAATACGGCTTATTAGTTATGAATATAGCACGTTGTTAGCCTTGTAGAATGAATATAACAATTTTTGTTTTATGCAACAGGGAAATATAACTCTTTTAGTAAAATGAATAAATATATTATTACGTGATATGCAGCAAGCTCAACTACCTTTTTAAATAGAGCTCTGATATTATCTATTTCAAGGGTTCTATTGGCGCATTTCCACTTAATTTTTTGTTCATTATTTCTAAATTCTAAATGTTGACAAAATAACTCATTGATACTTATCATTTGTTTCTTTTTTAATTGTTCTTAAATCCCTAAATGAATAACAAGTTTTAACTAAGAAGCCTCTCGATATTGTTATTTGAGAATCTTAGCTTACGAAGGAAATTATCATCATTAACAACAGCAAATGATGGTGATAATTGTTTGGATGAATATTTGAACTATCAATCAGGCTGATAATAACCATTTTCCAAGGACATTAACAGCTGAAAATTTTTATCCTAATTTTCAACTGTACTCTGCAATTATGATTCTTCGAGTAGTAGAAGGTCATTGGTATTCAGCACTTTGTAGAAACATGCATAAAGATGCTAAACTAATGTGATCAGATGTAATTCAAGTAATAATTATTATTGATAAAGTATTAATTGAAAAATCATGTCCTTAGTATTTGAATACTAATCCTTTATTATGAAGTAACTTACAGATAAAAAAAATAGCAAAGGAGAAACAAATTGTATTTTTCTAAGGGTTTTTTTTAAATTAAGAATTAGAGACTCATTATATGTTGAGAATGCTACAAACTAATTTTTCATTTCTAGAAGCTGCCATCAGGTAGTTAACATTTGTTATCAAAAAATTGACATTTAGAATTAGATTAAAATTATTTATTTTGACCACAGTGCAGCAATTTGGTAACATAAGGACACTTGAGTCAAGACCACTTTCCTAACAACATTCTATATTAAAGGAAAAGAGCTTAGTTTAGAAACATTAACGTGTCATTTTTAAACAACTCTAAGACTATTTTTGGATGTAGCTAGTACTTTTAAGCCTTGGTCAGATGATGAGGTTAATATCTGAGTAGGCTCCAAAGCTCCGCGACACACCAGTGGGAGGATATTTGGTGCCGACATTTTTAATGTGCACACACCCACTAACTCAATGATTCTTCGATGGATCGTATCTCAAATCTGGAACCTTGAGGTCCCGTATGTGTTACATTACCACCATACCCTAAATCAGAGTAGGAAATCTAGACATGTATATAACTCAAAATTTCTTAAATCATAAAAAAAACATTTATGTGCGTGATTAATATATAGAATAAGCGCTTCTTGAATAAATCCGACAAACTTAATTTATTATATAATCATTATATGAGGAAAACGACGGAGATGCATGGCTTCAAATAATATTCAAAGTAGCTTAAAATTGCTATTGTCTCAAACCAGTAGTTATCAAATTTAATTTTATACCCCAGACATGTTAAGTTTAACTACTAGAACAATTTAATATGCGCTCTCGTATAAGATAAAGAGAGAAATGGAGGGATATTGATTAAGGCATGTATCAATTTTTGAGCGATAAATTTTAGACTGATTAGCAAATCCCCAATGTTTTACAGTTATTTTTATGAAAACCACTCTAAGATTGATTTAATATAATCAGCTTGTATTAATATAAAATTAGCTTAATAATAATAATAAAGCTTTTAATAAGCTTATAATTCTAAAAGCTGAAACAGCTTATGATTTTTAATGATAACATATAATAGTTTTAGAGTGCAAATTTCAGACTTTTATAGAAGTATTCTTGAACATTCAAACTTTGATGCCATCTGATCTTAAACATAAGATTTAACTAAATGCTAATATAAAAATGTTACAATGTAAAACTTTTTTACAGATGTATATCAATTCATTTAGTTTCTATCTATTTGTTTTATTTCTCAAAGATTTAAACAGTTATTATACCATGCTTACATCCGGGTTCTAAACGGAAGTAAGGCACAGACTCAAAGCAAAGAAAGCCAGAACTTGATGCTCCTCCGACAGGAAACGTTCGAAATCTGGTCACGCGACAACAATTAACTGCCACCGCCAATTCTCCAGCAATCAGCCATTTAGCCCCGAAGACAAATCTGATCTAGGGTCTTGAGTTACATATGGAAAAGCTATTCAGATCAACAAGTTTCGTTCGACGGCTTCGAAGGTCAAAATCTTATCCAATAGCTTGCCTTGCCACGCCCTGGACCGCAGACCAAATAATGGAAGAAGTTTACCGAAGATATCTTTTTTTTAAGAGGAGAATTTTGTTCTTTGTTTTATTAGCCTTTTAGTGTAAAATAAATAAATGATAATATTTCGCTATTTGTTTACGGAAGGAAATATTAAATGCGTATTTTTGTAACCTGTAATGAGCTGAATGACGTAATTATAAATTTAGCAAATATTTAAGAAAAAATGATCAACAGCTTCTTTTAGATTGTAGTAGTATTGTTTGAAAGAACGTTACAAAATATAGAACATTATAACTGACTAAAGAATTTTTGAGAAAGAATTAGAAAAGAAATAAAATAAAGTTAAAGAATGAACTGCTGTATGGGATAACTAAGCTGAATAAAAATTAAAAACTGTAATTGCATTTTTTAAAACTTAAAATGAAGTGTAATTAATTTTTTTAGTTCTATTCTGAAAAAAGATTTTCTTGGTACCAGACTGTGTTTCGATTCCCTTCTTCCCCTTTTTTACAACATATTTTAAGAATATTTTTCTATTTTCAAATGGAAATTAATGAAAAAGATTAATATTTTGTGCAATAATACTTTATAACTTTTCTTTTTCGCATCTGAATTATGAAATTTTTTTTATACATAATAACTTTTTAAAATGTGTTTATATAATAATTTTCGCTGTATATAATGTTTGATGAATCGGCTACGGTGAATATTACTGAATAATATGGATTATAAATAACACAAAATTCTGGCAAATGAAAAAAGTTTTATTGTCAAGTTTATCTCACATTCCGAAACTTAAGAAATTTCATAGCTTTAAAAAGTTTAATTAATGCATTTATATTTTAATTAATTCCTTAGAAAATATATAATAAATGTTTACGAAGTTTTAAAATTCTTATTTTAATAATCGAGTTCGAAAAATGAAATTTCTTGAAAAAGCCTTAAAAATTTTTTCGAAAAATGCATTTAAATATTTTATTTCTTTTTCTTAGTTTAGTACTTTATTCCTTCAATAATGCTTTATTTTTTGATTTTTCAAGTTTAGAACTTTTTTTATTAGTATTTTCTAAATTTTAATGAATGTGTATTGTGATCTGCTATGCAGCTGGTATCGGAAGATGTTTGATGAATTAAATTGTTATCAATTAATATCTGTCATAAGTACAATCTGAAAACTTTCAGAACTAAGATATCAATTAATCAAAATACTTTATTGATTCAGAATTATTTAAATTTTCATCAATTACATCGGAAACAAGAAACATCATATTAAAACATTCCAAAATATTATATAATAATCGATAAAAGATGAAATAGGGAAGGAACAATAATTTTAAATAACCAAAAAATTTATTTATAGAATTTGTTACAAATTCCTTTTTATCTGTTAAATTTTATTAAAATATTTTAATAAGTAAGTAAAAATGATAACCTTTTTTGTGAAGGTAAATAAATAGGCTTTTTTATGATAAAATATTGAAATTTAATTTGTCTTTTTTTATGCAAATGGGTTTATAACATTAACGGATATATTGAGTACATAAAATGCTGTTACATAGCCATACAAGCTTCATTATCTACACGACAAGCAACTATAGGTTTCTAATCGGCAATCCTTGTACTACTATAAACCTACTTCAATATGAAAAATATACCTTAAGTTCTGTGAAAGTTTTAATTTTATTTCTTCAATATTAAGTTTGCTAAAACAAAACTGAGTACTCCATTCATTGTGTGTCACAAGTTTAGAATCGATTTTCACATTAATTGAGTATTTTCCTAATCTTATCAATTTAGTATTAAAAAATAAGGGATTGTCTCTTCAAATACAATTTTCCATGTGGTGAGCAAGTATTCAGTTCCAAACCCTCGCAATTCAACTCAACTAGCTGAAATTGGTAATCGCTTAGTAGGAGAAATTGAGCCGACGTCCTGGACTAGGGCTTGTCTTGTAGGCCTTCTCCGTGATTTGGGCTTCCCTGTTTGGAGTACTGGTTCAAGCACGGTTGTTTTTCAACCTGTGTTCTATCTAGGAGATGTGTGAATGTGCTTTACTCCTGTAAAAAGGGATTCTGCACGCGAGTGTGTGTGAATGTCACCTTCTTATGAGCTACAAGTCAGATTTCTGCCCTCGGGTGCTCAGGAGTCTTTACCCTCAGGAGCTACTGCAACCGTTTTTCCGTGTTAACATGGACATCATCATCACCGAGGGTGTCTATTGGTATGGTTTCAGCTCGTCAGCCATAGGATTTCAGTTTCGAGACCCAATTTCATCAAAGAACCGTCTTGTAAGGAGGTCTGTTGTACATTAAATCCGTCTTGGCTAAACGAGCTCCCGCTGGAGAGCTGCTGAGAGGAGAGTGCCAGCTCAGGTGTCATCCTCGTTATCTAATCGTTGTTCAAAATTGCGAGGTACATCCACAAATAGCCCTAGAGTTTCTTTAAATTGAGATGTTAATATAACTAAAATAAAGACATCATTATCAGGAGAAATGGAAAATGATGAAGAAATAATCTATAACAATAAGTGCTGATCAAGTTCGCTGAGTGGCAATTTACCATTAAAAGAGAAGATAAAAATTCATGAGATCTGGTCCCAAAATCCCATATAAGAGGAGCAAAGGCTTATCTAAGAAATGCTGTGCATAAATACAGGGCAAATACCAGTATTTAAAATGTTCCTATCATGTATGCAAATTATGTTTGGTACAATGTTCTTATTGTCATACATTACAAAGAGTGAGGAATGATTGTAAACATTGGGCATATAATAATTATTACATATTATAATTTGATCTGAAATTCAACTCCTTATATTTATTTTTGGAATTTGATTTTTGTATTATGAAATTACATTTTTTTTGGATTTTTAAATTAAATGATGGATTTTGATTATATAATTATGTCCCTAACCCTTTAGTTTATATTTTTTTTCTTTTTCTTTCTTTTTTTGACAACACTGGATGTTTTTTGTATAAAAATAACCTCTATTAAGAAAAAGATTATTTAAAAAAATCCATAAATTCCTTTGGATCACATTTTTCATGTTTTTTTTAATTTGAAAATTTAACTTTTAGTATCTTTCAATACACTGAATTAAAGTTTTAATAATGTGTTATTTCTAATTGTGTTTTTTTTTATCAGACTCAAAATTCATTAAAAAAATTGACGATGTGTAATGACATAAAAAAGTCATTGAAAGTTTTAATGATTGACTGATTAAAAATTTATATCCTGGAAGTAACTTTAAAATCAAATTAAGATGTGTACTCAGTAGAGTTTTTCAAAACAATTCATCATTGTCGGCATTGCAGGGGCATGATATTTTGTATCCAAATGAAGACAAAATAAAAATAGTTGACTATGAAGCTGTAATAAAATCATATAAATCAATTGAAAGGATCTTCCGAATGTAGATGATACATCATACATTGAATACTAATGAGAGAAAATGAACCTATCATGATCAGATTGTCAAATAGGAATCTTTTTGAATTGAAATAAATGAGTTTTTAGATCACTAATGCAATAATCATTTTTAGTTGATTTGAATTTTTTTAAAAAAAATTAAATGGAAATCAAATACATTGGAAATTTATCTCTATTTGCTGTTACGGTTTACTATTAATAAAATATAAAGAGAGTTAGGATTTAAATGAATCAAGAAAATCTCTAGATATTGTCTCTGAATTTTCCTATTTTATAAAAAAAACAAGATTAGCTGAGCATAAGAATGATTTTAATTATTTAATGTGTGTGTGGAGTGCGTGGATTTTAGTAATTATTATGTGTATGCGTATGTATATTTTGATTATTAGTATGTGTGCTTTGGATTTTGATTATTAATCTGTGCGTGTGTCCGTGCGCGTGGGTGTGTATGTGCTAATTTGAAATTTTGTTGCATTTTAATGCTTATTACATAACTTGTACCTAGAACTTCAAAACTGACGCAGTCAGTAACTGATAATTAGTAGCTGGACTTATTCTCTCATTTCAAAAAAAAAAGAAAGAAAAAGAAAAACATAAGTCCTCCGAAAAATATGTTAAATGATTTCATAAATTTCATTAAAAAAGTTTAAATGTTATGAAATAGTGAAATCGATTATTTGAGGGCTAAGAAAATGCTTGCTAAGTCGAAATTCAGTTAGTGACAAATAAATAAATAAATAAATAAAATAAAATAAAAACATTTTGACGTCTTGTTAGATTTTCATTCACACATGGATTAAGGCAATTATCTTGGAAATGAGTAATATTCTATCTGACTAGATTTTCTTAGTGATTTAAATCTCATGTGATGTCAGCAACTGTTATTTTAAAGTACATTATTCTCTGAAACGAAACGAGAACACTCAAATTAAAAGCAGATTAGAGAGACTCTGTAACATGTAAACAAGTAGTAGATGCTTTTTCCGGCCCAATAAAATAAATAATGTTATTGATTGTTTCTCTGCCTCCTTAATCTTTTCAATTACTGCGAGGATATTTATTTCTAAAACGCCTCTCTCGAGATTTTAATATGCAAGCCTGGCATCGAAAGCTTTAAATCATTCTTTAAAGCTGTCTCCAACTTTTTCAAGCTCTGTTATCACGTTCCTTTCTGGAATGCGTGACATTAATACTTCTTCATTTCATTTATTAATCCTTTAATTTCGTCACACACGTGTATCCATTAGTTTTTTTAAATCTCCATATGAATTCATTCACACAGTCATACCCACGGAGTTTAAATTTCACGGAAATCGTAGGCCGAGTGATTTATTAAACTATTGAACTGGTGTTGCATAAAGTAAAAACAGATAGATTTGATTTAGTTTTATAAGGAACCTACCAGTTTCGTCATACGAATTTTATTATATTAGATTGGAGTGCGTAAGAATTTTCGCTCGTGCAGTTTAAAGAACTCGATATTTCTTTCCCTATTTAAATCAATTCCCATCTGATTTTTCAAAAGATATGCTTTTATTCTGAGTTTTTATTCATTATGTATATCATATTAGTTCTAATCTTTAATAACCATTCATCTATATCTCAAAATATGAAGCATTCGTTATTGTTTTCCTTTTGAAATTTCATGTTGCTCAAATTTTTCAAAGTCATCCTGAAGTCATAAGGTTTAATTGGGATAATATGAGCATTGGTATACATGTTCATAATTGGGATGTATATGTGATTTTGGATTTAGAATCAAACATCGAATAATTTGATAAATCTAATACTTATTTTTAATCACTTCATATGGGTTTACTATAGTTTAATCATGCTAGTCCACACATATTTCATTGTCAAAAAAATTTTCATCACATATTATAAATGTACTTCAATTATTAAGTCATTTTAAACTTATAGGTCAATAACGCGTATTTTATGAAATGATGGTAGTGTTGTTTAGTTACAGATAGTGTTGTTAAGTATAAAACAAAGAATCAAATTAACATTTATGTTCCTTATATGACGAAATTTTTTTACTGATTTTAGAAACACAGCAGGACACTTATAAATTTACATAATTTAAAATGAAAGTTAAAAATGAGGAGAACAAAAAAAAAAAGAAATTATATTGTTATAATTTACATTTCACTTTTAATAAATATAATTTTATATTATTCCCCTCCAGAATTATTACTTATCTTAATATAATCCTATTTTTCCATTCCAAAACACACTTTTGAATACGTTGACAAATTCACTCAAAAATGTAAATGTTTTCACTGTATGGTAGATAAGAGCATCCAAATTGCTTTGAATTAATGCTTCATTGTGTTGTAACTCTTGTTGAAATCATTTACCTAGTTTTAATGCCACCAAGATTTTCAGAGAAATGGTCCAATTAGTTATTCCTGTGTTATGCACATAAAAAAAATAAAAAAAAAACATTCCAATAAAAATTTATTAGACTAATTAATTTAAGAAAAAAAAACACAATAAGATACATATATATCAATATATATCCGATTTCTGACAGCTGAAGGTCTTGCTGGTCTTGCAGCTGATGGTCACTGTATACAAGGAAAACTGTGTGTCATACAAGTCAGTGAGAAAATGGAATGCTCGATTGCGTACAAGCCGTGAAAGTTTGGTTGATGATCCGTGAGAAGGCCTGAAAAACGCAGTTACCACTGCCGATCTTATCGACAAGGTGGATGTAGTGATAAATGATCAGCGTGCCGCAATGCGAATGCTGGCGGTGAAGGTGTATGTCAACATTGAAACAGTGTGGACGATTGCTCACGGCAGGTTGCGCTATCGGAAAGTGTACCCACGGTGGATTCCGAAGCCGCTGACCGAGCGGCACTAGGAACTGGGCACTTCATCATCTATTCGGTATCATAAAGACCCTGCTTCCCTGGAGCGGTTCAGATGATGAGAGTTATCACTATGAGTCAGAGATAAAGCGGGACTGCAAGCGGTGGAAGCATATGCCATCAACTCTCCTTTAAAAGTTCAAAGCCGTGTCTACAGTACGCAAGGTGTTGCTCGGCGTATGTTTCGACATCCAAGTTCTGCTACTTTTTGAATTCTTCGAGCACAGATGAATTATTAATTTTGATTTGTACTGTGAAATTATTGAAAAATACGCAGTTCATCAAGAACAAAATATTGGGGCTACTCACCTACAACTACTCCTACTCCCCAGGGTTACACACGCGGAACTAGCTAAGTTCAACAGGGAGCCGCACAATAATTCGCCATACATCCCGGACATGTCATCCTGCGATTTTCATGTGTTTGGCCCCTTGAAAAAAAATATCTGAAATAAAAGCATTTCAACTCGTACAGTGAACTCAAGGAAGCTGTGTATAGTATCGTCGCAGACTTAGGAATTCTGGGAACAAAGAATCCTTCGGTTCGCTAATCAATGTGATCGCTGCGCTTAGGTCTATGGTGTATACTTTGAATAAAGTCTTCATTTATACTACTTTGTTGTTTCGTACCTTTTCATTTGAATACAACATTTATTTCATAAAGGCATTTCAAATTTCATCTATCTGGAGGTTTTTTTATTTATTATGTTCACATATCGATAGACAGATAGGCATGCATCAAAAATTGTTTGTGTCAAAAATTGTTTTTCAAATACACGTAATGCAAGTTGAAATCTATTAAAAGTAGAGTTTCTTTTAAATATTTTGCATATAGAGAAGTATTAAAAAAATATTTTTTTTTTACATTTTATTATAAATGTCTATGGCGTAAAATCTATTTACAATTAAAATATTTACTTTTGGTGAGCTTGGTAAAATAGTAAGTTTGAACTTTTGTCTTTCATTTTAAAAAAGAAATTTTATCATTCTCTTTATTTACTAGCTGGTACCCGGAACGAAGCTCCCGAAGAAGAAATAATTTGGAAAATATCGTTTGAAATTTGAAATAGCTACCTCGTTTAATTAGGAAAAATACAAACGAATGGTATTTATTTTCTTTTCGGTAATGGATACATAAAATTTAATGATATATAAAGGCGAATAAATAATATCTATTCTACATTTTAAATTCTTTATTCAAGTAAAAAAAATTGACTCCAACAAAAACTATTAATTTAATGGCTGCCTGACTTGTGAGTTTCCAACATATACTTGACTATATTAAAAACACGGATTTTCTTGCTTGACTCCGCACACTTGAAGCTTGCACTTTGCTGATAGTGGTCGAGAAGACAACAGAGAATTGCAGTCCTTTGAATTCAAAAGTCCTGTCGGTGTGAATAATGGGAATTAGTGGAATGATAACATCGTCTCCATTAGACTTTGTGTTAAGAAAAGTTCCTTCAGTTATTGTCACACGCTGCTATTCTGATTCTAATGCGCATGATCATGTAGCGTATAAATGTTGCCTTCCGATTCCCTTCTCTGTAGATTTTGATGTACGGGAATTAGCAATTTGTAACGACTTGTTCGTAAATTTGTAAACAATTTTAATAGGTGTAAAATAAGTTATCATTATTTATTTTCATTATGTTAAAAATAAATGCTAATAACTGTACTATGCATATTACCTTCGCTCAAATGCAACCAATAAATTGGCGACGTTTCATCTTAATTGGAAGAACGGCATGCCAGCACATCAAATGCGAACAATCATGAATTCATTTTTATTAGATAACAGTTTAAAAGTAACATAATATTAATTACTGTAAGTGTTAGCAAGCTATATTATAATATAATAGGTCCATCAAGGTTTTTTTCTGAACCATGAGAGCAACAAATGTAATCTTTCTATGCATACTGGTTTGAAAGAGTGTCTAATAATCTCTAGGAATTCATCTAAAAAACAAAGGTTACTTTTGATAACCTTTTATTAGCAACAATAATTGTCTTAAATTAGATTTTCGATAAAATATTTTATTATATATTAATCTGACACCTATTAATTAGATATTTGTTTGTTTTTTTACATTTCACAGCATATTAGAATCTTATATGTTTAATAGATATTATTGATGATTTATAAACCGTGAGATGCATCATACTTTTTTCTAAAAATTTTGAAATATTCTACAAGGCAAACCTTGAATCTAAAGGTGCAATATCTACACACTATTACTTCGTTAATAGCAGGTGTTCAATAAGAAAAGAGTTTCCGAAATTTTAATTTTATTTATAATTAAATATTATTCAAAATATTTTACACATTGATAAAACTTTTCTTATGACAGATCGAAATTCAAAAACTTAAAGCTTTTCAGAGGTGTATATTTAATGACTGTAAAATTGTTTCCCCTTATTTTTATACAATAAAAATTATTAAAAGAATATTTTTTAGCATTACATATTTTTAGTTAATATATATTCACTTGATTTGTGACAATATTTAACTTTTAACGGTTGCATGTCCTTTATCTTATGACAATAATCACCAATGTCTTGTATAAAAATATTTCACCCATTAGGATATTTGTGTGTTTATAGTTTATATTATTTAAAAATTTGTGTAAATAATTGAATAAGCCCTTAAACAGTATCATGATACGATGTTTCTGAATGGGAGCCACGATCTTCTTTAATTTCTTTTTTAAATGTTTATTCCGTGTTTCCGTAATTTTTTTAAATGTGTAAATTGAGAAAACCGTAGGTAGCATTACAAACCTCTTAGAAAGAAATCAGGTTTCAGACGAACAATTCATTCAACCATAAATGAAAAAAGACACACTCTGTTAAGAACTGTTTATTTTTTCTTTTGGCTACTTTCATTGACTGCTTTCCTCAGAATATCTGGATTCAACTGAGTTTCCGTTGTGACACGACTTCCGAAAACGAATGTCTTTATTCCCCAATGTTAGTTATTCTTATTTTCTAAAAAAAATCAATGATCGCCGAGACCGAATCTCCTGAGGGGAAATGAGTGGAAATAATACAAAAAAATAAAAGAAATCATTCACCTTGCCTTTCATGGTCCGAAGAGCTTTCTGGGAAAAATCGTCTGCTTTAGAAAACGTGTAGGAGATAAACCACTCGACTCGGCATATAAAACCGGATGAAAAGATTATCATTACAAGTGATACGCTTTCAAACGTTTCGCCTGAAAATTTGCAAAAGAATTCGAAAAATGGTAATGCGTGGTCTTAAGTGACTTTCAGTTGCACTCTCCGAAACTTTTTTAATGAATATACAAAATTGTAGTAAACGATTGTAATTATATTAATAGAAATTGATATTTGTGGTAATTGTATACTTACCAAGCTTTATTATATTGAATAAAAATCTTTTGACGAAAGATGAAATTATTATTTACAATTAACATGTATATTTCGTTTCATTTTTTGAATGCTATATTCTTATTTGAGATCAGTTTTGTAAAAATAAAAGTTCTATTACATACCCAAGATTGACAGTTTCTTTTTAAAAATTATCATTTTTGTTAGCAAAATATATTTATACTTCATTTGCCAACATTTTTATATTCATCTTGTTGGCTTTTTTAATAAAGTCATCAATCATATGATTTACTGTATTGACGATCTTAAATGTATTTATTTAGCTGCTCTGAAAATAAAAATTGCATACTAGATAGATTTCATTGTATTCTTTTTGCTACACTAAGAAGGAGTTTGTTATATTTAATTACATACATAATTCTTCTTTTATATAAATTTAATAAACGTTTAACAATTTAACAAAGACCTATATATTGAAGTTTTTGATTTTTTTATTGTGTTTAATATTGTATATTCAAATGTTTAATTTTTTTTATTGTCCTTTGTTTTATATTGCGAATGGAGATTTTGACAAGCGTGTTTTTATTGAAAACAAAATCTATTGTATGTGATGCATGCTTATTTAACTGGCATGCACTTAAAAAATGTTATAGATAAATTAAAGGAAGAGAATTTTAAATGATAAATATACCATTATCTTCTTTAATATTATTTTCTTGTATTCATTTTTGCAAGAGTTGAACTCGTATTCTTCACTTCACATAAAAAGTACTGAAATCCTTGGATTTTACCGATTTATCTACTGCCTGTTGATTTCAACTTTCATTAAAAACTGCTAAAAATATATTTGAAGTATTAAACATTAATAAAATTTAATAAATGAATCAATATTTGAAAAAAACTGTATTAACATCAAATGCCGTCCATTACAAGTTGGAAAAACTGCATTTGAATTTGAATGGATGAATAAAAGGTATTTCCTAACTACTGAAAATTTGAACTAGATATAGTATAGGGAGAGTGTGAACTAATAGTAGGAATTGAAAAACATCGTAAAATTGGATGCAATCATATGGAGCTTTTAACAACTGTGGTTTATAGACATTTATGTGGAATTAAAATCCCGGATACTTTTTTGCTAAAGAAGATACTATGAGATTATACATTCATTTTTAACCACAGAGTGTCTTTCATGTAATAAAAATAACAATTTTGTGTTGTTTGAAAGTAAAAATGATTTTAACAAACTACTATTGCACAAAAATGTATAAAAAATATATAGAATACCTCAAGTGATGATTTCTTGCTGAAACAATTTCATCTCTTTAGAAATCTACAGCTACTGTCTTGTTAATATTATTTTGATGTAAAGGGAAAGGTTGAATTTCATGAATGACATTTTTGCTCAGTCAATTATTGGTCTTGAATTGATCGCCGTATTTGTGATTACTATTCACTATAGCCTGGATCTCTCGGGGAGAAATGACATTTAATGCCACTCTCCTATACCATTCTTCCTTGTGACTTGTTTTTGGCTTTCTCATTCCCTTTGGGAGAGCACCTATAAATGAGAATGATGGATTCGGCATGGTGGTTGAATCTCACCACCATGGAGGGTTCACTAATAACTAGGCAGGCTCCCCCCATCGATGGCGGGACGTATTTACTTTAAGAAGAGTTTTTTTATGTCTTGACCGGTGATGGTCCTTAGGACTCAACCACAAATCCCGTCAGTGTTGCTGTTGAGGAGGTCCTGCCATTAAGTTTTATGGTTTAATCCGTCAGAGAGTCTGGAAGGACTTCTGGTTTTTTCATCTGTCGTACAAGTTAACATGCATTCGGTGGTATAGAGATTTGAGAATTCTTCCTTTCCAATCTGCAGTAAAGAGAACTTGCTCTATGGAATCTGAGTAAGTACAAAATGGGACATGTCCGTTCTGATCCAATTGGCTGTTTGGGGAGAAACTTTGAATAATATATTGAATGTAAACCTGCTTGTTTCATCTTATTTTTTTCCAGTTAATCACCGTTTAAATTTTAATAATGCCCTTTCGGTGGCATTTTGCTAGTTTCCTTAAATATCACACTTGTTTCGCCCTATCCCTGCTTTGGGTCATTTTTCTGTCACCTTATTCTCAACATCACTTATACGGACCCTTGGTCCCTGAAATTGAATTCAACATCTAAGAATAGAAAATGTACCTCTCGCTTGGTTATTGGATTCTGGAGAACTTGTGGTGTGTACATATACTATATTGTCGACATAAATGATGAATTTTCTTGATGAGGGGAAAGAGGTTATGAACTTCATTCACTTCTCATCAATTTAGCCTAGAAGACCGGTTTCCTTTCAGTAGGCTAATTGCCCAGAGGTTTGTAGTGGCAGAATCAATATGACGCAATATACAGCGCCTCCTCCATCTGAGTATTTTGATTCATTTTTATAGATGTCTTTAATTAAGGAACCTTCCGTCTTCTGATGAGATGTGATAAGATTAGAGATATTTAGATGATTGTGCAAAGCTGCCTGTTACTCTGTATTCTGATTCATCTGGGTTAATGTGTGACACGTCAAGTGCATTCTCATGGAGCCTATAAAGTTCGGTCATTCTTTCTCTATTGGAGGGTAGGTATACCAAGTGTAATCTAGAGTGTTTGCTGTTGGGGTGTTTTTGTAATTTTCTGTGATTTCTAAGAGAGAGACTCTTTAGATTGGGATTGAGTTTTCTTTCTAGACTAACCTTGGAAAGGAGACATCACACTCTTACTTTATTGTGTAAGTATTCTTAACTTATAACCGTTCAGTACAAGGTTTAACAGTGTCGAAGTAATATCCCCAAGACTGGCTTTTATCATCCACTTAAATTATTTTTCTATTCTTTCTTCCGCACTTGATTTTTTTACCCTTTTTAACATTCAGGAACCATGAATCAATAGCCATGTGAAAAAAAGTGCTGGTTATTGGGATTGAGTCTGTTCGATTATGAGCAGATTGTACAGAAGTACTCTATTGATATTCACTAACAGGTGTCATACCGTCCTAAGCAGAATGAGATGCCTATTTTCACTGGCTTACATTGGCTATGTGGGTGTAAAGGCCTCGTAAGGTGAGCAGCTATTTACACAGTGAAATTAATTCAAATGAAACATGGTCCAATGACTAGCAATCATTCTGAATTTTTAAAAACGTTGAATAGTTGACAAGAAGCTGCCAGAATGAGATAATAGGTATTCTGTGTTCTGTCTTTTCAAAAACATAGAATACAGAAGCAACGTGCAATCTTTAATTAGAAAAACTTATCTGAAAGATTGTACTGTTCTGCTCCAGGAATAAGGGAGTAACATTATCTTATTTTAGGGTAATTTTCTTAGTTTAGATATGCCAGGCAATGCAGTCTTTTATACCGCAACATGACCGAATGCTTATCTCTGTTTAATTTTTAATGGTTTGAGATAAGCATGTGTGGATGAGGAACAAACTGCAACCGAAAGGTCTTGTTATACAACCATCTTAAGGAATACTGCTCTATAAATTACTTATTTTTAATAATGGAATTAAGGTCTTTAATTTGTAATGCTATTGTTTACAATTACAGCAATTGATGTTTCGTTATATTTAGCAAATATAAGCAACTATGATACCTATTAAAGAAACGTTAACGTTCCTATAAGAAGGAAATTTTATTACGATATGTTAATATTATTGAATGAATGGCTAAAGAAGTAAACAAATGGTTATATATATAATTTTAAAAAATCAAACATATATTAATTAAAATAGAATTGCATCAAATAATAAATATGATAATCAACAATAATAATAAATAATAAAGGATTACTCAGGGGTTAAACAATGCAAACATTAAATTAAAAAAAAATATTCCAAGATATTTTTGAAAGTTATTTGTATTCATCAATTTTTTTTAATATTGCTTATTAGACTAAACTTATATTTTTGTATTAAAGCCGTAAATTGAATTATTTAAATGAACTGATTGACAAAATATTTCTGCTAGATTTAAGAAAAAAACAAATTCTGAAAAAAATATTTGATTTATTAATCATTTTATTAATGAAGTGGGAAAATTACGTAAGCTTTTATACAGAGCTTTACATCATACAGAGCAAGTAATAATAAGCAATTTTAAAGATTTGCAAATGAAATATTATCTGAACAATATTTTTATAAAAAAAACAGTTTGTATAACTATTAAGATTATACAAGAGAAGTATATTAAACTCCTTATTAAATTATTAAAACAATCATGCTTATTATTATTATTATTATTATATCTTAAGATTTATTACCAGCAAAATGTTTTACCCAGAAATTTTACAACTAGTGTGTGTGTGTGTGTGTGTGTGTGTGTGTGTGTGTGTGTGTGTGTG
>JAOUZG010037268.1:758968-779380 GCA_026289955.1 Argiope argentata
ATTATTGAGAATAATGATTCAACAATTTTGTCGTTGCCTAAACCAGTTCATAAATCCTTTTTTTTACGTCATCGATCAGATTGGGCAGCTACTTGATAAAATCTAATATTAAATCAAAACTGAATTTTAAGGAAAAATGCATGGATAAGTTAAAAAAAGGACTTAATAATTTGTTTTTTCCTGAAACTGACTTTTACGCTCAGGGGCTCAAGGGAGTATAGGCCTTGTTAAAGATGGATTGTTCTCTGAATCTATTCATGATATTGATAGTCAAATGTTCAGGTGAAAAAAATATATCTAGATTTGAAGAGCACGTAATGGACAATATATAAACAGCATTGATATATTGTTTTATAATCATTCGAGATACAAGAACAGCAGATATTGAAATTTTTTAAAGTAACTGATGGCATCCCACATTCGATTGAGACTTCAACCTTCAGTTTGCAAATGATGTTGTGAATGCATTCATTCGATTTCACCAGAATGAAGGTAATACCTGTACGGTTATTATTGTCTATATTTTTGCTTGGAGTCTATATTTACTTGGTCTATATATATACTTGGAAACAGGGTAACAATTTTTAAAAATTTAAATTCGTTTTTTCTCCGATCTGGTCCTTTGAATTAAGTTTTACAATAATTAAGTTGATTAACCTGCACTTCCGTTCTGGGTAGGGGTTGCTTCGCGGAGGCCCATCGCTATATCCGAATGGCTTCGGCTGGGACGGAGAATACCTATGCCATAGTCTATATATTTGAATTTCATAACAATTTTTTTATTTAATATTCTAAATTCCAATCTACATGCAAAGAAATTTAAAAGATATATATTATTTTTATCCTTGTTTAATTCTACAGCCCATGACTTAATTAAGAAACAGAAGTCTTCATAATTAAGAAATAAAACCATGCAATTTGTATGCTTCTTATTTTTAATTTGTTCTTCAAATATAATGTTTGAATTTTCGGAACGTGATAGTTATATTAATATAATAACTAATGTTATTAATAATGCATGCTTGAATCTGCTCTTAAAAATGACGTCTTTAGAGTCATGTGTAAATTTTCCTGAGCTATAGGGGGAAAGTATAAATTACGCAAGAAAAAAAATGACAAATTTTAATTAAAACAAACAAATCAACAATATTTTAGAATTCTTAGACAACATTATAATCTTACTTTTAAATCTATTTTTAAATGTATCATCTTCATACAAATTTTGAATTGTCAAGCAATATATTTGATAACCAAAATTATTTAAAATTTTCCAATTTGAATTAGCTGATATCGGTTTTCAGGAATTTACTTTCAATAAAGCTTTTCGAAAAACATTGCTTATAAAATAAAAAAAGATGAATTTTAAACAATTTGAAAAAAAACAGTTTTCGTGCGTTCATGTGTATGCGTGCGCGATAGGGAATGTCAGATAGATGATAATTAGAACTTTTAAATACAAAAGCATTCATTAATATTAAGACATAGAATATTTTTAATATAATTCCTCAAATACATGGATAAAAGCAAAAATGCACAATGACGAGTAATTTAAATTTTAAGTGAGTCTCGACAAATACAAATCAAATATTTAAACTCCAATCCATCTTCCTTAAATAATTACGTTAACTCATATTTTGCGCAGAAGAAAAGGAGAATTTATCGATTTTAATTCCATTTAAAATAAGTTTTCACATGAATTCTGTTTTTAAAAAACTCACACTTTTAATATAAGTATCAAACAGGGTTTCCTTAGTTAAAAATCCTAAAAAATTAAATATTCTGCATGAAGTTTCCTTTTCACACTATTTGTAAATAGATTGTTATATAATTTAGTATTGATTAACTGAAATCAGTTTTTAGGGTCTTAATTTAAAAGGTGTCAAAATAAGAGTAAAATATGAAAGCATGACATCTTTTAATTTAATATTAAGCTTAGAATAAATATTCCAATAAAAGGAAAGGGAAAAAAACTCCTTAAGAATGGAACTAGAATTTTTTTAATAGGCAAATAAGAAATTCCATCGGAATTCCACTCAGGGAAGTATTGGTATTCTGTCATTTATTCAGATTAATTCCACACCACATACTATTTCGCTCATGTAAAGAAATGTATTTTGTAAAAAAAAAGCACAGCATTCTTTTATACAAAATATTTTTATTTTCATACCCACAATTGCCTGCTCTTGTTTATCTTTTACTTCATTTTGTAATAAGGACACAATCACAAACGGAACACGCGCAGAATATTAATCACGGGATGGGCGTCGCAGGTCTAGCTTTATTGACAGCCATTTGAATAATTGGCTGTTTCGTTTAATGCCCCCCGCTGTTTGATTAAACAGTAGTCTGAGATAAATGTGTCGGCCATTTATTTGTTAGGTTACATTAAATAGAAGATAACTAGTTATGCAAAGTTTAGGTGGTTGTCTTAATTTGCCTAATTACAATTCTTCAGGATGCGTGTGATAAGGATGAGTATTAAGATATATATATATATATATATATATATATATATATATATATATTCTTAAATTCTACTTATATATTGTATAAGTTTATGGTCCATAAAGTATTTAAAGTAAAAATTCGCAAAAGAAAATTCGTGGTTGAATTAATTTGATATATTAATACCTGAATGATAAACAATTTCGAATATTAGATAAATATAGTAGCTTTCTGCTTTGAATATTAAATTCCTAGTACAAAATAAAACTTATGAAAAATTAAGTTTTTTTTAAATTTAAAAGTATAATAGGCATTTTTGATACACTTAAAATCTTATGTCCCTTACCTTAATTCTTAATAAAATTTCATTAAGAATATAATAAAATAAAATGATAATATTTTATTAAATAAATTAAAAAAATTAATTTTATTTATATTCCACTTTTAATTTTTAATAAAATTTTAAATTGGCATTTTTATTGATTAAAAATTTTATATTTCAATTTATTCATGGTATTCCATCCACAAGATTCTTATTAATAATAATTGGAAAACCATTGCACAGTATTCATAAAAATATTATTGAAAATTTAATAATATTCTGCAACTTTTCAAATTCTATAAATTTTCAGAAAGTAAATGAAAATAAAATGGTTATTTGATGATACTTAATTTTTAAGAGTCCTCTAAAATTTCCATAAAAATTTGATTTTGAATTAAATTGAAATAATCAGCTATTGATAAATTTGTTACACTATCGTCATACATTTACGTAAAAGAAATATATTTTGATAGAAACTTCAAAATCATAAAACTTTGTTGCAGGATAACAATCGGCATTTCAAATGGTAGCAATTTCTCAAGCTTTAAGATGCGGATGTTTGATCTATAGTGATGGATCAGCAATTCTTAATCGCATCCAAACAGAGAATCAAATATTAAGCAGACCTTCCTCAGATCTTTGTACAAAAAATAGTTACATCATTGATCCCTTAAGCTCAAAGACAATACTTGACTGCGACACAAGATAAAAAATATTATTCTATAACTAGCCATAATAGGAAAACTTCTTTTCGTATTTTATTACTTGTGTTTTGTAGAATGTTATGTCAAGAAATTTTAATTACACTTTTTATTATTTTCTTCCAATATATCTTTCAAAGATTGTTAATCATTTAATTTATAAGACAGATGCCATTTAGTCTTAGATAGGAATAGGATTAGGAAATAGAAATAAGAAGTGGTTTTGTGTATAAAACTATATGTTCAATATTATTCAGCACCCTTCAATTATTATATCAAGTGAAAAATTTGCCATTCGCAATGAAAGATAAACTTTTAACTTATTTAGCAACATAATATTATTAATTATGATTAAACAAAATTATATTATACTATGTCAGAAGAAGATTACTATTACGTACAAAATTATGGAATTGGTTTAATGTTTCTTCAGTACAGCACCTATCTAGACTTTAATCATCCAGTTGAAAGAAAAAAGAATAAAAACACGTTAAAGTATTAATTTTGATTTTTTTTAACATAAATAAAAAAGGATTAAATAAACCAACTCATATGACGGCTCATACAACGGCTCATTTATTAAGATTTTTTTTTTTTGTATTTTTATTTAAACAATGCACAGAAGCTTTTCGAAATAATATATTAGTTTTAAAGTTATCAAGCAGCAATTGTGTTTCTTATATTCTTTTTAACTTATTTAATATTACAAGAGATAATATTTAATACGGCTACGGAAAATTTTCCGACTTTCTGGAACAGAGGTAACGCGTTTTCCTCGTGTTCTGGGAGTCCCGGGTTCGAGTCCTGGTTCGGGCATGGCTGTTCTTCTGTGTGCTATCTGTGAGATGCGTGGATGTGCTCCCTTGTAAAAAGGTGTTGTACAAGCGAATGGGGTGAGTGTGTAGCTAAGTCGTACTCTTGGCCATAGTTGGCGCTACTTCAAAAACAAGAGACTCTCCTTTCAACTTAACTCTGCTGCTGTATCAGCTGGGGGGCTTGCCCAATACGGCAAGTGCCATAAGCAACAATAACAACAATGGAAAATGTACCTTAATTCAAACGGGCTAGCTATAATGGGTCCATAGTAATACAGTAAAAAGACGAACAATAAGAAATAACGATGTTTATTATATCACCACGAAGTACTCAAGCAAACTTAGAACTAATAATATCCCACAAGTAGTTATCGGTAGTAAACAACAACCACAGAACACAAATTTGTCAGACAGAACTCAGCAGGAAGAGAGAATCCTAATAACTATTTTCTAATGTTTATTCAAACGTCTTCCATTTCCCCTTTTCTTCTCACCTTAGCTGTACTTTTTACGGACTTGCACTATTCGACTGGCTATTTGACATTCTACTAAATGCTGCTTAAAAGGATATCTCTATGGTTCAATTCTGATATCATTACATGATTTAGCTCCACTCAATACATGGGTTCCGCTAGATTACCCAACTATTTTATTTCTGTAATAAAATTTCACTAGCTATCCAACTCTTCTTTACTCAATTGACTTCAAACTGGTCAGCCAGTTTTTTCTAACTACCAGGGCACAGAAGGTTCTCAAAGAATAAACATACTTCTCCTACTTTTCCTATCGCCAAAATTCTTGATAATTCTAGAATCATCCATTTAGTTACCACCTTGGTGAAAAATGGTTCGTCAAGTTTGTAACCAAGCCTGAGAGTTAGTGTTGCGATAATCATTTAGCATCTAACTGATCTATATGTAAGACAGCTTTCTTATCAAGAAATTAACTAAAGCAACATTACGGATTAGTAACAATATTTATGATAAGATTTTATAAATAAGACTTAAATAAAAATATACTTCGTTTAAAGAAATATTTTAAATTAAATAAAATAATAAAATGAAAATAATTGTCATTATAAAAAGAAATAAATTGTTTTCATTTTAGTGCTAGAGGCAGTTTATTCCCTAAAATAAAAACATTAATACATTGTTTAATAAACTATATTCAAAGCTTTATAAAAGTTGACATTGCATTATTCAGGCTACAATTATAAATAAAATATACAAAACATTAAACATACTTTAGTTTTAAAAAAAATTTCATAGTCTATACACGGAAGTGGTCATTTTCTAGATGTGAAGTATCATGCCACACAGATTTCAACAACAGCAGTATTTTTTAATCGTCTGAAAAAATGGAATGAATTGTCATCACGTTTAAACTTTGTAGTGATCTATAAGATAAGAGCACCATAAATTAAAAAAAGGTCAAGCGACAACACCCCTGATTGGACGTCCTTGCGCATTCTTACTAAAGCAAAGCAAATTCATTGGTTCCAAACTAGTCAATGAGATTCACGTACGGAGGATTTGATATTTAAATTCACAATCCTTTCTTCATGATGTTAATATAACAATTATATCAATATATTAGAATAGGATTTACTTAATTTTTCATTTTGAAATCAAAATTTCGAAATATGGAATGTCCTAAAAATACGAATACAAAATACATGTAATTCCGGATACAATTTCAAAATACAAAAATATTTTGGGGGGATTCATAAAGAATTGTGATTGTGGAATTTAACTAATGGTAAAAAGAGTAAATATTCCCAAAGGAAGACAGTTGTTTCCGAAAGTTAATTATCCATTAAAAATTAAATTCTTGTCTGCTAGAGGAATTATCCGAAATATACGTTATTTTAAGGCATTTTTGATACTTTTATTATATAGTATATAGTTACTTTTCCCAAGTATTGTACGCATACATTTTTTTCTTAATAAATATTTCCACGTGTATCCATTCAACTGACAGGAAATCCTAGAGATTCCAAGTTTGGGAATATTCAGTGGCAAAAGAAAAAAAGAAAGGCATTTCTGATAAGCTTAATTAATGAAAATTCAAGAATTCTTAAATAAATCTTATAACCGCTTTAATCAAAGTAGTTTTTTACTAGATATTTGTGAACTAAAATCATGAAATTTTTAGCTATTCTCATTAAAAAAAGGATACATCTGCAGCAGATGCGATAACAGAGAGGATGAAAATTTCTTCATCTTAAATATACGATCTTTAAAATTCTCACAAAATAATCTTTCTATTAAAATACTATTAAAGTTGATTAATGTATTAATTCGAATAGTAATTATTATATTATCCAATTTCAGATATTCAGTTTTGATTTAAAAGGTTATAAGTTAATGCAGTTGTGAAAATCCAATAAGGAAGCTGTCTATGGACGCTCGGCAAATCTACTACAAAATTTATTTTTCTAGTGGAATTTTCTAGTATACAGATAATTTTGTCAAAAATAGAAATTCTATGAATGATAAAATGCCTGGATAATATTGATACTTTACCAAGAATAATGTTTTATTTCGCTCTCTAAGTTATACTATTGATATTGTTGTATATATATGTGAAATCCAGCCAGTAAGAAATCACAATACATAAACAAGTAATATAAAAAAACTTCAACACTGGATTCCTAGTTAGGTAAAAAAAGAAATCTTTTATTTTAGTTAATTTTTATTAAATACTGATAATAAATATAAATAACTTATCAAAAAGTAATTCATTTTCTCTAGAATTGAACTCGCCTTCTTCAACTGAAAGGGAAAAATACTGAAATCCTCGCATTTTAACGATTGAACTACAGCCTGTTGATTTCTATTTTCATTAGGAAACTACTGAAACACTATTTAAGTATTAAAAATAAAATAAATTCAATTAATGACTTTATATTTGAAAACAACTGTATTAACATGTGTCATCCACTACAAATTTAAAAAATGTATTTCAACTTGAGTGGATAAATAAAAAGTATTTTATTAACAACTGAAAATTTGAACAAGATATACATAGGTAGTGTGTGAACTAGTTGAAAGAACTGAATAAAAATCAATGCATATTCATAAGTTAATAAAAGGAAATAAATCATTGTCTTGTTAAAAAAAATTTAAAACTGAATAATCATCTTATTAACTTATTATCTCTCCGCATAATACACACCTCGTAATCCCATTAATACTGAGATAATTCCATTTCATTTTTTTTATCAATGTACTTATAAATATCTTTTTTAAGAATTTACTAACATTTTAATGTAAAATGCTAACATTTCAAAATCTTACTAAAAAATACAGAGCACAGCGCATTTCAGTCAGAAATTGGTGCAAGTGTCCTTGTATAAATCAAAATTTAATTGCTTCCTTTGCTAATTAATTACCTTAATCAAAAAATTAAGTCATAGTTATATTTTTGGTTGACACGTTTTTTTTTTTCGTTCTTGATAACATTACCAATTAGATATCTTCATTTGCATATAAAAAGGAAACTTTTTCTTCCTTTAAATTGTAACGTGCTTCAAAGAAAGTCAACTTGAAACTGCGAAACCATTTCTTTACATCCAAAAGTGGAGAAAGTTACAGTTAATTCCACCAGACCTTAAGTGCGATGAACCAACACTCCAATTAATGTCCGAAAATGGTTACATTAAAAATAGAATTCGGAGCACGTTTTTCTTTACTAATCTTGGTAGATAGACTTCGGATTAAAAAAATAATTGATTGAAGTGTATAAATGGTATTGGGTTACATTAGGTAATTGATTTATCTAATGTATTAGTTGATAACGATAATATTATACTGAAATTGATAGTTTTGGTTAGCGTGTTTAATTTTCGTAAATGATTTCAGAAGAGTCTGCTTTTTTAAAGCTATTGACTGTACAAATAAGCTATGTCTATTTTATATATGACATAATCATGTATGATGGTTTTGATTATTCAGAGCCTGAAATGATGTCGGTTTATAAAAGAAAAAAATATAATTTATTTTTTGAAAAAATGTCTTTGTTCATAAGAAATCGTTCGAAAAGGCATTTGTATTTTTAATCATTTAGAAGCCCTATTTTCGTACTGAAAAATAAATAATTCCATCTTATGGTATTAAATTTAAATTTCTTATATTTAAAATAAAATTTCTTCGGCGTCCTGGCCTAGGGATACCGTGTCTTCCCTTGATCTGGACACCTGGGGTTCGAGTCCCTGTTCGGGCATTATTGCTGTTCCTTGTTCTATCTGTAAAATGTGCGAATGTGCAACCCTGTAAAAAAAATGCTGTGCAATCGAAAGCGATGAGTGAGTAGCAAAAGTTGAATTCTTGGCCCTAGTGAACGTTATTACAATACAAGAGACGCTGATTAGGCTTAAATCGTTGACTACCACGGCGAGCTTCTCAATGGCAAGTGCCATAAGAAACAATAGCAACAAAATTCAATTTCAAGTTATTTATTCTAAGTACATGTCGAACATATCTAAACTATAATTGTGTCCTTTCATGAGACATCATAATTGCATCCAAAAAATTTCATTGAGAACTTAAAAGTAGGTTGTCGCAAATTCTATTATGACATAGAATTCTTTATTTTTCAACAGCAAAATTGTTAGGAAACAACAAAATTAAATTAATACAGCTCTTCTGATGACCATTACTTGCTTTGGATTTCATTTTGAACAATTTTTAGGTAGGAATGAAGGGCCTTGAGGTAACTACACAAATATTTGCATCATAGAAGATTTAGAATATTTTTCTAAGTCGTTCTAAAAACATTTTTGATAAAGAAATTCTAATTATTTTATAACTTTTTTTAAAAAATTTAGAATCAACATTGTTTACCTTTTAGACTTGGAGATTACTATCTTCATCTGAATCAAACTGAATTTAATAATGTAAGTTAAGTTATAAGAAAAGAAAAGCGTATCTCTTTGTTTTACTTTGTATTTTTTAGAGAAGAGATTTTTACATTTTCTGCTGTAAATATACTTAAAAAAAATAGTATATGTTATCAGATATTATACAATAAAAGTTAAGAAATTGTTTTGTTTCCTAATCGTCGAAACGTTTTTAAATATATTTTTGTCTAGTCTTATGTATATGAAAATAATTCAGAAACATTAAGAATTAATTGGAAAATTAATATGTAATTCTACAAAATTTTGAACAGAAACCGCTAGCTTCAATTGAAACTTTATTTGAAACATATACTCTAGTTTCTCCACTGACATAAAATTCAACAAATTTCACGTTTAAAGGGGGGGACGTTCATGTATTTCATCTATGTTCAATAAACACGTGTATATTTTTTTCTTTCCTGTATTTAACTGTGCATTGATATTCTATACAGTAAAAAAAGTAATTACTTTAATTCACATTCAAACTTTAAAAAAATTATAATAAAGAAATTTTTAAATTAAAAATACATTAATCTTTGAAACGGTTATGATTAAATATATTTTTTGAGTTTAAATATTACACGAAATCTTTTCCATTCTTATAATCTAAACAATAATAATATCACTGAGAAACATCAGAATTCCCATTATTTTTACAACAAATAATAGTAAAAAAGAAGGAAAAAACTAATAACAAGTTAATAAAAAATAATAAAACTAGTAAACAATTCTGAATACTTTTATAAAATCTTAATTTATTGAATTTGAGATAATTTAATCACCCATTATTTTATATCGTTAAATAAATGTACTCTGATTCGAAATTATTATTACACACTACACAATTTTCTTATCTTCATATTAACGTTTAAGTTTGTTTTTATAGAAGTATATGTGACATTTGTACTTTTCACAGTTAGCACTCTCTTAGCACTGCAAATTCAAAATTTCTATTGGTAAGGATTAAAAGGAATTCTAAGGTAAGGATCAACATTATTTTTGACTTGAATTCTCTGAAAAATTCAAAAGGATCGCTTTAATATTTAGAATGGAATTATATTAATTACTTCAGACAGATCTCAAAGGCTATTCACCCACTTGTCGATTATTTATATTATGTGTTTTCCAGTAAGACTGCTAGTTTTTAGATCATGAAAGTAAAGAAAAATACAATTCTGAAAATGTTCTTGTTTACTTTTTTTGTAATCTTGATTACTACGACAGTTTTTCTAATTAGCTTCTGGTCATTAACGTTGAGCCATTTTTTGAAATGAGTTATTTCAGTACAAAACATTGTCTACTTTAATTTTGATGGATGAAATAATAATTAGATAAGTCAGATAAAGTTAATAAGAGTATCCCTACTATGAATCGCAAGAGATGTATGGCGAAATATAGAGTTTTTTTTTAAATTTAAATCATTTGATTTAAATAAAACAACTCTTTATTTAGCTATTAAAACAAATAATGGTGAAAATAGGGGCATTGTAGAACTTCTTTATAACATTTTAATTTCAAGAATATAGCAATCGATATTCTGTTTTACAACATAATTTCCTTTCACACAAAAGAAATTTAACACAAAAAGTTTGAATTTCTCTGAAAAAAAACATGTATAAATTTAAACTTATTTTTATTGAATCAATTTTTTCTGCAAGCGTTCAAGATTTTTTCGTCTAATTATACTTTATTTAAATACTTACAATATTTATGTGGTTTAATCAATATTTTACGAATGGCATAAAGTTAATTTTGTTTGTAAAGATTAAAAAATGAGTAAAGTTTAAAAAAATTATAATTATCGCTAAAAAAATATCAGTAATTATCAATTATATAACTTATAAAAAATTTAAACTATCATCTTAAATTTTTATATACTTGGTCATTAATTTAAAAAATAAATAGTTGATAAAAAAAGTAATGAAACAATTTGAAGCATTTGAATAACGATTCCTATACAATAAATCTGAATTTGACTGTTGTCATTCGACAATACATTATAGGCGCAATTTTTTTGGCCACCCAACTTGTGTTATGAATTAAAAGAAATAGAAAGATCATATTTCACTTTCAGGTTATGTATTAGTGTAATAGGCATGCAATGAAAAAATTATAAAAATATTTACTCGTTGACTACTACTGAACGTCGTCTCCATATCAACTGAATTAAAAGTAGGGAATGGAATTCAATTTTCAAGTTGATCATATTATTAAATGCAAATATAAGCTCTGAAATCAGCATAAAATAATTTAATCGAATCTGGTTGCGATGAATAGACATTAAATTTATTCATTGAAATTCCAAAATCAATCCTATCATTTGGAGACAGCGACTGACATCCCTCCTTTAAAAGAAGCTTGCTGTTGAAATAGAACATGTTCTGATTGTTAATATTGTTATTAGTGAACTGAGATTTGAAAGGGAGAATATAAAAAAATAAGGAATTACATTTAACGATCTGGCTCATATTCCTTATTTACATACTTGATTCCAGATTTACTATTCTTGATTATTTTTCTACTATTCTTGATTATTTTTCCGAGTAATTTATCTTAACTGACAGTTTTTAGAAACATTTAAAGTGCTTGTCAGCCCTGGCTGTTATCCTGCTAATATTAAATAAGGTCGGAATTTTTTCACCAAGAAATATTGTTGCAAAAAATGTCATTTACATTGGCAGAAAAAAATTAATTTTTTCCACTATTTGGAGGTTATTATATAATAAAAGGATAGCTTGGAAACCTGTGAATCAATGTCCGTCGTTGCACATGAATCGGAACTAATAATTATAAACAGTTAAAACACTAGAGAGCAAAAATTAAGCAATAATGCTTATTTAAACAGATAGTCATGAAATTGCAAAAAACGGGTAATTTCGATCATTACAATAAGCATGTAATTCAGTAGAAAGCTATTCATGTGCAAGTGTCAAGAAAAAAACCTCATAAGAGACGTCAATGTACACAAAGGTACAGTGAGCGCGTGCAGCTCGTGTCTATAAAAAAATATTGGAGACGCAACTAAAAGCATTCCCTGCAAGTGCAAGTGAGTTCTTTCGTGAAATATGTTATAAGAAATCCACTGGACGACTTTACACGTGGAAGAATGATCTCAAAACTGGAGAGTTTCAGTTTGAACAATGTAGCCGAAGAGTTCAGAATCAGCAAAAGTACCGTTTCACGCGCTTCTTAAGCTTTCTTAATCATAGGTACAGTTGTTAGAAAAGTTGGTGGTGATCCCCCTAGGAAAACAATTGCAGTGGGTTATCTATATATCGTCTTTGAGGCAAAAAGATTCCAGTCAATAAGTGCCACTGCTCAGCAATTGTCTACAGAGCAGGATAAGAAGTGTCGCGGTTTAAAGGAGACAGTGGTGTAAGAGTACAAAAAATGTACATAGTTTCATTAGAAGTATGTCCTCTTTACGGATGAGAGTCTTTATAGTGGCACAAGTTATTCTCGAAGCCAGTTTATTTAGAAAGAGACCGGGGATCAGTTTCATCCCAGTCATGGAAAGAGACCGTTACGGTGGTCCTGAAATTGTCATCAGAAAAGCATTATGCTGAACGGGAGAACTGAGTTCCAAGTTTTCGATAGAGGTTCTGTAACTGGAGATCGCTTATATAAGGAGGAGACCTATCCTTAGGATCACCTTCAATAGCACCTTGGAACATAAGTCGTCCTTTTCCAATATGCTATTGAACCAGACTTCGTTTTTATGGATGACAATGCACGGCTACTCTGGACTGCTGCTGTTCAGTAGCTACTGGAAAGTGAAGATATCTCTCTAAAGGATTTGCTAGCATTCCCTTCTGACAAATCCCATAGAGCATGTGTGGAGGGCTTTGTGAAGATATCTTGCAGCACGATTACATCCTCCGGGGAACACCCAACAACTGAAACAGATGCTGATTGAGGAATGGGCACTTTTACCTCAAGAACTGTTGGACAATCTAGTGTTGAGCATGGGGAGATGAAGCGAAGCAACCATTGCAGTAAGGGAAGCCGCTTATCCCATACTAAGGAACATCTGCTTGTTGTTTTTCCTCCTAGACAGATAATCATGATAATATGAGTTCACAAATCCTTTTTTTAGTTTTATTCCATTATTGTATGCATTATATTCATTTTTGCACAACTATGCTTTCGTCATCTTTTAAGTACTAAATGTTGTCTTTCATTTCTGAATTTCATATCTCTCAGATGATTTCTCGTGTGGCAATAATTTTTCGTGGGTTCTATGTTAGGGTGAAAAAAACCATCTGTTGTTTAAGTTTTGCACCCAAGTGTATTAATCTATATCATCGGTGTGAAACAAATAGTCTATTGCAAGAAAATTATTATTACTATTATTAATCTATTAATTACTAGCACTATTAACAGAAAAAAATTTATACTTTATGCAGGAAAAAAGCTTGAAGAAAGAAACAGAAATGACTTCCAACCTCCTATTAATGAAGAATATATTGAAATAATAGCAGATCTCAGCTTATTGATCTTTCCTACAATGCAGAATAAAAAGGGAAATAAAGCTGAAGCGTGATCCCATAATTAATTTTTATTCATGGTTAGGGGGTATTCCATAAAGTAAAAAATTCATCTTTGAATTGCTGATAGGCAAAAACTGAATATGGGATTAAACATAGGAGAAGGTGTTTTAAAACCCCATCCAGTGTCACAGAAGTGACTGGACAAGTATATATACTGACACATGACGATGGTATTTTTGCATCTTGGGACTTTGAAAATTTTGGAATTTCATTCCAGTAAATATCTTCAAAATGTTTTCTTAATCACTTGCATTTCATAATTGACTTAGTTTATCTTCTCTTTTATTACTTATTCGATGCATTCTTTAATATCATTTGCTTTTTGAATCCTTTTACTTAATTCCATTTATCTATTATTCCTCACTTTGAATTCACTACATTTTTATTTAGAAAATTCATGCCATGTATTTCATAGATAGCTAAATGAGAGAACTAGATCAGTAATTTAAAGAAAACAGGTAATAACAAATAAAACATCCACAAAACATTGACTGAAAATACTTTATGTTTATTTACTATATTAAATTTTTTTATTAATCTTATTATCCAAATGACATTCTATGTTATTAACTTTTCAAAGGTGTTGATTTCTATCAATTTTCTTAGTGATTTACTTTAGCGTACACGCAATAGACCAAAAACTCATTTACCAGTTTGTAATTCCTTCATTTCCTGTTGCTTCAAATATTTTTTTCTAAAATAACTGTTCTTTTTTTTTTCAGAATTTTTATGGTATATCCATGAGGAATATCATGTCATTTCAAAAGTTCTTAAACTTCCAATTGTGTTGTAGCAAATTTTTACATTTTGATTTGAAAAGGCCTTCATTGATAGTTTACATCCTTGTTTCGAATTAATGGGAATTTTGGACAAACTATTATTATTTTGTTTATATTTCGTTTCTATTCTTTTAAATATTTTATTCCTATTTCAAAACCCACTTCTTCTAATTATCTTATTCCTATTTAGATTCAAGTTAATAGCATTTTCTTTTTTCATATTGCATACTTGCCTATATACCAACACTAATCAGTTAGCGTTTGTTGTGACTTACCGACAGTTTTGTGACTAAAAAATTCATTCTGCTTAAGTTTTTGATTTTTTTAAGCTCTTGATACATAATGAGTTTTCAAACTTCAAGAGAAAAGGAGATTTATATAAGAATTGTTTTTATTTGAATAAATGAAAATAAAACCTATTTGTAATTTAAGGTTCCCAAAGACTAAGAGTCAAATTGAATCCATACTTTCAATGAAGATCCACAAAAGTTGTGTTTCCCTTACGTGCCTCGTAGTCTCAAATTTTTATTTATCTCACTGGTATTTCTTTAATTTTTTAAAAAATATATTATAAAAAAGTTTATATTTAAACAAAAAAATATATATTAAGTATACCTATTAAAAATATGCTATTTTATTTTTACAGAAAAATAATTCTGAAAAATGTAATTCAATTAGCTAAAAAGGTAATTTAGTTTTGACGAAATATATTACTTTAGAAGTTAATGGCTTCTATTGATTATTATCATTTTATAAACTTTTTTCAGCTATTTGATTAGATTTTTGCATTCCATATCCAAGAAAAGAGAAAGAAAACCAATATCTTATTCTTTATTATATATCCTTTTATTCCTTATTCTGTTTGTATTTTATGTCATTTTATTCCTTATTATGCTTTGTTAAGTATTATTGTTTTCATTTATTCAATCAACTTCCAGATAAGAATTATTGAGTGAAATTAATTATTTGCTTGAAAAAAATCGTTCTATCACATCAGAAGTTTACATTGTATACAAAGTGCAAGCGTGGATTCTTTAAATCCCGTTGATCTCTGAATGAATGCATATATAATTTTGAAAATGGTGTCTAGGTACATTAAAACGACAACGTGATGTATCACTTAAATATCATCTGACAGAAAACGTTCCTATTTCAAAAACTGTACATGACAAAGGGAAAATATATGTTTAAGAAGTCGTAGAGCTTTTGCTATATAGAACAAAAAAGCACTTGTTGCATATTGATGTTAAAGAAAAAAAATGCATATGTCTTTGTTCAAGATTTTGGAAATTGTAACATTTTAAAAAAAGAACTACAAATAATATCGCAAGACTATAATTTCTTTGTTTAAATGGCTATAATACAGATTTGGAAAGATAGTATGAATTTCATTTTTCATACCGTAACCTACCATTTGATCCATTAGTGGAAATCCTCCGTCATCCCTGCAATATTACAAGCAGATCACTTATATATGCCACTCGCATTTACACCCATAGAAAACTTGTATTGGGGACAATTTTCTGAGTCCAAAAAATAGCATTTTCTCCTTTTGTCTATATCTTCTAAGTTTGAAATTTAAAAGAGAACAACCTTATATTCTGTGCATTATGTTCTTACTACTCGTATTTATATGTACAACAAATTTTCTGTCAAATGAAACTTTAAGCAACCTGTTTGGTTAGCACAGCCATTTATCTGGAAAAGGTTTTCAAGACTGTAGCATTTTTCTGAAGTTAGAGAAGCATAAGGATTTAAGGGGAAACTCAGTATAATTAAACTAAAAGCGAAAAATCAATTAAATTCTGTATAGTATGATGCCGTTGTATCACTTTAATTCAAAGAAATAATCATTTTGTGAACAGAAACCCAACTATATTCTTCAGGCATTTTCTTCAAAATTATTAATGCTTTAAGTTCAAAATGATAAGAGCTTTAATACTTGAGGATACATTTAATGCATGTGATTATACTTGTATTATGGATGCACTATTTTTTAATAAATATTCCTTATTAGCTCTAAAAATATTGGCATATTTCCTTTTATTTAAATGTCGCACCAACAACATTTAAATGTAGTAAATTGAACTACGTTCTTGTCCTGGTGTGACACGTGATACTCTTTTGAACGAGGATAAAACAGTAATTTTATGTTTATGGTAAATATTCTCACCATAATATTTACCATAAGTATAGTTTTTTTTTTTGTATTCTTCGAATATGATTAAGTAAAAACGCGTGAACTTTTTTTAAATGCCATTCTTATAACCATTTAGATTTAAGATTTAAATGTACGTTTACATATTTAAATCGCATGCATATAAAACCACATACAAAATTTAAATCGTAAATTTTTGAATTTATCAATTATTACCAACATGCTAATATTCAAATTGGAAAGCGGTCCACTAGCTCATAGATTTAATTATAAAATAGTATACATATTAACAGCTCTAATGATCAAAAAAAGTATGCTACATTTCGCTCATATAACCTTTTAAGATTCTGAGTAATCCTGTTTCAGACAGACATATTTTAAAAAGAAAAACATTTCAAATTCAAGGAGCTTTAAAACAATATTTTCGAGTTCGATTTTTTTTAAGATTATAATAACTTATTTTTATACATTTATTATACGAGAAAGCAAAAATTATTTACTTTACCTAAATATGTTCGCTAAAAATGATAAAGTATTTATTTTGTTAAACATTCCAGAAATAGATCTCATTTTTATTGAAATTGCAGATAATATATCCTAAATATTTTATGCGAAATTTATTCTTTGTAAATATTATTATATGTGAAAAAACATTTTGAGTGTTAATGGAATTCTAGCATAGTTTCAAATTTTGATAAACTTTTATTTTACGATTTACTACTATTTAACCGAAAGAAGCACAAATAAAATTTCAATGGAATCATTTAAAGAAAATCAGATTTATAATACAATTTCAAATTATTAAAGAAAGCGTTACTTATATTATTTCTGATGTAAAAATAATCTTATTAATTCAGTTACTTTTAGAGATACCTTTTTGAGAAGATATTCTATAAAAGTACATTTTTTTAAAACTAAAATTAAGAATAAGAAGTTTTATAATCATGATTTTGTAAAGAAAATTCTGATATAAGCTTAATTTTTTTGCCACTTATATCATATTTTAATAATTATAAAATAAAAGTTTGAAATGAAATTGATATGAAAAAAATGAAATGAATTCGAAATAAAATGGAAATTATAATTCATGTTTCAGCATTTTTCAAAGCAAGCCTTAAAATTTCATGTAAATGTTTGTTACAATTTTAATCATTTATAGAATAATTAAATTTATTATTATTTACTAGAATTTGTCCTACTTCAATTTATTTATTGAATATTTATTAAATAAAAATAATTATGGAAAAATGAATAAATAATTTATAATAAATATTATAATTTCTAAAAAATATTTCTTTCAGAATTTTCCTAGCTTATTTCAGTATTTTTTTTTTTACTTTATTAATTATTATAACATAAAATCGCGTTTTGAATACGGATATTTTTAGTTATAAATGTTTTAAAATCAGCAAAATGCAAGCATCCATCTCGAATCAATAATTGTAATATTGTAAAAATCCATTCTTTTTCCACAGACAATCCTTTATTCATTATAAATTCTTTGTGGAACTTTAAACACTACAGAAAAAACTCTTTGTAAGATATTACTAAGGTTTTGTTACAAATTTAACTAACACAAACAAGCAAATTACTTTTTAGATCTTTCCAATATTATGACATAAATGATAAAACCAATTAGATAAATTTTATTATATTATATATATAACTATATACGCTATATGCCGGCTTTCTGGCACAAAGGTAGCGCGTCTTCCTCGTGTTCTGGTAGTCCGGGGTTCGAATTCTGCTTCGGGCCTGGTTGTTTAGCTGTATGTTATCTGTGAGTTGTGTGACTGTACCCCTCCCCTGTAAAAAGGGGCTGTGCAAGCAAATGTGATGAGTAGGTTCCTAAGTCGTACTCGTGGCCCTAGTTGGCCCTATTTCAATAACAAATCTGCCGCGGATCAGCAGCGGGCTTGTCCATAGTCAAGTGCCATAAGTAACAACAACACAGCAGTATATACACTATATATAATTAATTATGCATAATATATTCCCAATTGGAACGTAATTTATTTAAGCCCCGAAAAAATTGTTCATTTTATTTTGAAAAATGATAGATGTTTCGACTTATTTTTACATAGAAAAATAATAAAGTCCCATTTTATAATAAATGCTATAACAGACTAATACATATATTAACAAAATTTTGCTTTTGAAGAATTTTTTTATGTATTTTGTTATTTAAATTAACTCGTTTCATTTTTGTAACGGAGAAATTTTGCTGCCGAAGTTTGATTATCTTCTTGCCACGTGAAGTTTCCCTAATTTTGTTTTCAGGTCTATGTTAAAGATTTTAAAATTTTCGAAATACAATTATTATTTAAAACATACAACAATATCAATTTCATTTTCATTTTATATATAAGATGCCAATTGATTTAAAGACTTCATAATATTTAAACTGTTGGTTATAATCAAAATAATAGAAATGAAAAGCATAATTTAATTTTAAAAAAACAATTTATCCTTTTACTAGACCTTTAAAAGCATATTTTTTTAATATTTGAAAATCATTTTTAATCAAACATTTTTAAAACAGATAACATTTACCAAGTGATATCGAAAACATTGAGAACTAAGTTTTGTGGAATTTGATTTAGAAATTTCCCTAAGCAAGTATTTTAAGAGTGGCACGAAAAGAAATAATCGAAACACTTTCGAATAAGAAATAATTTTTGAATAGCAAAACAACTTGGTTCATCCATCCTGTCTGTACGTCTCAGGATGTGAGATAAGATGTACAATTGATAAGATTTATTTATTGATGCTCATTTTTATTTCAGTTGATCCTTTTTAGTTGTTGATATTCATTAATCTTTACAATAATCAATTTTATTAGTTGATATTGAATTTGATTTATTGTCAAACAATCAAGATTCACAATTTGGATTAAATGAAAAATAGATATTCTGATGTAATAAGAATTTTTTTTCTTTATTGTTTCTCTATGATAAATCGTAGGTCTATTCGAATGTACATTAGTCTACGAAATAAAGAATAAAAATACCGAGTATTTAAAAACACTATTATCCGCATCATCTTCATGGTTTGTTATTATAAAAAACCATGTTCTTAAGTCGATTTATTCCTTTCTTTTCATTTTTTTTTCTTTAACGTGAAATAGTTTCCTGTTTGTAAAGGTGTAATAGTTTTTAATGGAATTTGTAATGAAATGCAAAGTTTTATAAAGGAGTTTCCTTTCCCTTTCCTTATTTAGCGTTTCTAGATATTGATTTAAGAATATTGTTTGTATTTTTATATTAGACTATTTTTATATCTTTTAATCGATTAAAGTAATTAAATATCCAGTAAATAAGTGTGTCACCTCTTGGAAAGCAATTTTAGAAATTAATGATATTCAAATTTCTTTGTATATCTCATTATACTTTACTAATCACCTATGGTGATCACTTGTTTGTCCGACAATATTTGTTATGCTTTAGTTAAATCTTTAAACATTACTTCATAAACACAGTTTCATCAATTTGTCGGAATAAAGCCCTTTATCTTTATTATCTTATACACGTTCTATTACTGTGTACATGATTTTCTTCAATGATGACCAGTCCTCTACCAACACTAAGATATTAAAGACTGAAATGTTTGAGTATCAATCATCAAGCTTTCAAGGTACTAACTTTTTAGTAATATAAACATCATTAAATTATTTTTAAATTTCAAGATAGGAATGAATTCAAGCGATTTGAACAATGAAAAGGTTTTAAATTTCAAGGCAGCT
>JAOUZG010037268.1:779480-812403 GCA_026289955.1 Argiope argentata
TATAATATTATAAACATAAGACCTGTAGGCTTGTAGAGCGCTAACACAACACACGCACCAATATACATTTCTAAATAGTAGAAGCATCGGTGAATCATATAAAAGGAATCATTTTTAGAATCTTAGTTTAACATGAAAAATAATCCTATTACCGATAATGTACTTTGATACTTTAGAATATTAAAGGCAGCCATCATACTTTACATCTCTAATACCGCAATTTCAATGTTAACAAATTATCGCTATAATCTTCTTTATGAATATTATCGCGATGTTTTTTAGATTTATCCTAAACTTAAAAGAATTGATTTTTAGTCCCAGTAATTCTTTTATTTATACATTAGCAAATTTAAAAAAAAAAGATATAAAGGCACGCTTGTGTAATTTCCTTATAAATTATTAAAGTTTTAATCCTTATTCTATTTATTGCCGAGTTTGATCCGAAAATCGACGATTAATTCAAATTTGTTTTGAAGTAAATAAAATCAGATTTCATTTATGTTTTTTTCTATCTATTGAACGTGTGTATGAACTATTCACACCAACACTTTAAAACAGGTGATTACAGAAATTATTTCTCCACTGCTAGATACGCTAAATGTCATAAAAAAACTCATAGTTGAGTTTCTTGATAACTAAGATTCTTTCTCAATGTACCTAGCACAGGAGAAAGAAATTATATAAATTCATTTTTTTATCTATACATCTTTCTATTAAAGCCTTTACTAAATTGAGCTAAAAGAATTTCAAAGTTTAAAAATCAGGTATTTAAAAATTTCTTACACCTATATTCAATGTAATAATTATTTCATTATATTTAAAATCGGTTTCATGCACATATTTTCAAATATATATCTAATATAAATAATTCATTTTAACAGCAGAAAAATATAATGATACCACATACTTGATAAAAAATTTTCAGTCAAAGAATGAGCTCCTTTCCGTTGGAACTTTCAATGTTTATAGGAGGAAAATATCTGTCATATAATTATATTATAATAT
Source organism: Argiope argentata (assembly GCA_026289955.1). Classification (NCBI taxonomy): domain Eukaryota; kingdom Metazoa; phylum Arthropoda; class Arachnida; order Araneae; family Araneidae; genus Argiope; species Argiope argentata. The sequence goes on from JAOUZG010037268.1 coordinate 780,486, forward strand.
TTTGATCAAGAACTCTTTCGGGCAATCTTTAAGAGATGTAATTTATAAGATATGCAATTTAAACTTTTCATTTGTTCTTGTACAAATGAACAATATTTTCATTACTTTTCAATTTCAAATTAGCGTGACTAAGCCGCATTCAATAAGAAAAATTGTCTAAACTTAGTTACAAATAAAGGATTTGTTCTTAAAAATGAACTTTATATTCTATAAAATTTTTTAGATGTATTGAATGAATGCTTTAGTTTAATTACAAAATATTTGAAAATGTTATTTTCTTAAAGCATTAATTTTTAATGAAAATTTAATATTTGTTTTGATGAATCAAATTTCAATTCCATAACCGCAAATGGTCACATTAGGAAAAAATCCTTCGAAAATTAGCATAATATAAGAGAATATATTCAATAATTATTGCGAAGTTTTATTATTTCAAATATGTTATTAAGAAAAATCTCATGCAACTTGAAAAGCTAAAGAATATATGATATTTTACGGGATAAATAATCTCTAATATTATAAATAAAAAACTGAGCTGGAAAAAATTACTTTAATAAATTATGATTCTTTGCCTTTATAATATTAATAAAAATTATTATTAATAATAAATGTATTCTACGTGTATTGAAAACATGCTTCCAGTAAAAGACAACAAACTGTATTTTGCCAACATAGGGGCTCATGTTAGTTATTATAAAATCTTGACTTTTCAAATTTATACAAATTATGTGTTTTTGTATTTAGTGAAATACCTTTTTTATTAAACAAAATTTTAAAAAGGCTATTTTTTAAGGTATAAATATTTCTATTTTCATTAACTATTTACTGCTTCTTTTTATTCAATTATGCTGATTAAATCCTAATATTATGATGCAGTTCTAATTCAAAAGATAGAATTGTGGTGAAAAATGAGTGTAATTATTGAATTTCAAATTCAATCCAAGATCATTGTTTAGATTTCATTAAATATTGAAATTCTGTTCACTCTTCAATTTCGGAAGTTTTAAAAATATATATATCATTAAATAAATGCTGAATTTTCTTGATTCAAAACATATCGTGAGAAATTTTAATATAAGAAAGCAATATGAAGAGTAATTTTTAAATTTTATTTAAGATTATTATATTTTAATACTGAAAATTGAACAAAAATTAAATCCAATCAAAAAATTCCTTTTTACTTTCTGAACGGAAAATAAACAATATAAACATCTATCTTAGAACAGTAATAATGGAATCATTAAATGCATTAAGAATTTCTGAATTTTGCTCATTTTCATCTCAAAATATTTTTTCCAATTTAGCTCTGTAAATGGAAACGGAAAATAAATTATGTTTTTTTTAATAATTATTGCTGGCATGGAGATGCGCTGAAAATGACATGGATTGTGAATGATGCTAATAAATTTTTTTCTTCTGTATATAATTTGATACTTAGTAAAGTAAAGCTAATTTTAAAAAAATTAATAAATGCAGTTCTAAAAAGAAATATGAAAACTTTATAACCATTATAAATCTTGGCATACACTTTGCCTAGTATTAACTTTTTAGATTTTGGACTCAAAAATCTTAAATAGGATCTATAGTAGTTCAAAATAAAATCTTATTGTGCACACCAAATTAAGAGCTATAAATTTAATAATGTTTCCTAAGAGAATCTAAGTTGGTTTTAATTCTATTGATATAAATCTCATGCTTTATAAATGGTTTTGTTAAAAATTTAAATAATCTGTTATTCTTTGTTTGTATTTCATATTGAGGAATGTATTACATATTGAGTTTGTATTACATATTGAGGAATCCAAAAACTATTCGATGTTACAAATTTCAATAATTGTTGTAAAAGTTTTTGGTATCAAAAAGTAATATTGCAGCTAGGGTGATATTTTGCATTGAAATAGAACACCTAGTATGAATATTTAATCAATATTAGCCGTTTGCACCGAAAACGAAGGTGTTAGTTTCAGTGCAAAATTACACAGCAACAAGTGCTAATAAAGCAAATAAACACATTCCGTAGGCAACAAGTGGTTACTGAAAAAGCAAATCTCGCTCACCTGTGAATCGTGCATCCGAGGTTGGTCCGTCCAGAGCCAGACACTGACCGCGTGAGCAGCAAGTGAACCGGTAAAATTCTCCTGCAGTCCACACCCAGCAGTTCGCCTACCCTTCACAGGGAGGAGTCACTCGAGACCTGCCCTTTTTTTCTTCAAAACAAAGAAGGAAGACTAACTGGAACCGTTCGACTGCAGATTGAATGTCTTCTGGGGTTCATGAACTCTGGGGGTCTACACACTGCTGAGAAAACAGATCATGACCGTCAGAAACCTTGATTCTTCTATGAATTATATATAGTCAACACACTATTAACTTCAATCAGTGATTTTACTGAAGGGATCAGAAGTCCTGAATTAATCGGAACTGTATCAACTTTAATGTCAAATCTAGGATCGAAGATTTATTTCAATCGTCTTTTTATAAAGTACCACTCGAAATATTCAAAGAGAAATTGTTAAAATTGTCAAAAAATTCGATCTTGACATATATACTGAATCTCAAAATTTTAGATCACCATGCGTCTGGAAAAACTGTTAATAGAATACCCGTATATCTGCTGAACAATTTGTCTTTTCGTAAACATACACGATAAGTCAGAAATGGCTCCACTTAGATGAATAATATTCCATATACAGTCAATGAATCAAAATTATAACTGTGCTACCAGCAAATTTGTAGATTTCTTAGCTATTCATTGGGTTCACTTATTTCAAAGATTTGACAAATAATCCGTCTGTTAACTCATGTAACGATAAATGAAATATTAAATAAACTTTACATTTGAATTTCTTTCTTTAATTAGATAATATGTTCAGGCCGAATTTTATATGTTTTAAATTAATTTTTTAAAATGTCGCCCTTCAGTCTTTAAAAAAATGAAATCTCTTTGCTTCAAATAATGATCGTTAAATTAAAAATTTAAATCAATAAATCATTGTAAAATTATTATTTTAAATTTTACAATGGAATAGAAATTATTTTATTCAAATAATTTCTCAAGTTATTTATAAGTGTAACATTAATTAGCCTTGCTTAATATTACACATTGTATTTTTATATTAATAAAAAAATTTTAATTTCATTATAAATAGAATTTAGTCAAAATTTCTCAGGCTTTCTGAACTTCACAAGTGCCAATCTGATATCAGCCAGTACTGATTGACAACAGATTATACTGATTTCAAACAGTGTACTGATATAAACTAATGTGTGATGGTGATATACTGATCAGTATCGTTTGATTTTACTGATATCAGTCAGTGTAAATTGATTAAAGTTAAAATATTTTAACCTAGAACTTAATTTGAAGGTATTCGTCTAAATTATTCATATCATTTTTTATCATGTCAGAGCATATTGTTTTGGGAATGAGGTTTTTGTCGTCAACAAAAATCCATTGGCGAAAAATTGAAATGTTATTATCTGCACAAGCATTTCAAAAAATCAGCTTTTAATTAACGTATTTCCATTGGATTTACATTGCATTACTAATTCAATGAAACGATGAAAATGAATAAAAATATGAACTTGCTCGAGCACATGGTGCTTGGCCATTCAAGAAATGATGTTCTGACATGATACATTGAAATATGCATAGCAGATTTCATTTTAATCTTTTTAATTTCCAACTTTATTTAATATATATGGTTTTTAAAAGAAAAAATTTTCGTTTGCATAAACGGTAAAGATGCGGTTGAAATTTTCATGAGTTTAATAATACATAAAACACATTTAATTGTACACTTCATATTATAATTTAATTTTTGTCACATTTATGCCTAAAGTTATTAGTCAAAACTAGAAAATTTCAAGTTTCGCGGCATTCATTAGAAGGTTTTAACCTGAAAGCTTTATTTTCATCACTTAACCATTTGTATTGATTCATAACAGGAAAATTGAAAAGGAAAATTGTCAGAAATATTTATGAGGTTTTGAATAACTTAATCAGAATTCTAATGAAGTCGGAACGAGAACCTGAAACTGAAAAATAATTTTAAAAAACTAGATGACGGTAACAATTTATAGATAAGACATTTTTAACTTATAAGGATACAGTTTATCTCTTATTTTTTTAAGTGAATATCTGCTCACATTTAATTGGATATTTGGCTGAGTATTTTGGAGGCGAATGGGATGATTATTTTTAGCTCTATTTATCATTGCATTTCAGATTACATTGGTTTTTTTAAAAAAAATCCCTTTTATTAGTCTTCTTTAGATCCTTTTAAGTTCGCAGTAAATTGGAAATATCTATAATGATGAATATTCTATGATGATGCTGATAGTTTCTTATATAATAACTTATATAACAAACAAAACAAACAAAAATTCTAAATTTTATTAACTTATGATTACGTTTAGAATTAATTCAAATTGTATTATTCAGTTATGTTTTTTAGTAATTAGCTTATTTGGCAAACAAAATGATTGCTCGCAAAAAAATTCAAATAATTATTTAGTGGTCAATTTTCTTTTAAGGGTTTCATCATTAAAATATTTTAAATTATAGTTTAAAAATAGCTCAAATTCTTTTAAATTCTTACGTACGCCATTCAGTTCGTTTCACTAACGTCCTTTCAAAATCATATCTCAAGATTAACGAAAGATTTGAATTTGTCACCGTTCTTACAGTAAAGTGTTGGCAAACCCTTAAAAAAACTAAAACTTATTATAAAATCTTTAAAGAATCCATTTGATGGCTGAAATTTTGGGATTATTAAAAATGGAGCATTAAATGATAAAACAATGTGTTTTCAAAAATAGAGTAGCCACAGTTCGAAAACTTGAAAAATGGCAGCCTAGATCGTGTGATTTAACACTACTGAATTTCATTTTCAGGATTTTTTTTTAATCAAATGTCTATCCAACACACCCATAAGCAACTACATAACGCTACAACATCGAAATTCAGCCACATTTATGCAAAATGACCGTGAAAAATTTCGTGAAAAGAGTGCTCATTTGCTAGCAAATCTGCGGGGGTCAATTGCCCCTTACGTTGTTTCATAGATAACCCAATCCTGTGCAGTTTACGTTTCAATAAAAATATAACAATTTAAAGAAAAAACTGCGTTTTCTACTCAATTCAAATTTTGCATTAACATGTTGTTCTATTGTGTATCGCTCCAGTTTTATTAATCTTAAACCATCAGCTGTCAAATGGTTTCTTTAATAGGGATGCCAGCAATTGACTGGACAGCTGTTTTTGTTGAGGGATAGTAAATTCAAGTGTTTTCTTAATTTTGGAAACCCTTTATATCTTAAATTCAATTATATTAGAGGAAAAAAACAACAGTGTTTATGGAATATTGTTATGAGGTATTCAAAAAGTTTTCACTATTTCTTGATTCTTAAATTATACCTCAATTGTACACTTAAAGAAAATTTCAAAACTTCAAATTTCAAACTTATAATAAAAGTTTTCCTTACACTTAAACTTATTTAATGTTGAAAACTAAAACGAACTTTCATATTTTGATCATCAACAATAGAAAACATTCTAAAAAATATATAAACAGCAGCAATAAAGATGATTAGAATGAAATGAATGATTTCATTCGAATACTAATATATATATGAAATGCATTTGAACATTTTAAAATTTTCAATAAATATAAAAAATGTAGTTAAATAATATAGTATAATTGAAATGGTAATTGTTTAAGATCATTTAAGAAAATAATTGTCTTGCTGTAATATTTTATATGTTATCTTGTAAAAAATAAGACAAAATTTTAGTTGATTTCCAAATTAATAAAAATTTCAATAATATCATTCCCAGATGCATTCTTAGTATATTTTTCTGAAATTTAATAACTCTACATAAAACGATCATTCTTGTAGACTCTAATAGACACACACACTTTATCCCCAAATATCGATAAAAATGTAAGAATCCGCGCTTCACAGAATAAAAATAATTTTCATGGAATTGGTTATATCCTTCCTTTCTTTCTCAACAAAAAGTTTCTTAATGTTGCTAGAAATAAATATAAAACAGCTTACTTTTAAATGCATTTACAAGACAGTTCAATTTATTATTAATAGTAGGATCATTATTAAGAAAATATAACGTGAAGTTATTTTGGTTTGCCAACATTGGCACTCTATTTTCAGGAGTGAGGAATTGCGTATTCATGTTATTTATCATTATTAACAAAAAAAAAGAATAAGAACTTTTAGATGTTTATAACGAATTATTTATATTTTATTTCCAGCGAAGTGTAAAAATTATTTCTATTGATAAGACATAAAATATAAATATATCTAAATGGATCATCATTACTAAACAGAGACAGTAGAGAGTAACTTCTTTAGAACATTTATAGTTTTATATTGCAAAATTGTAGGCATTTTAGCAAATCTTAATTAATTCATCAATGCATAGGTAGAAATACAAGTTTGATGCAGTCTTTATGTATTAGTAATGCATAGAAGTTTTCCGAACACACTTCGTTATTTTGAAAAAATTATAAGACTACTAAGAACAAAAAAAAGAACTTTTTAGACGAACAGAACGAATTATTCATTCGCTGTTTCATGCACAGATTCGAAAGGTTATTTCGATGAATAAGGTATAAATCATAAGTATTTCTAAATGAATCAGAATTAATAAGAAAATTAAGACAGCGACTAAATATTTATAGTACAATACTGCAGATATTTTAATAAAGTTCAAAAAATTCATATACACCTAAATAGAGATAGAGTACTGATACTCTCTTCATTCCTTAGTAAGAGGTAGAATTTTTCTATCACTAAGTTTTTTTTGACACTTGTTATTAACCAATAGTCATTCAGACATAATCTGTATGCTTTCACAGGTCGCATTAATCATTAGTCTTTCAGGCATAGTCACGTTATTTTGTTATCTCATTAATCAATAGTCATTTAGAAATAGTTAAGTTATTTTGACACATCAGTTAATCAATGATCATTCAGAAATAGTCAAGTTTTTTTGACACATCAATTAATCTATAGTCATTCAGGTCATATCCACGTTACTTTGAAGCCTTGCACTAATCAATAGTCTCTTCAGGCATTTGAGAAACCACAGATAGAGACTCCAAGTAATGGAATAGGTTTACATTAGTTATATACACGTCCCAATGACATAATGAGAGTTACTTAGGAGCAGACAGAAAATATCATTAAACCACGAGGATGACATAGAAGGTGACATCTCCTTCCCCCAAATTCCATGCTATAACAACAATAGAGCTATGCTATACTAACTCTTTCTTTGATTATGAGAACAAAAATATTAATCCCCAGCCGTTATACCGACAAAAAAGGCGGCTCCATTAACTTAATAAATGCCCTTTCGAGCTTATATGTATTAAACTTTATGTAAGACCTTAAGGGATATATATTTATCAGTATTCTTTGGGGGGGGGGGCTTTAAATTCATTCAACTCTATTAATATCGAGCTGCTATTGACAGATGACAATTCGATATTCGCATATGTTATAATTAGAGACTTTTATTTTCTTTTGAGTCATATGCATATGATTTCTATTCTTTTTTTTTAAATTTTCATTCATATTACAATTTTTTTCTATCGTCTAATTTCTTTTTTCATAGATTTTTCGTGCTCATTTGGCTTATTGGCTTCCAAAAATTTCATTTGTGAAATTATAAATTATGAATCGATTCTAAAACATAAAGCAAATGATTGAGATGAAACAATTTTTAATATATAGCTCCTGATTCTATCTGAAGCTTTAAAATTATGTTTCTGCCTATTAGAATTCTCTGAATTTATAGGCTTCATTATTTAAAAATGCAATTCCTTTGATGGATGGTGGTAGTTGTTTTATTGTTGAGTACGGATTTGAAAGTGGGCCTTGATTATAATATTTAATCTATAAAATTCGATTAATAATCGAAAGCGAACATTTGTCTAGGTATTGACGCTTTACAGGAAAATCTTTTTGGCATAAAACTACGAAATTTAGCACAGATATACTTTAGGGAGTCGGATAGTGCACTCAAAAGTCAATGAGTTTTTTTAAAGATTTTAATTAAAATTTTAACTAAGTAAAACTTAAATGAGAGCTATGAGTTTTCTCAAGATGGTTATGTTTATTCAACCTATAATAAGAATTACATACTTGGGGGGGGGGGGTATCTCAGAATGTGCATGAAAAGCTTCCAATGTTGTAGTTGATTTTCGCAATTATAGTGGATGCAAAACAAGCATGGGAGTGACGAAGTCCTACCGACGAGGAAACGTGTCTCCTATGGGAGAAGTTTGTACCATAATCGGTGATGGTGGTTAGGATACAGCTTTTGTTTCCACCAATGATGTCGCGGCGTACGGTTATTCAGATTCTTCCGTATAATTGAGGAAGGAATAGAGAAATTTTATGTGATTATTGTTAATTATTACGCATTTAAGAGCCTCTAAAGAATGAAAATGAAGCACTAATATCCTCTTATTTTTTCTTTGCCCTATCACACGGTCTTAACTTAAAGGAATTCTGTTGTTTGAGGTAATTAAAGGAACATATTATTTGGATGATGAAAAATCACTGTACATGGGATTTTATTACAATAAAATTACCTTTACCAAAAAGGTAAATTAACAGCCTTTGTTAATGATTACTGCGAATATTTCATGTAAAATATTTAGTGACGTATACAATTGTATCTGTCAGAAATGTCACAAGAGCCAAGTTAATAACAACCAACATTTCGATCTTTTATTTATTTATTTTTGAAAAGTTGGAAAAATACACACTGATTAATATTAATTTGAGCATCAAAAGTTTTATGCACATTAATAATTATTGATGTAATATTTTTATAATCCTATAAATATTTTGAAAAACTATGTACAGGCAACTGAAACGTTGCATATTTTTGGTATTCCCAAATATTAATCTAGCATTTTTATAGACATATTCTACTTGACACCCATAATTTAAATAATAAAATAATGTTATTTTTATCATCATCATTAATTATAAGTTTTTTATATGAAGAATAAAAAATGAGAAAGTCCGCCATTCTGAACATTGAAAGGTTTCTCAAATCCAAGTTTCGAAAAAAATTATTACTTTATCATACATGAAGAATATGCATGCAAAAGTATTGCAGTTGTCAAAAAAAATTATAACTCGAGACTTTGACGTTTCATTTTAGACCTTTCTGAATTCAAAAAGTACATTGTTAAAATTATGTATGCTTGTCTCTATGTAAATATAATAATTAAAAAAAGCTTTGAGCAACATGAATGAAATTTGGAAAATGCGCTTCTCCCAGACAGTCTTTCAAATTTCAAAAGAAATGCATTCAGACGAGGTCAGTCCATCAGTGAGTAAAAGGGAGCAGCAGAACTATAAGGAAGAACTATAAGTTTAAGGAACTATACAGATAAAATTTGGTTCACAATTTTCGTATCTAAAAATAGAAATTCTTATCGAATTTGGAACCAAAGCTGTCAAATTGTTTACCGTCTGTTCTCTTTTAAATTTGGATGTATCTAATCTAAATAATTAAAATTTTACATATAAATGAATTTTGTTACGTGATTTTTGGACTATAACTATTGATTCATATAAAAACCCTATATATATATATATATATATATATAATATGAGTAAATGCAAGTATTATTTAGGTTATAATAGCTGTATATTAACCCCACATTCTCGATTAATCACCAGAGATCGAACACTAGTTCAATATTTCGTAAGGCAAGATTAACGTATGTTAACGTAACTTTCCATGTATGATGCTCCCAAAATGAAAATCTATAATCTCATGGTACTCATAGCTTTGACCAAAATTTACAGTTTTATATGAAAAAGAAGGGAATGGCATTTTCTTTTAAATAGCTCGAGAGAAGGTTTGACGAGACCACCCTCTCAGCCTATTTTAAATGCAAGCATAAACTCTTTAAAATTTGATTGTTTTTACCCAATTCAGGGATAATATTTTAGAATAATTTAAATTCTTGCAACACTATGGAATGAAAAGGTAAACAAATGTTTTCATCATTAATGTGTAGTGAAATGTTTAAGGAACGAAGTTTTAATTCATTTGGAACCTCAATGCAAGTCATTTTATTATGTTCATAGTAAAAAAAATGTTTAATAAAGAAATAATCATTTTTTAAAATATTAAAAAATCCATGCTCATGATATATCATGTTATTTTTAAATAATAAATATTTTAATTTTAATTACAAGAATTAAAAAAATGACAGAAAATCACATATGTATGGAATCAAAAATAACTATGAAATTCATGGGTCAAATAGAACGCTAAGCTAAAAGAATAATTTCAATTTTTTAAAAAAGCTATTGAATGGAAATGCAAACAAATTTTTTCAACATTAATGATTTATGAAATGTTTATCCTGACCTGGAACGAAACTTGAACGAAATTTTAATTCATTTGGAATCTGAACGCAATTGATTTTATTATATTTATTATTGAATAAAACTATTCATTAAAAAAATAATCGTATTTTGAAATGTCGAAAAATCTATGATATGACTCCAAAGTACTTCAAGTAAATAAAACGTGCTTTGTTTATTTGTTTTAAATGTGAAAAGAGGTCCGTTGCAAAATATTTTCATTCGAAAGTTCTCCACTCCATCGTGGAACAAACGGATTCTGGGAAATAGTCTAAAATAAATAAACTCTCTGTTATTTAAGATAGAAAATAAATAACTGCTTTGATATTTTAAATAAATAAAAATGCGAATGCCTTTCTACTAAGAGTCTTTTGAAGGTAAGATATATGTGGAAATTAGGGTGGCGAATTCAATGTAAAACAGCAAAGTGCTTTAAAGTTTCATTAGTAGGCTTGCATAGTTAACTCAATAACATGAACGTTGTCTTGTTGATTAAAACTTCTGTTGTGTCTTCAAGCATAGGCTGTAAAATTTTGCACTGTGATTGTTTCAAAAAATAATTCTGTTTATGTAAGGTAAGAATCTACATCTACTAATTCTTCCGATTCTTTGTTTTTTTTTTAAATTTTTGTTTGCTTATCTATAATAAAATTCGCTATCAATATTTTTAAATTGTGAAAAATTATTAACCGTGTTCTAATAGCATATGTTCATAATTGAGACTAGTTTTCTATAATAAATCATAGATTTCTAAACCAATTTTCTTTCTTTAAAAAAATTACGCCTTCTACACGAACTTGTTTAAGGCGACCACGGACCTTTAAAATGATGTTTTGTAATTTTCACCTAAGCAATTTGAAATTTTACAGGCATTAAGAGTAACACTTTAGGAGATGACACACAAAGTTGTAAAGACTTATTTAATTTATTTATGAGTTAAGACGGTTAATACAATATAATATTTGCGGTAAATAACGTTAATGAAAAAGTGTTTCAGGCGCTCCAAATTTGTTCGAAAGTGCACCAATTTTTATTATTACTTACTCTAGCCCTTTTGAAACAAAGGAATATTGAAGTTTGAGTATGAAATATCAAAATTAACCAATGTAATAACATAAATCTTTTGATTTTTTTTAAAGTTTATGCAGTTTTGAGCTATTATATTGGTTAATTTTCATATTCCGTTCTGAAACTTCAAGATTAATCCTATCTTGTGTTTCAAAAGGGTTAGATTGAGTAATAATAAAACTTGGAGCACTTTCGAGCAAATTTGGAGCGCTTGAAACACTTTTTCATCAACGTTATTTATCGCTAATATTATATTGTATTAACCTCCCTAACTCATAAATAAATTCACATATTGTTTTTCAATTTTGTGTGTCATCTCCTATAGTGTATCTCTTAATGCCTGTAAAATTTCAAATTGCTAAGGTGAAAATTACAAAACATCATTTTAAAGATCCGTGGTCGCCTTAAAATAAAAAAAACAACCATTTGTAAGGTGCTAACAAATTACTAATTAATATGTTAAAATATTACAGTCCCTGTAATTACAGATTAGTTCCGTTATATTGGGTACTGTTTTGACATGTTCACTTCCATGAGACATGAGCCTTATTGGGATCGATCTTTATCTTATAAGACACTGTGCTTATTATCTTAATTGTAGAAGAGAAGAGACTTAATTAGATATTAGGGGTGAATCATAAGCAATTCACATTGTAAAAAAACATGTTCTACTCACACTAAATTCTACAATGAAGGAAAAATTTTGCTGCTTCTCAAAGATGGAAGCCAAAGTGTTAAACCATAATTAAATGATGAGGTTAATCCCTGAGCTGGAACTCCCACTCTAAATTTCTACTTGGCAGATAGAGAATGGCTTTAAAGAAATGAAAGATAAGTAACTCTGCTTGCCACATAAACCAAATATAATTACCTTATATCAATTTCGTGAGGAATTGTTTTCATTTCATGTAAGGATTTCTTGGCCAAAGTAATTTTGCTATAATTCAAAAAAAAATTAATCTCATTTTATGAAAATTATTACATTAATGCCCGGGGACAGAATATCAGAATATATGGGAGAATCTATTCTAATACAATAGGAGAATCTAAATATAATAGGAGAATCTATGATATTCTCTATCTGTAATATATTTTATTGAGACCTTTAAAAAACGGGTTCTTAATTTAATTCAAGTTAAAAGCGAAAAAGTCTTAATTTGAATTTTTTTATTGCACACTTTTTTCTACTATTCAATAATAAGCTTATCGACATTTCACCCATACCATAGTCAGACACTCTGTTTTCGTTTTGTTTTTTAGTTAAAGAAATTTATGTTAAAAAAAATAGTAAAATTTTCAAATCTTGTAATATGAAACATTTAAAAAAATGTAGCATATTATGAACGATTCCGATCGTTATGTCGGCACTGGTAACAAAATATAGCAGAAAGGGGCAAAAGTCAAGGAAAATAAGGAAAGTTTTTAAGTAAAGTTTTTTTAAAAAAAGCAAAGATTAACATTCTTCGCAGTAAAAACTGCGAATTTCGGTTTCTTTCATGTATTTAATATTTAGTTTAATTTTGATAGGCTTAGAGGGGGGAAATAATAGCAAATTTTTGGGAATAATTGAATGATGTTTCCCTTAATCCCTTAATATTACGCACGTTTTAATTTAAGTGTGCGCTACCTTCAAAACAGAAAGTAACTATTCAAAAGCAAAAGAAACAGTATATTACTTTATATATTTTTCTATTTTTTCAGTATTTCTCATTTAATTGTCTTTTAATAGCGTTTTCAGCATAAATACTTTTTTTGTGTTACTTCACTTTTATTGTATATAAAATTTAAAATAACAATTAAAAAAATTATTGTGTTAATAGGTGAGTTAATATATTAAAAAATGTAAAACATCTATTGAATTTCCTTTAATAAAGTATATAAGATAGAAAATATCATAATATTTTAATTTTGCTATTTCACAAATATCATTGTACTCAAAGTATCTGGAATTAAGATATGCAAGATATATTAATCTTTTGGTTAAAATTTACTGCTCATCTTCTAAATTAGTATTTTTAACTTCAATGCCTTTTTTTAAAATTTTTTAATAATCAAAATATGCCTCATATTCTTTCTTGAAACAACTTCAGAGTTCACAGTTAATTTTCTTTTTTTTTTGAGAAAAAAGACATATGGTGCCATATCAGGTGAATGTGGAATATATGGAACTGTAATGTTCATTTTTTTATGAAATATTATTGAAAACTGTTAAAAGTATTGATGTTAATGAAAAGATGCATTATTGTTTAGCAAATCTCACGATTTATTTTTCTATAGTTTTTGTGGCTGTGTTTTCCGCATAGGAACTTGTTCAGAAATGCGTCTAATTATTACAAAGTGATTATTATATTCGAAATATCTGATCTGATTTGATTCGAAATATCTGATTTGAAATTTTACGTGTGATGATGTTTAATGATGATCTGATATTTTTTATAGATATATGATGTTTGTTTGATTACTTTCTGCTCGATATGCTTGAAGGCTTGTGATTCATTAATGATAATTTATCGATATTCAGTATAAAATTTACTCAATTCAAATACTCTATTTTGAAAGCTTTCCGCCAGAATTGCATTTTCGCCAAAAAGGATTTTAATAATTCCATACAAAGGAGTTCTCCCTTCCCGACTGATCGAATATAAGTAAATTGGATTAATTACAAAGGATGAAATGGGTTGCAATGATATTTAAAAAATAGGTTATAATAAAATTTTGAACCAAATTTATTAAACAGTTGGCCTTTCTGTATTTTATTATACTTACAAATACATTAATTCAAATCTGTGAAGATAAAAAATAAATCAAATTGGGTAGGTGATTATGTTGCTTCAATTATGTTTCTATTCGAAGAATTAGTTTTCATTCTTCAGAGAAAAAGTGTCTAAATGACACATCTAAATTTCGAATACTTTTGTATTGAGATTGTATTCAAATCAGAGATTAATATAACGAATCAGCAAAAATGCTAAATTTGCATCAAAGATTTATATTTCTTACTTATTGTACATAATTGTGATGCAAGTTTTTCGAAATCTTACCTATAATTTTAAAAAAATGTAAACTGTTAAAATGGGGTTTTATTGGATAGATACCTAGAGAGTTTTAAGAAAATTGCCTTTGTTAGTTATACGCTGTTGAAATTTACTTTTTTTTTAACTTTTTGAAAAAAGGCTATATTTTTTATGACTTTGAAAATTTCTTTCTTATTTTAATTGAAATTTCTGTTAAATCATGGAAACTTTTATTCAAAAAACTTCTGAGTTATTACACAAATTCTGAAAAAATACACTTTATTCGGTATGTAATCTCAATAAGGAACAATTCTTTGTTTTGTCCTTATATTTTTAAAAAGGAAAATGCTTAGTTCCATCAAAAAAGTTTTTGGATAAATCAATGATGTTTGAAAACCTTTGTTTTCAAATTTAAGTTTATATATTTATATAAGGGAACACAAAATTGGGAAGTAAATTGAACAATGAAAAGAATGTTGTAATGTTTTTTTTTAAAAAAACATATTACAAAGTTAGCGAAAAACATTTTGTCAATCTGTAACCCCTACTTTAACATTGCTTGTTGTATTGCTTGTAATATAATTGAAGTTTTAGAATTATTTTACATTTTATATAATATTATGTTGAAAGACAATAAGTAAAAAAGCGATTTGTTTTGTTTTCTCTTATGATTCTTTTAATTCAAAAGGATTTGTTGATGAAGTCCTTAAAAGAAGCTTAGACTAAATATTTATTTGAAAATTTTAGCAATTATTAATCGCGACAATTCAGCTAGTCGACGAAGACGACTAGTAAAGAGAAAATAATATCTAATTTTTTGCAGAAAAAATAAATAAATACTAGAAAAGTTTGGGGGATGGATTTCTATTCAAAACTAATCCCTTTTTTTATGTTAAACCAAAAATTTAGTTTTTTTATTGATGTTTTCAGATTTTTCTTGCTGCTGTTCCTTTAAAATTGGGTCGTACCATTGGGTGTAGGGTGATCCCAAACCCTAACGCCTTGGGCAAGCGCAATAATGCATTCTTTACTTTCCAGATCCATCTGGATTATAGAAAGCCAGAATGTAAAGAAGAAAAATCTATTGACGCATCAAAGAACTGAATCAACATGAAGTCCGCCAACAGCCAAGTTCTTGAGGGAAAAAAATAAGAGAGTAAATGGATCGCAATAAAAACGTCCCCAATGAGTTCAATCTTTCCGGAAAGTAGACTAAACTTTCTTTCCAAGAAAAAAAATTAAAAAAAGACTTGACTTCTGTAACCAGGTGCTGTTTCTCTTATTCTGGAGACAGTGGAAAAACTTTTTATCTAAAGTATGCTGAAAATTGGTGAGCTCCATTTCATTTCAAATTGGAAATTTATTCCAATTGCAGGAAAGAAAAACGGAAGGAAACGGAATAATTTTAGAATGGAAATTGCTGTATAAAATGAAGTGAGTAAGAAGCATAAAAATTGTTTCGAAATTGTGTCGTTAAATTTACTTACAGAAAACAATTTAAGTTTCTGTAGTGAAAATAAATACTGGTCCTTCAATGTTAAATCTTTTCAAAAATCTTTACATTAAACTAATACAGCTTTTGTCCGTACAATTTCGAAAAGACTGCCATTTACTTTAATCTTCTATAGTGAAATTGAAACTTTAAATTGTATTTACTTAAAAATTCAATTTGAAAGGATGTTGAACTTGCTCAAAAGAGTCTTCACTAGCTGATGATCCTTTTAAATTAGAATATGTCTTTTTTACAAATTTTTTTTCTTTTGAAAATACTTTAACGGATGAGATTTTCACAACTTTAAAAAATATGATGCCTATCTAGGATTTAATAGAGTCATTACGGTGCCTATCTGTCATTGATGACGGTGAATATCTATCATTTGATAGATGTTCCTGTAACATTTATCTGGAAAAATCAAGGCATTTTCCAGGTAATGTCAGTCTAGTTTCTCTTAACGAAGCCATTTCTATTCAGCGTATTATTTATAATTCTGGAAGCTATAATTTCTTATTATAGATTTCATTATAAAGATCCAAAGAGAGAAGCACCACAAATGCGAGAATAAGAGAAGTTAGGATAAGAAACAAGTTACGCTTCCTTATTGGGTTTGGCAATGTTGTTGACTCGAGTTGCTGTCACTTCAATAACGGGACTTACTGGCTATGAGAAGAAGGTGAAAGGAGAGTTGAATATGGCTGATATTTTTTTATGTTCCATAGAACTACGACCTCAATTTGTCCCCTCCTACTATCGCGAGGGTTTATCATATTCAATACTCCGGTACTTATACAAGTTGAGATTATTTGATTTTATGTCCTAATTTTAATTCAAAGATCGCTAATTTTATGCCTTATAATTTGCTTTCTCTCTTCTCCTTTATTAATTTTAAAATTTTATTTATAGATGACATTTTTCTTTTGCTTTATCTGTTTATTGTATCTAATATGCTAAAAGTTCGATTTTTTAAAAGTTTAAGAAAATTTATCTGCTCTGCGCATTAGTATAAAAATAATTCAATGGGATAAATTGAAAGTGTTTCTCATATAAGATCAGTTACAGTTACAAAAATAATTGTCTAAAATTTATAGGCCTAAATATTTTTACATAACTGAAATAGAATGTATAATTGTTCCCTTTTAGCAATAAAATGTTTCAAAATTAAAATATTTTGTTTTGTTTTCTTTATTTAAAATCCGTAAATTATAGATTAAGCCTTTAACATTTTTATGCATATGCATTTAAAAACAATTACCAAAAAGTTAGGGGAAGTTTTAAAACAGAGTGTCTATCAAGATTTTTGAAAAATTGTTGTTTAAAAAAGATAAAAGAAAAAGAAAGATGCGAAAAGCAAACTCTCAGAAATATAGAAAA
This sequence comes from Argiope argentata, assembly GCA_026289955.1. NCBI lineage: Eukaryota > Metazoa > Arthropoda > Arachnida > Araneae > Araneidae > Argiope > Argiope argentata. The sequence goes on from JAOUZG010037268.1 coordinate 797,862, forward strand.
ATCAATCCAAAAATGCTGAAGCCAGTGGATTGTCCAATGAAGATAACCGTATGGATGGATGGCTATGTAATGGACGCTAATCTTTTTCAAATAATAAGTCCCTCAAAATGAATTATTTTGTATGTAATGTATATAGCAGGTATAAAAATATTTTAATTAAAAAAGCTTACATGTAATATAAAGAGTATGTTTAAAATAATCTACTGAAAGGGCATCCAGTTACATTTAATGTAAATAAAGGGTTTTAAATAGTCTAAATGAAAGAGTATCTGGAAAGGTATTTTAAAAATAATATAAAATTCAAAAGAATACCAAGAATTTTTTTTCTATTCTTCGTGCTTCCAAATATATCGATTCAACAGGACAATGTGTTCTCCCATAAAACTTAATCTTAATTTTCATTGGATAGTTTTAACAATTCAAGTTAAAATAGAAAAATTTAAGTAGTCAAAAGGGAACATTGTTAAAATATCTAAATATTAAAATGCGAAAGTTTGAACTAAAAATTCAACTCTCATTGAGTATTTTTATTTGCTTACCAAAACCACAAATATATCTTCATATTTATTTTGCTTCTACTTCTTATTGCAATATTTTATATAAAAAATATTTAATTAAAAATATAAATTAATATGATTAATTAAAAATATTATATTTTAATTAAAAAAATTTGAAAATTTTGAAGGAACTTTTTATTCAATTCGATGCAGCGGTCGATGCATAGGGGTAACGCATCTTCCCCTTGATCTGGGTGTCCCGGTTTTCTGTCCCTGTTCGGTCATGGTTCTTCTATCTGAAAGATGTATGAATGCACACACACCCCACTTCCTGTAAAAAGGGGCTGTGCAAGCAAATGTGATGAGAAAGTATCAAAAGTCGTACCTTTGGCCCTAGTTGGCGCTACTACATAACAAGAGACGCTGATTAAGCTTAAACCACTGAGTATCAAGTAAGGTTGTCCTTGGAAACTGCGATAAGAAACAACAACAACTCTATTCAATTGTTGTGTTTTCGTTTATTTGGAAAGTATTTTTAAAATATCATTTAATATCAAAAATTTTAAACTGCATATTGTTTCTTGAGGATGAATTGGATATTATATATATATATATATATATATATATATAATGAAATACCATAATAATTTCAAAATAACAGAAATTCATTAGTGATAGCCGGCAAATGTGTTGAGGATATAGCTAAAGTGGTACTCTTGGGCGTAGTTGGAGCTACTTCAAACAAGAGACTCTTATTTCGGCTTAAATCCGCTGATGCATCAGCGGGCCTGTCCATGGTCGTTACTAACAACAACATACGTTAGTGATTATCATCACCAAAATAAGAAATATTATTTCTTGAGCAATATTCTGCCTTTTAATTAAATGACTTCTGCCGCTTAAAATAATATTCCGTTTTTTAAGTTAAAATTCGATTTTTAAACCTCGTTAGATTATATACAGAAAAGAAGTTCTATCAGAAGTTTTCTAACTACGAAAGTGTTTCTGCGTTGAAATTAATGTTCTAGATTTTTTTTTCAATTTCTTACATTTTAAAATCACCTAAGTTGTTTTATTTTATTAACTGGAAAAAGTTAAAATCTAATATATTAAAAATGTTTAAAAAAATCAGAAAATACATTTTTTCGAAAATAACAAATAGGAAATATTCAAAAGCTAGATTTGTATCCAAAATTCAATTTATTTAGTTAAAACCAATTTACAAGAAAAAAAATAAACAACGTTAGCAAATTGAAAGTACTGAAAAATTTCTATCAAAAGTCAAGAAAAGGGCCGCTTTCTACTTATCTTTCTTTTTCCATAATGAAACATACATTTCGCATTTCTTAGCCTACCTAAATAATTTTTATTACCTCAATTTATATTACCACATTTTCCTGAAAAAACCATTTTGCATGATTTGTTTTCTTCATTTTTTTTTCTCTTCAGATATCCATAATTCATGAGAGAGAATTTTTCGGAAGTCTTTTTCTTTAATAATAACTATTCCATATCGTCAGGTGATCAAATTTATTATTTTCCACTATATGAATCAGGACGCATTTTAAATTCCATTTCAATAAATTGTTTGGTATGTAAATTGATCTGCCAGTTCTTTAAAGAAATGTATTCTAAAATATAATTATGGAAATAAAATGCGAATGGTTTTAATTTTAAAGCAGCGTCTTTTAATTCATTATTTACCAAAAAAGAAATAAAGAAAATCGATTAATATATTTTATGAGAATAGACTATAATTTAAATTGATATAATATATTTCGTTATATTGGAGATTCTAATAACCAATTTAATAAGTAAAACATCATCTGAAAAATTAATATGGAGTTATATTTCACCCCACAGTATTTGTTTGTGAGAATTAATAATAGCGATATAAGCAATAACACATTTAATTATACTTCCTTAGTTTTAATTTATTTAAAATAATTAAGTTCATTTTTTAATTGAACATATTAAATTTAAAATTATGTTAATTTTAACAATAATCGCAACTACTTAAAATGGATTAAAGTTTGTTTAAACTTTTTTACCCAAAATTTATTAAATTTATTTATTTCAAACCTATTAAACTTGACTTTTTTTTACTTAAAAAATAATTTTATATTTACACACTTAAGAAATGCTTTTTTCTCTGCTAATGGGATACGAAACTGATTTTATTGACGAAACAGCATTCAGAATATTAAGAGAAAATTAGGAGAAGCATTGATTTTTAAGTAAAAATCTAATTAAAAGAATTAAAAAGTAAATTTTGCTTCATGAATAATAGGAAATTTTTAAATTGGGTTTTCCAACAGTCCACAATTTGGGGGATTTCATAACTTTTAGTTGAGAAGAGGAACGAAAGGAGAGAAAAAAACAGAAAGGGCAAAAAAATTTAACTTGCAATGTTTTCATTTATTTAAACAGGAAAGGTTATCACGTAGGCATGCAGTAGTCGCCTATTTGTCTTCGATGTCATCCTGCCTTTGTCAGGTCAATTCGACCGCTGTCTCATCCGATGTTCTACCTAGCTACTGTTCGAAAAAACATACATGGGGTGCATGCATAGTAGAGTGACCTGCTTGTTTATTTAGAAAACTGGCGTCTAGCTCTTCTGTTTTTCCTAGGGAGGTAAAACCCCGTGACATAATGTTTTGATAGATGAATTTGAATTCCTACATATCATTTATAAAAACTATCATGATAATATATTGAAATAAAATAATAGGAAAAAATTTATGGAAATGAAATTGGTAACGTTTATCAGGTAACTTTGAAAAGGACGCATTAATACTGAGTATAATATAGTAATAGATAATTATAAGATGATTTGTGTATGGTTATAATTTTGAAAAGGATGTATTAATACTGAGTATAATATAGTAACAGATAATTTAAAGATTATTTATGCATGGTTATAACTTTGAAAAGGATGTACTAATACTGGGTATGATATAGTAACAGATAATTTAAAGATTATTTGCGCATGGTTATAACTTTAAAAAGGATGTACTAATACTAAGTATAATATAGTAACAGAAAATTATAAGATTATTTGTTCACAATTATTTTTAAAAGGATGCACTAATACTGAATATAATATAGTAACAGATAATTTTAAGATTATTTATGCATGGTTATAACTTTCAAAAGGCTGTACTAATACTGGAAATAATATAATAACATATAATTTTAAGATTATTTGTGCATAGTTATTATTTTGCAAGGAATGAATATGAATATCCGTTGACAAGCCTTAACGATTACTTATCTGACGAAAGTTGAGTTTATTTTTGAGCTCGATTAGATTTTCTGTTTGATACCTCAAAATTCCTTTTATTTACCGTCCTCTGATTAAAGTGACTTTTTGGTGACACAGCAAAGGATCTTCAGAACAATTCAATTAATTTTTTGCAACTTTTTTATTAAATTACAAAACAACATTTAATAAAAATAACATTTATAATTTAAATCAGTAAAACTCACACTGAGAGAATATACGTTTAAAGCTGTCACAATACAAAGAGAAATTTCTCAAATTCATTATAAGGCAATGATATGATAAGTTACTTTAAAACTCAATAATAAACTAAATACTTTATTTAGTTCATGCGAAAATTAACAGGAAAAATTCGTCATTTTATCGACTTGAACGACTTTCGAAAAGCGGATTTTTATTATGTTCATCGAATGATTTAATCCTTCCTTTCCTTACACTACTTTCGTCATCTTCCCTCCTTCTTTTGATAATTAAAATTAGATTCGAGCCAATCATCATTTCGGAGTCTGGAAAAATTTGTCTTTGACCTTAATTACACCTCATTAGAGGAACGAAAGGTCCTCTAATTAAATATGTTAGTCTTTTATCTCTGTTCTATAATTTGTTTAATGCCGTTTTTGGATTGAGTCGATTCAAAAGAATCCGTCTTTTGGAATCGCTGTATTAATTGCTTTAATTGTTGAGTTAATCCTTGTTAATGTACATAAAGTATAGTGTTTTGTTTCAGATAGAAATGGAATAAATAATTTAGAGTATAGCAAAGGGAAATAGTTGCACTTCACTTTTTGTATTCTTGGATGTGAAAGATAGTGTTTTTTAGTAAAATTTTGTTACAAAAGACAGAAAAAAAGCTGCAATTAAAAATTTTGAATCTGTAAGAGTAAAGGCATCCTTATGTTTTAAATTTCTTTGAGTTCAATGTATATTTTTATTGTTATCTTTTATAATGTCTTTAAACCTGTAATAAATTTATTTTCATTCATTTTAGCAATGACTAATTTTTCCTCTTTATTTCTCTTTTTGCAATTTATAGATTCTTGAAATGACTTTCATTTATGTGCAGAATAATCATATTATATATATGTATATATATTATACAATTTTTTTTGCTGCACAGAATTTTTTGCATGTGCATGAAAAAGTTCCTCTGGTATATTTCTCATTTTTCATTTCAAAATGTAATAACTTAAGATGGTGATGATAATTCAAACATTAATGAACTTAAAATTGCCCGAATTTGCTTTTAGCTCATAAACTTTTACAAGAAAAATCCATTTTATCATTATATTTTCTTTAAAAATTTGAACTTTTTCTTTAATACTGGAAATAATATTTCCTTCGATAGACGCCTTTGAAAATTTTATGATTGAATTCAAATAATTCACAACCTAAGATTGACAAAAATAGAATTATTATAATTTTAAACCGTATAGTACAATAATCATTAACCAGAAATTATACAATTTTTTTCAGAAATCATACAATAAAATCCTTTTTGGAATAATGACAATGCAATTTCATAAAATATCAAAGAGCTTGAAGAATGGAATTTATAACAACCTATTGATAAATTTTGATTGCAAATTGGATTATAAATCCATCATCTGCAACGTCACTAAAACGCAAAGAATTAAATGGATAATATTTTACCTAATTTTGGTTTTACAGCCAAAATTAGAGTTGTTTACCAATTTTTGAAATAAATCCATCATCAGAGAAGCTGCCATTATAAAAATATTGATACGTGTGACGCATAAGAAAATACCATAGCAATTCAGCTAATGCATAATTGTATTAAATTTACATGATTTTCGAATTTTGTTTGTTAATATCTTGAAAAAAAGAGAAAAACAGCTCTAAGTCAACGCACTGTGTAAAATAATATTAAGTTCGATGTTACGAAATATTTAATGGTAAGTTAGCTTATAATGCATTTGCAAAATTAAATAATTATAAACTAAATTAGAATAACAACAATCTTTAATTCCTCTTTCACTTACTATGGAGAGTTCAATATTCCTTTGATAGTATTGAAATCTCCATAATATATGTGTGCTTTCTCAGAAATGTTTAACATTTACGGTGTGGTAATCATATTCATTAAGGGGTTTTAAATTATCCCGAACAAACTATTAAGGAAGCAGTTATAAAGGGTGATTTTCTACTAGTGCGATTAACTTAAAGTATTAACTTAAGTGTAGAGCCCTGAAAAAGATTCGGAATAAAATAGGTATGTAGAACCCTAAATATCTCCGGCATGAGCTACATCTAAAAGAAGCAAAGAAAAAAAATATTATATCTAGTTCTACAGAAAATTTGTTCTTCTTATTTTAGGTAATATAATGTTTGCCAATTGATAAAATTAATTCTAAACACAGAAAGAAAAATTAATGCCTTATCCTAAATCTCTGGAATTAACCGAATCACCAACCCATGGAAGCTCTAGCTGTTCTTCCGTTATGATAACATGTCAAATAAAAGGTAGACACATAAAATTCCTTAATACACCAGACGATAGCATTTCTTTAAAAAATCACTCGTTGTTCCTAAGACGTACTAATTCTGTATAACAAGATATTGCTCAATTTGAAAACAGCATTCATACATATTGCGATAAGCCGTTGAAGTATTTGACGTGTCTAAAAACACAGAAAAAATATAACGGTTAATATAAAAAATTAAATCCTATAAGGTTAAAAAAAGTAAAATTTTATTTTAGTTACTTCTTATTAAAAAAATCCAATTAATATAAACAATCTATCCAAAAAAATTGATTTTCGCAAGAAGTGAACTCGCATTCTTCGCCTTCACGCGAAAAATACTGAAGTCTTGTATTTTGCAGTTTGAGCTACTGCCTTTTGTTCTCAATTTTCATTACAAACTTCTAAAACTCTATTTAAAGAATTAAAAATTAATTAATGCATTAACATTTAAGCAAAATTGTATTGACATCAAGTATCATCCACTACAAGTATAAAAACAAATGTATTTGAACTTGAGTGGATGAATAAAAAATATTTTATTAACGATTGAAAATTTGAACAATTAATACATAGGGAGAGTGTGAAGTAATGGTAGGAATTAAAAATATACTTAAAATTGTCTATAATATTCAATTTAGTCAATAAGTGTAAATCTAGAACCATTTAATTTGTGGACCAAATATATTTCAATGATTTTTGATCTTTGATACAATATGGACAAGGAATGTTTCTACGAAAGTGACAAAAGACTGAAGTTAAGGTTAAAACCAAACTGCAATGCTTAAACTCAAATTCCAAATCTATGCCAGTAAGCGACATTCCTAGAAATGAAACTGACAATGGAATTGAGTCATCTGCAGTTGAACATACCACAGATTGCTATCCGAAAGTAAGAGTAGAAAAAAAAACACTCCTATCATTCAACATTAAAAATCACCCCTCAAACGCAACCTCCATCAATGAAACTACTCCGAAACAAAAATTTAAAAATATCTCGTATCCTCGAGTCAGTTTTATGACATGTTATCCTTTGACATTATGTACCTCTGTCAATGACAGGCGTTTATAAAAGCACCAAGTCAGAAAGGTACATTAATTTATTTTTGATTATTTTTTCGTTTAATAATATTCTGATTTTTTTATTTCAAATATTTTTATAACCTCCTTGATGTTGAATCTTAACAAATTTTTTTTCTATCTTTGGATTGAATTTCCCGATATTTTAGAGAATATAATTACTTTTTTAAATGCTTTCATAAGATTGAATGGTTTCTAATATTGGTTCAAAAGGGTTTAGAATTCTGACAATTTTATATGCTACTAAATATCTTTATATTTACCGTATATGTGGCGAAATATCCCCAAATTTGACTCTTAGGCCAGTATATTCCAACAATCAGTCAACCATTTTCTTAATACCAATGCGTTTTATTGAATTCCAATTGTTTACAAACTCAGTCAATAATTAAAAATCTAATTTTTCGAAGCCTTATGTATCGGCATTGGTCGCTTTATCATTTCATTTATATCAATTCAGCTTGAATGAAATAATGCGTATTAAATATGAAATAAGATAATAAAAAAAGTATAATCTAATGTTATCCTTATGAAACGTAGAAAAGTCAACTTAACCGTGGTGGCTGTGTGTTAGTATTAATTTAAGGACCAACGAATTCAAGACCAGAATCAGTCTTCTATCGTGAATCGAATTTCATTTTTTTTTCTCAGAATAGGTATTTAAGAAATGCGGTGCTTTATGAAATAGCTGCTATCTTTATCTGACCATGAGTTTTAAAAAAATACGACGAAAGCATAACAAGTAATATTTAAAAAATCAAGTCAATTCCTACTTAGATCAACACAGAATTTTTTTTATTTTAATTACTTTTTATTAAATAATAAATTAATATAAATATGTATGTATGTATGACAGAATCACAATATTATGTAGCAAAATAGAAAGTGAATTTCCTTCCAAATTCCCATTCGCTTAGTTTAAAATTAAGGTTAGGTAGGAGAAGTAAACAACAATTTATGACAGCGATTTTAAGGAGAGAAACTGAAATGGAACCTAAAGCTTAAAATGCTTTCAATTTTATTTTTTGAGAAAAATCCTTCATTCTAACCACTAAGCCACAACTGATAACTCACTGTCTTAAGTCAGTTGGATAAAACGTAAACTTGAATGCAAAAGTTTTAAAAAGTTATTGATTTTCACAAAAATTGTACTCGCATTCTTCACCTTCACAAGAACTTCAATTAAAATATTGAAATCCTTGCATTTTACTGATTGAGCTACAGCCTGTTAATTTCAATTTTTTTACAAACTGATAAAACTCTATTTAAAGTATTAAACACTAATTAATTTTAATTAAATTAATTAATATTTGAAAAAATATATTAACATCAAGTGTTATCTACTACAAGTTTAAAAAGATGTATCTGAACTTGAGTGGTTGAATAAAAAGTATTATAATAATGATTCAAAATTTAAACAAGATGTATACAAGAAAAATGTTACCTAATATTAGAAATTGAAAATAAACCAGGAATTGTTGTGTAATGGATGTATCAAGAACTCTGAGATTTTTAACTGTCGCCTGACTAGATTTTTTCGATTTGTGATGTACTCAAAATCTATTTAATAATTTTAAATTAGTATAAATTGATCAAATTCTAAAGAAATATAACATATTCTATTTCTAACTTTTACTAACATGCAAATTTTCTAACTTTTATTAACATGCAAATGCTTACAAGCGTGTTCTACGTCACTATATATTGCCATTCTAACAGAAAGTAAAACTAAATTTTGCGATTTGTTTTGAATAATACTATGAAACCGTTAGCAGTAACCAATATGTGAAATAATTTGGAAAAAATCAAATGAATTTTATAATATGCATAATCTTACATATTCAAAATAATAAAACAAAATTTATAAAGATGCACCCATTGAGGCGATATCAAGAATTTTTGTTCCATAAGAAAGTAATTATATCCTCCCCCATCCTCCCCCAACACACAATTTTGAAAAAAGGGAAACTTTGGAAATCTCTAATTCAATATGCATTTTCTATGCAAAACCGTAGCATCAAAGTTCCCCTGTCATTGAATAGAAACCAGAAAGAAGTCTGGAAGAAGAATGGTACAGGAGAGTTACATCAAATGCCCTTTCAGGCGGCAAAATCCACTCCATAGTAAACCATATTCTTAAATACCAAGACCTCTTCAAGATAGTTGAGACCAGAATTCCCCTTGTGAAAATCAACCAAAACTATAACTTAAAAAGTCCCTCAAAAGTTCAGACCTCATGATGGAAATCAAGACCCAGATGGACGCAAAGTATTTATGACTCTATAGTGATTGTTTATTTGTCATACGTATGTTCACAATTTAATTTGTCCCCCCCCCTTTTCAGTTGGCAATCTAATTACCATGCAAGTTCAACCTATAATCACCATTTGTTTCAATATTCTTGTCCCCTCTACCCAGTTATAATATCAGATAAAATTGAACAGATTCCGTGTAAGATTTGACACCGATGGCATTCTTTCTGGAAATCCCTAAATGCTGTATCGTCTCTCTCTCTCTCTCTTTTCCTTTTGCACAATTTTCCTTTATCTTTTCTCTCTTTCTCCCATCTTGTGCTCATCCAACTGGTTAGATAACTTAGCGTTATAGGCACCGGGGGCACAGGATGGCGTTATGTTATGTCATAGAATAGACGGTCCACATTCAACAAAATACCGACAACTTCTCCCTATGATTAACTGAAACAAAACGGATGTCCTTTTCTTTATTGGACACGGCCCATTCGCAACATACCTGCACAGATTCCATATGACCAATTCTCCTTTTTATAGTTGTAAAGAGATAAGATCACCAATTCAGTATGCCACTTAATACTTATTTACTCTCTCATGACAAATGAGAAATCCAGAAACAAATCTCAAGGAAGAATGGTAAGGAGAGTTGCATCGAATACCCTTTGATGCTGCAAGATCCACTCCATGATTAATAATGTATTAAATTTGTAGTTATGATGTTGGGGAACGGAGAAAGAAATAATCTCCCGAGAAATACTGAATTACTGGTCATAAATTATTATATTATTCCATGTCCCAATTATTGACGATGGGACAACGGACATATCCATTGATAGACAAAAGCCTTAAACAGTAATTAGATTCCAACAAAGGTATTTAAAAGAGCGATTTTAATATGAAAAGAAATTTTGAATCTTTATAAAATGTTCATAAGAAGCATCAACATTTTTTTCAATCCCTTTTAATAACCTATTGTATAAAAAAATTTATAAGCAGACAGTTAGATAACAAACCGATCCAACCGGTAGTTCCTTATTAAAATGGGTAGCTTTAAGATTCAATTAAATGCACACAATTAACTCTACTATTTTTTATTATAAAGCTCGTCTATTCTATTATGATTCAAGCTAAATGATATAATTTCCAGCCAAATAGATCTTTAGCTGATTGAATTTCATGATGCGTAATCGCATCATCAAATTATGTAAAAAAAATCCTAATGAAGACTCGCGCATGATTAGACCGCTGTCAAGATTGATTGTGCACAGAGGGCAATTAGTATTTTGATGATTTATTAAACTTTGTATCTAATCATATTTGATGGCTATGAACTGGAGTATATAAAAAATGTTTTTTTAAAAAAAAACTCTTAGAGGATTAAAGCTGCTGAAATATCGCAATTAAATCGATGGACCATAAAACTGATCAGATTATATGAAAAAATATTAAAAACAAAAACGTTACTGTCACCTAATTAAAGAATATTCTTTTTTTTTTCTTTTACTTTTTTTTTTCTTTTTCACTTCCTCTACTGTTCTAAATAATTAGACTGCGTAGGACAAGATGTATGGGAGTTAACAATAATCCTTTTCTTTCTTTCTTTTTTCGAACTTCCTCTCTCTCAGATTGATTGCTGAGTATAAACACTTATCAGAAACTTAATGACTCCTTTACACTAAAATAATGAAGGAATTTATTTGACACAAAGTAGATGCCTTCATAAAACATAAACAGGAGATGACATTTTTTATTAAAATCTCTACCAACCTTTTCTGCCAACCGAAGAAAATTTTAATTGAATTTCGTCTTTTTTAATTACTGATTATGATAATAAAGAAAGAACAAGTTATTAATTTTGAATCTGCTTTTTTTAAACAATTCTTTATTATAATTTTTCCCTTGTCTTGAAGCTTGTAGAATTTAAAAAAAAAACTAAGACATCTTTTCGAAAGAAATCTTAGCGAAGATTTTAATTTTTTTGATTGATTTAGTTATTATCATGTGAGAATATGATTTGCTTTCGTTTTTTGAATAACTGAAGGCAAAGAATAATTGAAGCTTGAAACAGCATAGGCAATGAGTGAAGCATAAATGGCAATATTCATCAACATCTTGTAATCGCATATAATTTTTATCTCCTTTTACCATTATTGTCTTATTAATATGTATGCCTCTTTGGAAGTAGATGCGTTTTTAAAAGTTTGGCCTGCTTTTACCAGTATTGCTTTATTATTACGTATGCTCCTTCACAACAGATGCGTTTTTAAACACAATGATATCACAGTTGTTATTCCATTTCAGTATCAGTCGATCTCCAAAACCAAATTTGTTTACCAAATAGAAAATTTTGAACTTGAAGTTTTAAAAAATTATCATTATATATAGAGAGAGAGAGGCGGGGATAGAAACTGGTAGAGATTGTTTCAAACCGATTTTGTGAAAGAAACACATTTTTTCCTGCAAATAAACCTCTGCGAAAAAAAAGTGTTATACCCTCAAGGAAAAACTCATTTGATACTGTTTACATATATATGAAAAGTTAACCTACGTTATTCAAAATTCCTTCTTATTACTTCTGTCGAATGATAACGTTTAAATATAGAAAAAAAGCCATTCTAATTTTTAATTCTATATCCACAGACTACTTCTACGCTTGCACTTAATTCAATGTCTTGCTTCGCTATTAAATGGAACTGTGAAATATTATTAGAAATGAAAGGAATTGTCCTCACTCTGTCACCGAAATTTCTGCTTACTAAGAGGACATTATGCAAAAGACATTAAAAATGATTAAAATCGATGTAGCGTCAACAAAAATCCGTAGGCGAAAAATTTAAATTTTATTATCTGAATGAATCTCAAAAAATCAGCTTTTATTATATTTATATACAAAACCTCTGATTAAGAAAATATTTACAAAACCTCTGATTGAAAAAAATAAGTTAATGACTATAGCAAATAAAACATAGAAAATGTCATTTTGAGAACGTGATTATATGAAATGAAACAAATAGGAAATGGGATATTTTTTAAAACAATAATTGCGATACAAAGATTTTTGGATCGTTTGTAATACTAAAGTGACTCATTCAATGAAACAATTAAAATGAATAAAAATGCAATTTAACTTGCACGAGCACGTGGTGCTTGACCGTTCAAACAATTATGTTTTGACATGATACATTGAAATATGCATAGCAAATTTCATTTTAATCTTTATCTCATCATAGAATTTGAAAAACAGATCACTGGAAAATCAAAATATTTCTCATGTATAGATATTTTGATGTAAGGTTTTCAATTATAACCCCAATTTATATGTTTTGTTAAAAATTATTTTATAAATAATTTAATTTAAATATAAAAAGAATTTCGGTTTCTGAACTGCTTTATAATCTTAGAGAAACACTAGAATTCTATAATAATCTGTGTTTGTGTTCCAATTTAATTGCTATTTGAATACAAAAAGTCAAAATTAATTTTAAACATATTTTAGATTTTAAAAGGTTGGTTTCTTATTAAATTTCTTTTATACAAGTATAACTAATTTTGAAAAGAAACCCTTGTTAAACTTGCTTTTAAAAACTCTTTGGATGTCTTGCGAATATTAAAAACTGTTAGCAAATCGATCATTTTGGCATCCAATCAAAAATTCAGTAAGAAGTTTTCACTAGAGTGGCAGACGGTTTTCAAACAAAAGAATTTGATACATTCTATCACATATTTATATACGCATTCTGCATTAATAATAAGAAAAAAATATTTTTCAAATCTCTGCGATATCTGTAAAGAACTAGGAATTTTTTCATTCCATCATGACCGAAATGGGAAATGTACTTTGGTACTTTTTTTCTTTCTAGACATATCCATTTTTTATGCTGTTGGCATGCTTATAAGGAAATGAAACGGGGTGAATTTTGGCCCTGTGCATCATTAACATTCTATTTTAGTTTCGTTAATACGCGGGACAACAAAACAGCCATTAACTGCTTAATGATCGATCATTTTCACAACATTTTGAGGATTAATAAAAGAAAAGAAATGCAATCTTTATGAGAAAACACTCGTTGAGTCCTTGTTAAACTCTTAACTTGCGTTCGAAAAAAGAAAAAATATATTGAGATTAGTTATCAATCAGTTTTGACGCTATCAAAACTTCAAATTCTTTTTTAGGTCCCACTGCTTATCTGCTATTTTTTCCTGTTTTATATTTTACTCAATACACCTGATACAATCTATTACATTTCATAAACGTTGCCTTATTTTGATGCTTTTTTTTAAGATTAACCCGTCTAAAGTGGTAACTTCTCCTAAAGTATTTTTTTAAAAGTATTCGTTTTTAAATTACCATGCCTATTTATAAAACCATCGGGTTTTTCATTCTAGTAGGCGCGTGCATATCAAATAAACTTTATAGTTTTATTTTACAGAATTAAGATAATCAATATTCAGTAGAGGTTTCATTAATCTATGTAAAAAGCAATCAATATTTCTCAGTCCCATCTCAATATTCCTTAAATTTCACCGTTTTTCGCGAATGAATCAAAGCAATCATAAATATAAATAACTCTTTGATCCATCATTTTTGAAACATTTTATATATTAATAGAAAGCATGTAACATAATATTTTAGACGATTATTTTTGTTGGTATATCGTTTGGCTTATGCAGAAATGAGAGTCAATGTTAATCATCAATCAGTTAGGTCACCCTCTTAAAGTAGACCCTTTTCTGTCATGCGGTAGTCGTTTTTCATTTAGTAAATGCTGAATAACTTATTATATTTTGTCTTTTTTCAAATTTTGCATTAATTTTGGGGGCTAAGATTTCTTCAGGCATTAGTGAAAAATATAACAGTAAATTTATTTCTTTACTTCGGTAAGCTCCTGTACATGAAATGAATATCAGTGTTTAATTTTATTCTGTTTTAACAGAATAAAATTAATCAGT
>JAOUZG010037268.1:812413-827985 GCA_026289955.1 Argiope argentata
ATCAGTGTTTAATTTTATTCTGTTTTAACAGAATAAAATTAATCAGTGTTTAATTTTATTCTGTTTTAAATAATAAAAATTCCTGTAAACGCAGTACTTACTTTTGTGAGATAAATGACATCAACAATCTCCTTTGATTTGTGAGATTAAATCATACCTAGTATAAAATGAAATCTTCTGAAAGTGTCTGCATTTTTGAACCATAAAAACTTTAGAAATAGTTAACGGATATTGAAGATAATTATACCATTTTGTACAGCAATTATTGGAGAAGGTTTTTGTATATTAAAGTCATAAAAATAAAGAAAGGAGTTTAATAACTGTGATTTTAACTTTACACTTATCTGCGCATACGCGAAAAGCTCAAACTGCCCATATGCATACAATAAGAGCTTTGGTATGCAAATGCGATGCATTTTTTATATCTGATTTTAAACAGCGATTCTAAAATCATTATGCCTCCCCCTCCCCCTCCCCACAAAAGGAAACTCAGATGAAAGAAAAAGGAAAGAAAAAGTAAGATGAAAGAAAATGTTCGGTTAGTGAATATCAGAAAATTTATGCCCACACTTAGGGAACGAGAGTCTTTTTTGATGAGAGAATGAACCGTTTCACTTTAAATCTCACTGCAACTGAATCAACGGAAAAAGAATGAATCTCCTGAGGAGAGAAATGATCGCCTGTGTTGTGTCTCCGGGAAAATCATAATTTTAGCTTTTCAACAGCCTAAATATTTCTGAATGTGATCTATAAATGCTGATTTGTTGCTATTTTTGATAATTTCTAAATATATTTTTATGTTTGATTTTGCGTTACATGCTCATGTCATATCAGATGGAGGTAAGACTTAATCGGCGGAGGGTAACTTTAGACCTAAGTTTAAAGTTAATTTTCCTTTTTCAATGCTATGCCACGGGCAACGCCGTACGGGTAATGCTAGTTTTTTTAATAAATCATATTCACAACTATATTTGGACACACGATAATATTACAAACGTCAATATTGGCTAACCACCCAAAGGGACTAGTATAATGGCGACTATTTTTATAAAAGCGCATGTTGATGCGGAAGCAATTTTTCTAAGTCCTTCACAAAATACCAAACCCACATTCAGTTATCGATCAATGATGATACCATTACAATTGTGATACTCATAACCTTTAGATTCAGGAATGCATTTTTATTGTTTAATTGCCCTAAATAGGAACTACAATCTTGATGCTGATTTAGTTCTTATTTCCTCATATATAAAATATAGAAAATATTAGTAACAATTAAAAAATTAAATCCCGATATTTTAATGTATCGTCACGATTCAGATCTTCCAGAATTTGTTGATGTTGATTTGTGGGTTTTTCATAAACATTACTGTGGCTTGTATAATTTTTTTTTTCAAAAAGATTTGTAGAGAGAAACCTTTTAACCACCCCACCCCTCCCTCGTACATGAACATTAAAACACTAAATTATAGTAAGACGCATGAAAAAGATTTTGAATAAAATATAATTAGAATTACATGGACTTATTAAATTAAAATTAAATGGACTAACTCCACCATTAGGAAAAAAAATATATGTCGTATGACTCTTAATGTGTATAGAGCAGAAAGGCATCTCAAATCGCCGTATCCGTGACTTTTCTGATCATCGAAAGGTTTGATGGGCATGCTAAGAGAATTTTATTTAAGTACGAAATATTCACAGTAGAAAATAACAACAACAAAAAACTATTTACAGAATTTGCAAGCATATAAGAAACGATATTGCGATCAGCCATTTACAAAGATTTCCAACTCTGAAAAATATTTTGATACAGTAATATGCTGAAAAATAAAATATGTAAAAATATACATATATTCTGTGTTTACTTATTTTAATGACACTTATTGTGTAGATTAGGATATCATTATGTATAATAAGGCTATAAATAATTAAGCGTAGCATAAATTTTAGTATGCGAGAACTATAATATAAATCCTTTTTTTTTCTACATTTTAGTGCTATTTAAAATAGATAAATATTCTTTTTTATCTTCATTCATGTTTAAAATAAGGAATAAATTTCATTACGAGTAATAGTGTGTCTTTATTAAGATTAAAAGGCCTTTAGTCCTGCACACATTCTGCAATTCGGGATATGCATCATGCCAAAGTCGTTTAAATTGCACTTTCAAGTTCAATGCTCGTCTTACTGATACAAAATTTGATGCGCAGTCAGTTTTTAAGGCGTATATTTTTTTATGAAAAACGGCATTTCAAAACTCTACGAAAGTTTTTGATTAAATATCAACTGAAATTTTAAATCTTGAAAAATTATATAGGAACACATTATGACACAGTCAATATGTGCACCATTATAAAAATAAAAGATGAGCTTTTCCTTGATGGCAATTTTCTTTCTGTACAGCATTTTTTACCTTTATTTTTAATAAATTTTTAATACAGCTTACAAGAATGGTTTTATTTATTAAGTGTATCTTTATTCACTTATCAAAAAAATTGGGGTAAACATTATCGATGCTGTAAAAGTAAAAGTAAATTTGAAAAATAAAATAAATTTAGCAAAATCAAGCCTGAGACAGAGCATTACTTTTCTATTTCGGAATATATGTTCAATGCTTCTTCAAATCTTTGCGTGTTTTTACAGTTAACTGTATAGAATTATACCTATACGAAATTATATTCTGAAACAAGAACTTTATAAAAGGAGTCATAATTTTTCTTTATGCTTGATGATTTTTTTTAATTTTATATTTAATCAATAGTCTCGACATGTTATGAATAATATGTTCTATATATATTATTTATATTCTATCATAAGTGTTCTTTATCTCGACATGTTATGAATATCATGTACTTCAATTCAATTTAGATTTTTTTAAATATTTCTTTACTATTACAGAACTGTGAAAGGAAATACAACAGTTTTCCTTACTCCCAATTCTAAAATTCTATCATTATTTATATATTAAATAGCAACACATGATCGATCATCTTCCGGCATTTTAAATGGAAGTTAGTGAAACGAAATGTGATCTCCTTCAAGGAAACATCCATTGGTCTTCAATTCGATTTGCAATCCATTAACGAAAATGAAACCAGAATCAATTATCAATCAGTCAAGTCATTGTTAAGGAGCCCGGTTCATTTTGTGTGTGTATGTGCAAATGATAACCTTTTATATTTTCTCACCCTTTTACGCAGACAAGCAGAGTCGTAATTAATTAAAAGCTGTGATTATTTTTGTCAGCATTTTAAAATTTTCAGCACGTTTCAGATCAGAAGGAGACCGTGTTCTATCTCATGTCACTTTATGAGGTGTGTCCTGCTCCTTCTCGAAATGAATATTCTATACTCGATAGCAATTCGTTATAATTTTTTTAAATGATTATACTATAAAGTTCTAGTGCATTTTCGACTGACAGAAAGGTTAATAACTTATGAGCTGCTATGCCTTCTCACTCAAAATTCATGAAAATAATATTAATGAGTTAAGAACTTTCAACTACTGAAATATAAGATGATAAAAGTGTTTAGAATTGCAATTAATAGCTAATGTAATAATATCACTATTTTTTGCAATGAAACTTATTTATGCGAACACTTAGCAATTATATTTTTATATTTCATTATTTATCTATTTTTATTTCTTTACTGTGTGTGTGTATGTGTGTGTGTGTGTGAGTGAGTGAGAAAGAGAGAGAGAGAGAGCTATTAAATATTCCAATAATTAATAATGCAAGCTCATTTATTTAACTATATATATTAAAATGAACTTATTTTACGAAGAACAAAACAATAAAAATGTTTAGAGTTATTAAAAGCTAATAAAACAATGTGGTTTGGTAATCTTTATTAAAAAAAGGATTTTCTCCTATTAACCCTATGCACTCGAGCGGCCCCGATACGGCGCCGCTCGATTCGATGCATTATTATTCAAAATAATTCGATGAATAATTATTCAAAATAAAAAGGCTTGTTTATTGCTCCAAATTTGTGTGTGTTAAAATTGAATTTCTCCGTCTTTTTACCATTATGTAGGCATTTTCAATAATCAAAATTGAAAAATAAATAAATAAAACTTCAAAATGATGCACCGTCCTGGATGGTGCCGAAGAAGAGCCATCGAGTGCAAAGGGTTAAAAATCTATTTCTTTAATTATGTAAAAATAGAAAAAATTCATAATCTTTAACTTTACTAACTTTCTAATTATTTCAAAATAAGGATATGGAATTGGAGATCATTTCCTAAATTACAACTTTTTGTGTTAATAGAAACTGTAATATTTCTATTGCCACAACCTGACTGCTATAATAAGACACGAAATATATATATATATATAGATAGATAGATATAAACATAGAAATTTTTATAAATGAAATATAAATTATAGATACAAATATAGAAATGATAAAATAGAAATGTAGAAATTTAAATAGAAATATAGAAATTTTGACACGAAATTAAAATTAACAGCTTTTTATCTAAGGAAAAATTTGCACAAAAAGATAATCTCTCCACTGCTCACATGATATAATAATGAACAAGTGAACTGCGAATTAGAGTAAAATCGACTTACCGGTGACTAATGTTTTAATTATAAAGACCAATAAGTAATACATGCGAAGCAAGAATACTCTATCTTTCTTTTCAAAGTTAGAGGGAAAAACAAAAATGCTGTTTGAATTCTTACCCAAGTCTCGTCTATACTTTTTTTTTACTATCCGCATTTACATGTATATAAAATTACATACGAGCAGAAGATTTACTAATTAATAGATTTATTCAAAATTTAATAATGGTTTATATTTTAGATGCTAAAAGTGCTTATATTCCTTTTTCCTAGTTAATGCAATTTTGAATTACCGCGTTGACAGGCATTCTAATGTGCAGATCACAGGCAGTCAACTGTAGTATAAATTTAGTTCAAAATTTGATAAAGACCTATATTTTAGATTCCAAATACTGTGTATCAGTTTTTTACCCTTCTAATTCTTAAAAATTTTTTAGATATCGTGTTCTTTTGTATTGAAACAGCCAAATTTTTTGTGCATGAACTTACTTAATATAAAATTCGTATACCAAATTCCATAGGTCTAAGTCAAAACTCTTTGGAATTTAAGTGTTTACAGATAAACAGATATAATTATAAAAATGTGCTCTTCGGATTGAGGAATTTTTGAAACGTAGGAATTTTAAACATCATGATTTCAGTAATTTTTTTTTTCTTTTGTAATAATTTTGGGAGATATTTTGAAAGTAAAAACAGAAGAAATGATTGATAGCAGAAATCTAAATAATCGTCCGTTGTTGCTTAAAAATATAAAATTTAATCCTATGTAGATTATCATACAATATTGTATGAGAATTATAGTTCAGTAATCCATTGACAATAAATAGCTCTATGCATGAACTGATATGAATAAATAATAACAAATTGTAATAATAATCCCCGTAGAACATAATTTTATTTATGATTTCTGCTAGAACTTCTATTAATTTTTTCTGGAATTCGTATTAAAATCCACAGTATTCAGTTTCATTCTAACATATGCAATTGCACATCTATAATACAGCTATTCATAATGACTATATGTGATGGCATCAATCCATATCATTACAAATTCTCAGTACTTAGTATATTCGGTATCCAAAATATCTGTGATGCAGTATAAAATGTATGCATGGTATTTGAACCCATAAATCATACTTAGTTCATATTTATCTTTCTTCCCATGACTTTTTATTAAACATCTTTCCGAGAATTCACGCTTAGTGTGCTATGTTTATTCATTACTCTTGTTTATCCGATAACGGAAGGAAAATATTTTTTCCATTCCTTGTATCCGATCAACGAGTGTGTAATTTCGCATCCACTTTTATCATCAAAAGATTAATGGCATTCTTGGAAAAAGTATCAGTAATTAACTTATCAAAACTGCTTTCGCACATTTTCAACACTTTCTTGACATGAAAATTATACACCTGTAGCCCAAAATTACGTGTTGCTGCCTGGTAGAAAATATTCTCTTTGATCAGTTACTTGAAAATAATTATTTTACCAATGGAATAATATTAATTGTGACCCAGGAATTAGAAAAGGTATCGAAAAAAAGAGCTAATTAGAATGTTTGATCGTAAAAGAACTGTCTTTTTATTAAGCCTAATCACAATAAATAAGAAATGACAAGCAAATTTTACTGATATTTACTTTAAATACTAGGAATTGGCAAATAAGACTATAAAAACATGAAAACTTCCTAAATATTGCATGTTTTTAAAAACCAATTAATTAATTAACCTAATATGAATATTTAATATCACATGATTCAAAGATATAAATGAATACTTGAAAATTAACTAAGGAAACATACGCTATAAGATATAATATTATCATCAAGAAAATTAAAAACAGAATATTTTATTAATAAAATAAAATTAAGGAACAAAAATGAAAAGAGACTCTCAACGCATAAAAATGGTACTACTTAACATCTAAAGAACTAAACCATATATTTAAATTTATAATCATATCTAAGCTTCTCTAAATGTTCTAAATAAAATCAATGATACCAACAAGATGGAAGTCAATGGTAGATTTCTTTCCATATAAGTTTACTGTTTTCAAATTCCTTTCAATTCTCAAACAAAAACCAATATGAATTATCCTTCTGAAACATTAACAC
Source organism: Argiope argentata (assembly GCA_026289955.1). Taxonomy (NCBI): domain Eukaryota; kingdom Metazoa; phylum Arthropoda; class Arachnida; order Araneae; family Araneidae; genus Argiope; species Argiope argentata. The sequence continues at coordinate 819,100 of JAOUZG010037268.1, forward strand.
GTACCCACCTATTAATTTTCCCTTCTCTTCCCGCATAGATTTTGAACCTTGGGTAAGGCCATGAGCATCCTAAATTTCATTCCCTAACGCTATTAATGATTATTACAAATTACAGAGCTAGTGACAAAATACTTCATCATGAATTTGTCATTATTTGAATTTACTGAATCTATTTTGAGATCATGTGTTTTGAACGCCTTTTTGCAGACGGATTCACACCACAATTTGATATGTAATTAGAATTATTATCAATATAACTAATTTCACTGATTTAACGACTGCTGTTATCAATTGTCGTATTTACATGTATCAGAAAGTATAGACCGACAGATAGTAAACCCTTCGATATATTTGGTTCGAAATTAGGCAACAATATACATTTTAGATATTGAAACTTTGTACCAAATTTTATTTACATGAACCTCTTTATTTTATAATTATTAAGTTCATTTGCACCCATCTTCGTCATAATATTGTATTTAGTAACTTTTTCTGTGTACCGTATGTAAACTAAATTTTTCTTTCTAACTATTCTTTCAACCGACAAGGAATCCTAGAGATTCCGAATTCGGTGATATTTTGTGGCGAAAGAAGAAGAAATCTACTGCCACGCGGCTAAGCCTAAGTTTTCCATAGCATGCAGTTTATACACAAGTAATGATATATATTTTTAAAAAGAACCAATGACACAGACCCAATTTAATTAATAGCTACCAAAATACTCAAAATGCATATTATATAAGATGGTGATTTAAAACTACCAGAATATGTAATTCACTCACAAAGTAACTTGAATTAACTTTTTAAAAATAAATATTTAAAAGTATGGCATTTCCTATATGCTCAAACGAATATAAGAGAAACGTTTTACTAATTAACACTTTTACATTATGGCGGCAGTTTAAAAGTTTAATAACTTGTAGAAATTTGATAATAATTTGAAAGGCAGTTGGTTGATGGTTATGTAATTAGAATTCAATTATTATTGTATGAGTTTCACATTAGGTTTTTTTACATTGTACTCGAAAGTATATTATTTATGGTAGAAAGTATAGTATTTTACTGTCCAACATTAAAGAAACAGAAATAGTACAGAATAAAAAATATTTTTGAAATATGCCACAGTAGTGCTTTTAATTTTTCATATACAAAATCAATTTTAAAATATATTGAGGTATCAAGCTAAAATAACCAATTCATTAAACGAAGGTGCATCTTAATATGCATTGCTAAGAGACATAAAAAAATGCTTAAATCTACCACTGATTAATCTATAAGCTCGTATCATATTTTTTTAATTAAATTCTGTTGTTGTTGTTACGAATTGCACTTGCCATGGATACCCCCCACTGATGTAGCAGTAGATTTAAGCCGAAAGGAGCGTCTCTTGTTCTTGAAGTAACACCAGCTAGGTCCAAGAGTACGACTTATCTACATACTCACCACATTTGCTTCCACAGATCCATTTTACAGGGTGGGGGCACAGTCATATATCTCACAGATAGCACACAGAAGAACGAACAACCATGTTCAAACCAGGACTCAAACCCAGGACTCCCAAAACATGAGAAAAAACCCGCTACCTCTGAGACAGAAAGAAGTCCGATTAAATTCGCAAAGGTAGATAACATTTTGTTTGTTTGGGTATATATATGTTGCAAGTCATGAGAAAACAAGTTTTTTTTTCAGTAATAGACAAGATTCATATAAATAATAGCATATAATTATTAATATGAACCGAATTTTCAAATCAATTATTATGAAAAAGGCCATAGGTTAATAATAATAACAAATTAATCACATTGACGCATCATATAAAAGGTGAGGTAAAAAAAACATGGGCAAATAATTTTTAATATCACTTTCTTAAAAAATAGCTAAATTCCCAAAATATAACAAATAATAATAAAAATAGACTTTAATAATAAATATATTCAATTGGTTTCAAAATGCTGCCTTTTGCAGTGACGCAGAAGCGCAAACGCTTATTGAAATGTTCATTAATAGGCCATTAGTCTTCCATCCACCCCATTCCCGCTGAAGTGGTTGCTTTAGAGAGTACCAGTTTTATGTCGTTTAGTGAAAGTCCCAGACACCAAAATGGACCGTACACTTTAATCATGGGATTAAGATACGGTCAGTTTTGTGTCCACTCATTGGATCATATCACATCCGGAAAATACACCTTGCACCACTTTTGTGTCTTTTTGGCCTAGTGAGAATGATAAGAGTCTTGTTGAAACTTCCACTCTTTATTGCCGAAGTGAGTTTTGACTAAAGGAAGTAAAACAGATTCTAGAATGTCACATTAGTATACTTTTTTAAATTTATTTTAATGTCCTCAACCACAAAAATCAGAGGTGTTTTACGGCTTGCGCAAATTCCTCTCCAGACCAGGGCTGACTTTGAATGTAGGCGATTTTCAACAATTACTGAAGTGAATGAAGTGTCTAACAACAAGATTCTGTTAGTTGTGCTTATTAGACGGTACAGAGCTTCTCGTTAAGAAAAAGGAATCACTCCTAACGCTGACATGCAACCTGTTTCGAAGGTTTTCGGCATTTTGGAGCTGCACGAGTTCATTTTCTTTAGCGGAAAGCTCAATTTTTTGAAATTTGTAGGCTTTAGTCCAAGCTTTGTTTTTGCCATTTGTCACACTGATTAGCTTTTTTTTTCATAAGCAATATTTCTCAGGGAAACTATCAGTTTTGAATTAACTCGCTTTTTTGTTGGCCCTACGACAATTGAAACAGACCACCGTAAGTTTTCGTTCACTTCCTGGACGCTGGCCATCCTTTCCAAGTTCTTTGGAATGGCTAATTGCATCAGACACTGTTTGCCGAGGCATAGTAAGCAAACGAAAGATTTCACATTATCATTTCCCTTGCTAAAAAAATCTCTAAAATAACAAATCTTTTTGCTTTGCATCGCAAAAAAGCAAATAAAAACCGTAAACTAAAAGATTTTTTATAAAATATCTTATAATTGAATTGGTATACAAAAAGAAATGAACTCAAATTAAAAGATATTAGTTCATTTCTTTCTACGATGCAGTAAGTTTGTCCTGATTTTTTGTCTGCACGATGTACATGTTAGGATATAGACATTATAAATAATCTTTGGTATGTGTTCCTGGCATTAAAAAGGTATATCTTTTTTAAATATTAAATCAAAGAGAAAGAAAATTTCTATTATAGAGAAGAAAAGGAAACACCTCGTAACATGTATACTATATTCAAAAATATGTTCCATATTGTGAAAGTGAACATAAAGTACGTATTTTTTTTCAAATGTGCATAAAAGTCTATTGAAAAATACTCTTGATGGTGTCTTCACACACTCAGTCTGGATAATGATCCCCTACCGTCTGTAATGCTTGTAGGAGTTAAAATTGTGCCGGCTCTTATAGGCTGCGATACCCTAACTACTATTTTGGTAGCCAGCCAAGGAGACAGGTTCTTATTTTAAATGCTTAAATAAAGAGCTTATCGGTGTGTGATGCAGATTCAATATATTCTTTCTTCACGAATGTAATCAATAATTACTAACAATATTGTCTTTTGATAATTTTTTATGCGGCTTTATATACATATTTTCCTTTACATATTTTCAAATATTTTCTTCCGATAATTTTTTATTTTCTATGCGGTTTTACATTTTTCCCAATATTTTCTTTCGATATTTTTTATTTTCTATGTGGCTTTACATATTTTCCAATATTATCTTTCGATATTTTTTTAAAAAATTTCTATGCGGCTTTACATATTTTCCAACATTTCTTTTCGATATTTTTTTTATTTCCTATGCGGCTTTGCATATTTTCCAATATTTTCTTTTGATATATTTTTTTTAACTTTCTATCTGTATTTGCAATTTTTTCTATTGGATCACTATTTGTTTCAATTCTATTTTAATGATTAGTCTCGATTTGAGTAAAAAGGAATATTATACATAAAGAAGATATTATTAGAAAACAAAATTTCCATTAAAATTTTTTGTTAATTAACCTGTGACCGTTAAATCGCATTTATTTTGTGATCAGGATAATACTCCTTGTAGAAACCGATCTTCCAGTAGTTTGAAATATCTATATCCATTAATGTTCAAATTGGTTCCTTTATGTATAACTTTGCCCAAGTCTGAATAGAGTTTAATATTTTTTCTTTCTTATATAAAAGTCTGCATTCTTTTTAAAATGTTATTTATTTCTGATACCTGAAACATGAATGCATGGTAAAACTCCCTTGTATTCTTATTGAAAAAAAAAAACATTTTTTGATCGACGCTCAAATACAATTCATTTTCAGCCTAAAAGGATACGATGAAAGACGGTTAAACGTTGACGCATTGGATAAAAGACTTCGAAAAAGAATAGACAGGGAACTCAAAATTGTTTCCCGCCGTTTCTTTTGTTTAGAACGAAGTGAAGATCTCAACTAAATTGAACTTCTTTTGTAAGCACTAATCGGAAAAAAAAGAAATAGCTAATTGAAACGCAACTTTTCAAACAAGATAAACAGAAGAGAAGATCTAGAACTTGTCTTCGGAACATTCTTTCAAAGATTGTTATTTATTGAGCCGAAAGGAATAATAGTAATTTTAAACAACGCGTGGTGGAATTTTTCAGTTCAACGGAGGTTGTTCGGGAAAAAAAATGTATTGTTTAAAAAGAACAAATTCATATTTATTTTGAAATTAATAAAGATTCAAATGATATCCAAATTGATATTTTACAATCCACTACATTTTATGTTCAGTTTTTTGCTGTTATAGATGTTGAAAAAGACGCCTACTGGTATGTTTTCAAAATATAATAAAAAAATTCAAATGAAATAAATGTATTTGAAGTCCTAGTGAATTGATACTTTTTAATACGTTTGCTATTCAACGTTACCTTATTGAATATTGTGATGTTATTTTTCTTGTAAGATACGTAATAGATTCCAAATGCATCTAATGTTTATATAGACTCTCAGTTCAGTTTAGTTATATTAATGCTCCTTTTTAAAGTAGTTATATTAATGCTCCGTTTTGAGCCGGGGGAAGCGCGTCTTCCTCGTGAACTGTGTGCCCTGGGTTCGAGTCTCGTTTAGAGCATGGTTGTTGTTGTTTTGTGTACTATATGTGAGCTGTGTGAATGTGCCCCCCTGTAAGGGCTCTAAAGGGGCTATGCAAGCGAATGTGTAAGTCATCCTCATAAAAGCTAGAAGTCAGATTTTTGACCTCGGGTACTCAGGGATCCATACCCTCAGAAGCTACTGCACCTCCTCTTTCCGCTGTAAAGTGGACGCGAGATCATCATCAAAGTACGACTACGACTGATTGAAGGAGGAACTCGTAATTTTGAACCACGGTCAGATGATGTGGACGGGTACTGAGCAATTACTCGAAACTAATCAAGGTATCGAGTAATGTATTATTATATTAACTCCAAAATAATCATTGCCGTTCTTTGTAAGCAAACATTAAACTTTTTCATTGACTTTCTGATTCAGTAGTGTAGTCAAGTCGAACTGTACATTGAAATGAGAAAAAATACATTTATTGGTTAAAATATTGAGTTGGCTATCCAAAATAATTTTCTCAATTTGCACAATGTATTAGTGGAGATATAAAAAAGGCGAAGGTATTGGCTTTTCACCTTTGAAGAAACATTTATTAATTGGAAGGGACAAGTTAAATAAAAAAAATGTTCGAAAGTAAAAAGACTTATTTATCAAAATGATATTAAAAGATATTTTAGGTATTATAATGAATTACCAAACAATATTTCAAATTATAGTGACCTTGAGTGAATTTATTAGTAATTAAATTCGGATATTTTAAATTGACTATTAAGTTGACCTTTTAAATCTTAGACACTTTTCAAATACTAACATTTATCAGACAAACTTTTTACGGTTCGCATGGCCTGATAAATAAAAATACAGAAATATAGGATTGATAAAATTATAAGAAGTTTTACTGTAAATTTATTTTTTTCTGTAATATATATTTAAGAAAACATTTTAAACATAATTCCGCCTCTTAATACTTTAATATAATTCTAAAACTTTAATTATTTTACCAATTTAATATAAGAGCAGAAAAACAAGACAAACAAATTCAAAATTTTAAAATATAATTTATATTTTTTAAACAGTTATTAGATTATTTCAAAGATTCTTCTTTTTTTAATCATCTATTACATGGCAACATTTACAAATACAAGTAATTAGGAAATAATTCTGATAAAATTTATATTCTGGAAAATATTCACCCTATAAAGAAAGTAAAATTAAAATGATTTTTGAAATTATAAAGATAATGTTTTGATATTATGCAGTTAAGTTTGATATTATTCAATTTAATCTTCATTTATTTTTGATAAAATGATTAAAAACTTAACAGAAATAAGAAAAGGACTATAAAATGAAAGTCATCATTTTTGCCAGTTTTGATTACAAGGTTAGATGAAGATTGAACTAATCATATTAGTGAATCATCTCAAATAACACATAGAAATTTTGTATAGAGTTCTATAGGGCGAAAGATAAAAATGTGATCAGGATGTAGTATCGCATCGAACTTTCGAAATGTATATAACACCTACTCAGCAAAAGAAAAGAAAATTCATCTGCTATTTATTTTACAGACCATTTATTTGAAATGAAAACTATTATTTCAAAATTAAGTTCTGTTCGAAGAGTGAGAAGCTCCTGTTTATTCTGCAGACGATACTGCATTCGGGATACCGACGAACAAGGAAGCGAATATGGCTCGAGGGGTGGGAGGAGTAACAATAGGATGGACCTGGCATCATTGTAGGTCAACCTAAGGTCAGAAAACTAAATTTATGCACATCACAAACCATTTATCAGCACCTGGACAGCCTCCTCGTTCAAATATGCAAGGCTCGTGATCCAGTTTATTGTTTGAAAAATGAAACAAAAGGTCTTCGCAGAATACAAAACGAATGGCGAATGTTCTTGAAGCAAGGAATCCGAAATCATCTCATGAAAGTTTAAGTGTGAGAGATATGCATCGCAGAAAATTCATATAAAGTTTTGTTATCGAATATCTCAACAGAATTCCTGAAGAAAATTCAATAAAAATAGATAGAGTTTTTTGCTTTTCTTTTTTTTGGCTGTTAAAGAAAAGAGAAATTCATTTTTCATGATTTTAAACTGGTAACGTAACATTCAATCGATTATTTTTTAAACTTTACTTCCGTATTTAAAGTATTAAAAAATTGGATACGAAAATGTGAAGAAACTTGTTTCCCACGACGTATTCAATTTCTCATGCCTTACTTGAAAATAGTTTGTTTTAAAACATGAAACAGAAGTTTTTTTTAGTAGTTTCGAAACATTATTTTTATAAAATTATAATCAAGTATCAACTTTTTTAACGTGTTATAAATTTTACTTTTTTTAAAATTGTTTTGTCTGTTGATTTTTTTGAATAATATTCCAGTCTTGTGGTTATGTTTTTTGATATAGGTACATCTAGAAATTCTTTGTAGACTTAAGTCATGATAATAAAGACAAAAGACTAAAAATAATAAAGTCAGTTATAGATTTTGTGTGTATGTGTGTGAAAAGTAAAAATTGTGTTTTCAAAGATATATTCAATATTATAGAAATACCAAATTATAAAATAGATATTAAAGCAATAAAGAATTTAAAATCCGTCAACAATACAGAATTTGTGGGAAAAAAACACTGTATTCTTATATTAATTACTAATATCCTTGTATAACCCTAGTAAGGACAAACTTCTGAATGAGATTAAAGTTGTCATCATTTAACCTTCCTTTCATAAAACTCCTCTATCAAGAGAATTTTTTGCCTCTAAAAATTGTTTAACCCCCTCTAGAAATTGGCCGAATATTAATTCAAAGAACGAATAAATGATGATGACAAGGACGAAAAGCAAAGCAATAAAACATTATTTTCAAAAATTTAAAAAGTCAGTTATAGAATGCCTATATATATAGTATATACTTATAGAATTTCTTTCATGCTGTACAATATACAATGCCTTTGGTTACTGTGATTCTATTTTTATACTTATGTTTTATACCGAGTTCTAACTTTACTTTTCAGCTTAGTCTCTTGAACCATAATTAATTTGCTAACTATTAAATTTAAATATTTTATTTTAGTCAAATGAACTATAATGTATACTCTTATTTAAATCGATATTCTGACGATGGCGGTAAGCTTTTCAGTAATTAAATAATTGTTCACTCCCTGATTACATTCACGGTCTTACACCTTTTCAGGTAATCAGGTCATCTTGGGATAGATTAAGACCAAATATTTTATTAATTAGATCTTATCAATAGCTAGAGGTTCATTTTCATTATAAATTAACGCCAAATATTTTAAGTTATACATTTATTTTTTAAGATATGGAACTATTCATAAGAAATAAAGATGAAACAAAAATCCCGCTTTGACTCGACTTAATTGGTGTAAATGTTACAGAAGGAATTCGAAATCTTTGACACTTAAATTGGCATGGTCCGTTAAATTATGGTCCGTTTTTTTAATAAAACTCATTTACAGAAGGAAATAATTTAGAAAAAAACGAAGGAAATACACAGAAGATATTTAAAAATAGATCTGATAAAGAACAATGCTTCGAAATTGCTGTTCTAGTTCATTAAATACATACTGGGAAAAAAAGGCCGTCTATAAATAAGAAACGCATCAATAATTTTCTATTTGAAATAACTAAATAATCAAATTTTAATAGAACTTAGTTATTAAGGTTACTTAAAAGCAATATAAATATGTGTATTGTGAAACGTTAATTAACTTATATTTTGAAATGATCCGTAATAAAGAACAACTAAAAATGACCTCTTTCTCTAATAAATAAATGTTTAATACAAAAAAA